>CM042906.1:27682566-28060066 GCA_023653625.1 Triadica sebifera
AGCATTTATCATCTTCACGTTATATCTTTGCTTTGTTGTTTCATCAGCTTATATTTAACACTCTAAAATCTATGAAAAATTCTTTTATCTAAACTACTCTAAATGGACTTTAATAATTGGAAGATATCTCTTTAACATAGTAGTTTGGTTCGCTACATATACGTAAAACTAGCATCACATGCATCTGTATAATTTTGTGCAATTCTTTTCTCACACGCAACCATTCTAAATTTCTAACCACCTTCTTCTTTTAAAGATTTTTGGTAATTAGTTAAATTTAGATTAACGGGTTCGATATATAGAGGCTAAATAATAATCTAGCTACATGTTGAATGCACTTGAAAATAAGATATTAACTTTTTTTTCCCTAGAAATTGAAATAGTTGAAGAATAGCATTGGCCGGTGTTAGGAGACCAAATTCAAAAGGTCAAGATTAGAAACAGGCATTAGTAATAGTCCACACGTATGAGGCCTTTAGCTTATACTTGAGTTAGATTAAGAGGACCACTTGTTTTTCTTTCTTCGGGTCATATCAGCGACAGTTGCCTTTCTATTGACTATTTATTATGTAATAAGAAGATAAAAAAAAAAAGAAAAAAATTATTTTTTGAATTTTCTGTCCACTTATTAATCGATAAAATGTGGGTTGGATAATTATTTAGAAAAATGATTACCGCTAATATTTTTTCTTTGTCCTGAAATAAATGTCAAGTACATAAAGACAATGTGACAAGAAGTAACAAAATACCACCTTTTTTTGGCTCTTGTCATAATAACAGGTCTTTTTCAGAGCCAGGGGCTTTGACCAGCGGTAGAGTGATGGCGAGGACGCGGCCAATTTGATACCGGCCACGTCCAACCGGCCAATTGTGGCAAAATAAAATAAAATGAAATGAAAGAGACATTTGTTAGTTATCGAAGCTACAGCTCCCAATTTCATGTCAAATTTATACTAAAAGACATGAGAACCATGAGGACATAATTAATTTGAATTTTCTCACGTAAATTATGTTGGTGCAGATGGGCTGGGTGATGAACGAAGTGTTGAGGCTGTACTCGCCGTCACCAAATGTCCAAAGGCAATCAAGAGAAGACATTAAAGTAAATAACCTAACAATCCCAAAAGGAACCAACATGTGGATTGATGTAGTGGGTATGCACCATGACCGTAATCTATGGGGAGCAGATGTAAATGAGTTTAAGCCAGAAAGGTTCAAGGATGATCTGCATGGTGGGTGTAAGCACAAGATGGGCTTTTTGCCTTTTGGGTTTGGAGGGCGAATGTGTATAGGTAGGCACTTGTCCATCATGGAGTATAAGATTGTTCTAACCTTAATTCTCACTAGGTTTTCTTTCTCCCTCTCTCCAACTTATTCTCATTCCCCTGCTATTTGTCTCTCTCTAAGACCTAGTTATGGGCTGCCTCTCATTGTTAACCCCCTTGAATAAGCCTAGAAAAGTTCACTTCAAAATATAGTTTTATCTTAGCTTGTAGTGTTTGAGCCACAAAGGCACTAGTTTTTTTTTCCGGTAAAGTTCTTGTATAATATGGAAAATTAATATAAAGCATGTTGATCTTTTAGTTGCCAAAATTATTCAAAATTATATATATATATATATATATATATATAATTGGCTCGAATAGATTATATTTTTACATTGACTGATCAAGAAATTTTATATAGTAAAGTCTATATATGACATAAATTTCAATCATACGATAATAAAACAATAAAAAAAATTATTACATTTCTCGATAAATTTTTATATTTTAAAAATAATATATAATCACATTATTACTAACATTATCAAATACATCCTTTTGTAGTCATTTCTTTTTTTCATCAATTTTGTATGAATAATTAGAAAAAAGTAAAGTTTTCTAAATTTTATTGAGATCCAATTCATTTTCTAATAGATATTCAAAATATTATACTTATTATTATAGTTTTTCAAAAATTTATGAGTCAAATGACCCCACTGTTATATACTTGCATCCGCCCTGTATTTCCAAATGGATGAAATTAAGGAAACTACTTAGAAATTCCCCTATAATATTTCAAACCTAATCAACCTAGAAACAAGAATATATAGTCACAAAATTTCAATGTTGTCAGACATCTAAAATTTCTGTTGAATAATAAAATTAATAGTCAAATCCAATCTTCAAGTCTAATTACTGGGAAAGAGTCAAGAAATGGATGCAACTATTTTTCCTAACATTCTGCAAGGGACGCGAAGTAGTTAATTAGCTTGTTGGTTCAAATGGAAATAAAACCTGCAACCAATTTTTCACAACGTTAGGCAGTTTTTTCATTATGTTAGGGAGCTAAATGTATAATTGAGGCTATGAGCAAGGATAGACACTTTTTCAAGTAATTATCTAACACTCATCAGTTGATGAAAACACAGAAAAATCCATAAATAGGAGAAAAAAATTATATTTAAAATTCTCTCTTACCCACTGAGTGAGTATTGAATAGCTACTTCTTAAAGTGGATGTTCTTAGCATTCCTTAGCAATAATAGAATGACTAATGTATTACCATCATAACACAATCACAAAAACTCGCTGTTATTATTACTGAAAATATTACTGATGTGAAGTTGGAATTTTAATAGTAAAGTTGTACTTTCGTATTTTTCCAACTAATTAAAAAAGAAGAAGAAGAAGATGCAAAGCGCTCATCCCTTAACCAATTGAACCAGGGCATACGGCAAATTATTACCCCATTTGCAGAGAAAAAGGACGCTTCATGCATTTTAGCTTTTAAGAGTATCAGCACACATCAATTTGTGGCAGCCATCTTTAGGCTTTAGCTACACAAACATGTCGGGCAGTGAATAGATGGATCAAGTAAACAAGAACAGCTGATGAATGTTACAAGTTGCAGAATGGAAGTCATTTTATTATGATGGAAACGTCTTTTACAGCTTGAAGGAGGACGGTACCAACGCATTATTCAATATGGCCTCTTCTAAACTTCCTAAACATAAAACAACCCTTAAAAAAGAGGCAAGCTTGGTGGAAAACGCACATGCATCCACTGTTTCTCATAGGTTGCCAAATGACTCCATCCGATCTCCTCAAGCAATGAGAGCTTCAGATCATAAAGCTTCCTCTTTGGAGGATCCCCATCATCTTGAATCATGTCATTTAACACCTGAAGCAGAAAAAATATCACATTAGAAAAAGGAAATATCATATTTGGTCAAGTTCGAATATTGGGTCAAGGAGACGCCTGTGCCTCAGCAGTGAGAGAAATTGATGGAAAAATTCTTTTCCAACACGTCTTCAAGGAAACAAGTCAAAATATGGGAAAATAAAATTTACCTTTAGTGCTGTGCCGAGCTTTCCACTCCGTCTTTCACGAATAACACTGAGAGTGCCATATTTGGAGGACTTCACATCCACCCATTTTCGTAGTTCTTTGAAATTCTCCTCAAACAGGTCTTGTTGGCCAGCAACCGGAGCAGATTTTTCATCAGCCTTGCCAGTGCCATCTGCTACAGCTAGAACTTCACCTTTCTGTCCCTGCTGTCATGACAATGACAGTAATGATAATGACAGAGGTAAATAGATCAAGATATCACTCATTAGAATTGTTAGCACATAATATTCTTATTCAACTATTATCATATGCATAACGTACCACCTTTGAATATGTGTCCATGTATCCTATGTTTTGACTTTTGGATGAATCAGACACGTCAACATATATCCATGTCAGATCCTTTTACCAAAGAAAAGGAAAAGAGAACAAAATCATTGCCAGAACAAAATTGTGAAATGCCCACATCATTGCACAGGGCTGAGGAAATTAGTAACCACAACAATCTCTCTCTATCTCTCCCACACCCCCCTCCCCACCCCCTGAAACTAATATCTTTTTCCTTGCAAGCTAAAAATTGACCAATCCAAAACCCCTGGAAAATGTTTGATGTCCAATCAAGATTCCTTACCAGTACCTTTATGGTCTCATGTTGAGACAGTTATTCTAGGAAGAACCAGGTGAATCCATGTAGCACAGTATATGTAACATATAATCACTTTCCATGTAGCACAGTAATATGTAACATATAATCGCTTTACAAGGAAAGCAATAATAATTAACACAAAATAGAGCTAATTTATTCCTACCTCCAAAGATTTAATGTCTGAAATTGCCAGCCCTTTTTGGTACAGTGCCTCCACCAATTGATCCCGGGTTGTCTCCATCTTCTTTTTTGTTTTCTGCAGCAAAAATGCATCTTATTAGCTGCTAAAATAATAAAAATGAATGAATGCACATATTCAATATAACTAATTAATCCAACAGGATAATAGGATTAAGGGGAATGCATCTAGGTGAGAAAATCATTTCCCAAACATCAGAAAAGTAGGTGATACAATGTAAATATGTATGCCAAGAATCATCTATGAATATTCTGAACAAATATCCAAGAAAATTTGTCCATAATAAGCAAAACAAAGAAAAATACCTCTGCCTCCTCATCTTCTGGATCATTCTTGAGGGCAAAATATTTTGCCAACTCATCTCTGTCAATACTATTAATTACCTCATTTGCTGCTTGAATAATCTGCAAAAATGGCATGCAAAAGTTATTTGTTATTCTATAAAAGCCTAAAATGTCATTTAAACAAAGAACAAACAAACAAACAAGTTTATCATTCCCTTCAGGAATGTAAAGAGACGAGAGGATCTTGATGCAAATGAAGTTCTACAATGTGAACTCAGTTCTAAATCAATTATTAAACCAGTGCTAACCATATCTAGTTTTCTATCTATATCTTGGAAGCCAATCATACTCCATCAAGGAAATTCAAAACTAATTGATCCAGCAACAGAAAAATTAAACATACACACATGCACAACAGTCATTATGGTCTACGGAACAAGAATAGCTTCTACATGAAAGCTTTTAACTTTCTGGTCAATAGCCATAGCCTAGAGCCACGACACTTAGTTTAGAAAATAAAGTTCTTGACAGCAAAGCTGCAACTCAAAACACTAACAAAATTACATTTAAATATTATGTCACCATATCTTTGCCTCCATGCTCTAGGTTATGGCTGCAAGGCCCACTACTAGTGGGAAATATATCTTCTCATAAACCAATTTATCACCTCGAATCCATTAAGAGACATGCAAATCACACACCAGGTGATAATAAAACAAGAATCTAAGAGGACAAGATACAAATGCTAGGGGCTACCATTTTGTTCTGTAAAACAGACTAAACAAACACATATATATGCATGTTCCTTATATGACTTACATCTTCATCATGACCAATTTTGTCCTCAACATTACTCTCAGAAACCAAGCCTTCGAAAATCTTAGCGAGCAGTGGAGTATAATTTGGGTATTCAGACTGCCAGAGAACATACGATACATATTAGCTGACCTTATCTGAAAACAATACCGTGATTATAAGTATAAACCAACCAACTACACCAAATGGTTCAGAAAAGTGTAAATGCACATGCTCAAAGAACATAAAATTTGCAGGAATAGTTTAGAATTGCATATTTGTTCTCAAAGGTGAACTGAATCAGATTTTTTATGCATATAGCAAGTTTCTTCAATTTGGGTAGTCTTCACTCTATGAAGACTATCCCAAACTAAATGCATTTAGATCTGACTAGCAAGAACTGTCCTATTGTCAGAGGAAATAATAAGTGTAACATTTCCAGACAGTACACAATGTAGATGGGAATATGCACCAGCAGACATGACCTCAATATAATATTGAAAAATCTCTTTTCAAAGACATACAACTAGAGTCATTGCCAAGAAATATTAAAAATTACATATCACATAAGCTTTAACCTTAAGAGAGATGGAAAGTTTTTTCCATTCTGAGCGTTCTTCATCACTGTCATGTTTTAGGCTTCCCAAAACTTTTATATTTGCATCCCTAATCTGCCAAGGAGGTAGAGACAGTAAGTACCAGTTCGATAATTGAAAACATAAGAACTGAACTTACAATGACAACATCAGGATAAAAAATAAAAGAACAATCCAAGAGGCATAATACGGATAACGGCAATGTATATGGTCCTCTATGGATGCAAATTGCAAATAAACGTTTTCCACATTCCAGCATCCTGTAAAGTTTGCCAGAATATGGTTTTTCCAGTGGCAATTAGAAGAATCAAAGACTATTAGTTTTTCTTCAATAAATACAAGAGATTTTTTGATTGCAAAGTGCTTGAAAATACCACTTCTTCTAAACGTTCAGAAACGGTTTTGGAGCAAGTAGAAGAAGACCCTTTTCCCTTTTCCTCATCAACCTGCAAAAGATTTATAGAAAAATTGGCACTTTTAAGTACTTGTATAACATAAAAAATTTGCTATTAGTCTTTGTTGTAAAATTAATTATATGAGAAGGATATCCAAGAAGCCTGAGGTTACAACCTTATTAGGTGGCACAATATAAGTGACATCATAAGAGACAGGATTTTTTTTTGGATTTTTCCCTTCTTCCTGACCAACAAACGATAGATTTCCATATGAGATTGCTCCCAGAAGTACGGATCCTTGTAGAGCACTCTGCAGAGATTTATGAGCATCATTTCCTTCCATTTTTTATAATCATTCTTATACTACAGGGTTGAATGATGTCAGGGAGAGAAGATTTTAATACCTTTGGGAGCTTGTCTTTCACCGGGGGGGCCAAGTAAATCGCTTCTTTCTTCCTACAAGAGAACTTATAGTTAAGAAGTATCACAGGAAATATATCATACAAGTAAACCAAGAAAATATATCATTCAGGGGCACATACCCTGGAACTAAAACAGAGGATTTAAAAGCACCATTTCCAATAACAGGTCCATCCGGTTCAGAGAAAAAATTTAGATGAATTTCATCCTGTATGAAAAGAATTAACTACAATTGAAGTACATAAAAAGCGAAAAATGATATATATAATAATTACTTAAGGTAGGAAAGAACATAATATGTCCTCTATATACACACGTGCACACGCAAAAATTCCAATTAGATGAATTACTATCAACATTACATATTTAAGATACATTAACTTCTGACAAGAATCCAGAAACCATGAATTTGAAACTACATGACATCAACACAATTTACTTCATCTGCTCGTTCATGGAGTTAATATCTAAGATCAAGATACTCTACCTTGTCATCCAAATTTCTCTCAATAAACAATACCATCTGTTTCAGTTTTTCCAAATATTGCACATTGTCATGCCTGCAATTTGATCGTCATTAAAAGAGGAATTAACCTAAGAAACATTTCTCAGTAGAGGAAGTTTCACATTGTTAAAAAAGGATCATTTTACCAAGGAAATAAATTATTCCATGTGTGCTCGAGTGAAGGTAAAAGGATATGCATGTGAGTTTGATCTTGCTTGGAAAATGAGCCATACCTTAGATATAGTTGTAAATTGTATTCACCCTTGGGAAGTTTTGAGCAATTGGGATAGACATCACCCATTGCATGGACACGCTAAATTTGGAAAGGAAGAAAAAAGGAAAATAATCAATTTGGCATTCAAAGAGAAAAGAAGAAAGCTTCCATTCAAAAACCGTTGAGGTACGGAAGAATAAAATTAATAAACAGCTACATTTATTGACAGCATGGCATAGAGACAAACATGTGATGCAGATTTAAGCATTTCTGTCTTTTGTGTGTTTGTGTGTGTGTAGAGAGAGAGAGAGAGATTAAAGTAATAATTCAGTACCCAGAAAATAAAAATTCCAAGTCTAGTTAAGAGTTCCATTCCTCAAGTGATCATTAATCATCAATTTCTTTCTTATTTGCAAAGAAATATGAATCTTAAAGTACCTTGTTAGTGTCAGAAATCATATAAAATTGTGACTCAAATTTAGTGTCATATATTCGATTATTAAGCAATGGAACTTGAGGCTTTATTTCAGCTGCATCCTCTAATTTAAGCTTGTAACTGCATGACCAAAAGATCAAGAATTAATGACAATAAAAATATAATGTTAAATGTATAAGCAAAGTAAAATGAATTCTAACGTTAATGTCAGTGCTAGTGTCTGTTTGCCTGAAGGCAGTTTATCTCGTTCTGCTGTAAGTGTGGTAAGTTTAGCATCAACAGGTCGATACGGAACCCGTATCTGCAAATTGAGAATGAGAGAAGGGAAGAGATGCATCAGTTCACATGCAACTAACCACACAAAAGAGAAATAATTCAAATTTGTAGAAGACACATCATCATTGATTCAGAGAATGTATCACCTTATTTAAAGTAGCTGCAGGGGCAAATTTCTCAGATGCAAGTAAAGCTTCAACATCAATTCTCATAGGTGCTTCGCTTCCATCAAGGATTATGTCCTCTTTATTGACACCAATCCCATGAAACACAATCTAGTCAAAATGAGCACTGATGAGACATGCTGCTTATTGGGCACACAGTAATAAAATAACCACAACAGAAAGCTTGCAGAGGGACATTTTTTCCTAGAACTCGGGAATGTATGTGATTTATCATATAAGAAAGTCCCAATCCTAATAGATTCAACAACCCAAAGAAAGATACATACATTTTTCTCATTAACAATCAAAGTAACACCAAAAAGGGAGGAAAAAAGATTACAACAAAACATATTGCCTCTTTTTTTTTTCTTTACCTTAACAAGCAATTTTTCTCTCTGATGCCTATGAAGTTTGCCAAGAAACATGAATAAAGACAGTAATCATTTTATGTCAGTAGGCAACATTTCTATAGTAATTATTTTATGTCAGTAGGCCACATTTCTATGTATAAGACTTTAAACATTCAAATCATAGTTTAAGCTAATAGAGGGAAAGATCCGTTAACCACATAAGATAAATTAAACTCAATACATAACAAATATGAAAAGTACTTGACCCCAGCAGAACATGCAGACACAATAGAACTGCACAGGTTCAACAAATTAACAAATGACAAAGAACATGCTAATGCACTGGTCAATAACAGTAATACAACAGGAGCACTGTAGTTTATCAATAGATGGAGAAGCCCACACTCCACTCCACACACCATATATACAACTTCAGTGACCCACTCAACATGAGAAAATTCACTTTCAACAATTTCTAATATAAATCTCATGATGCCATTTCCAATCTTAGATCTTTAATATTACAATGTCTCCTTTAGAATTTCTCTAAACTTCCAGTTTACCTAAGAGAATCATGGGAGAAAAATTAATAGAAAGTGATAACCAGATCCTGTACAAGAAATTTAGGCTATAAATTAATAAATGCAGTGGAACGATGAACAAACACAATAACCTTTAGTAATCAAAAGTGCAATCTGATGTCCAGAATGAAATAACTCAAGCTTCAAAGTAAAGTTCCAGGCAATGATGCAAAACAACGATAAAGGAAAAGGACAAATGTAAAAAGGTGAGGAAGGGAAAGAGGAGGAAATATTGATTGACACACGCATAAGAAAAAAAGTATATGAGGTCAGCAATTTAAGGACAATCAACAATAAATGTGACTCGACAAATTAATATTCAGATATTTAACTGTCCAAATTTCAAATATGAGCTTGGTACCTCAAAGTCTACAAATGTGGTTTCATGACATCCTATGCCACTTGACCAAAACTGAGCAACAGCCAATTCCATTGTCTGACCGCCCACCACAGGAAATGAAAAGCTTTTGGCAGTAGGAGAAGAAAATGTTACAACACTCTCCCACTTGATAGGTCTTTGTAAAGGGCAAATCTGCATATTGCAAGTGTGTCACAGCAGATTTAGAGAATCTAACAATAACTTCCAATACATTTTTACCTGAACAGTGTCGACAAAAAATCGTCGAGCAGTATCAAACCCCGATGTTCGCATGGTAGCCTGAACCCAACTAGCACCCAGTGGAACTTCAATATATCTCCTTTCTATATGGCCTATTCAAGCAGCACATTTGATTGTCATGTCTTAGAGTGAATTAATTCAAGAAACCTTGCTTTCAATTTAAATTTAGCAATGCAACAGTAACAAGGACCACAATTGAAAGATTGTTTGACATGGTTTCAGAAAGCTTGTTAAGACTTTCAGGCAAGCCAATACCAAAACACCCCAGGTCTTAGGGACTTTAACAGGACAAATACGTAACATTGTTCTGACTTCACAATACCTATGCATATTTGAACTTGAATTACATTTTGCCTTATGATAACTTTGACTGTTGGTAATTAAAGAATAAAATATTTGTAATATTTGCGCAACTCCTTTTTTTTATTTTTTTTTGTTTCCTCATATGTATTTGATTATTTCCTTAAGCCAATATTTACAGGCAGGATAAAATTCTGCTGTGGACATTTCACAAGAATGAAAGCTTTCTTTGTGCTTGATTTAGCGATAAGCATAAGCTACTAATTAACTGTGTAAAATTCAAGAAAAAGTTACATACAAAACAAGTAAAATGTGCAACTTTATATTGCTATTGCAGATAATAAAAAAGACCTGGCTGAAATGACATCTGAGTAAAAGAAACAAGTGGAGGCCGATTCTTTATAGCCATAGGTTTTGTTATGGTAATGGGAATCCTGAAAATGGGGCCACGCCATGGTGCTTTGCAATCAACTCCAGAAATTTCATAATAATGTAAACCATCACTTAGCTTGGTAGGATCAACCACTATGCTGAACAGGAGAAAAGAACATGTTAATATATTGTACCTTCAGGCACAATTAGATTGAAATATCATAGAATTCGTAGCAGACTCACTACCTCTAGACATCATAAAATAAATCCACTTGTAGGATCAGAAAAAAATAAACCATAACGCTGAAAAAATCCAAGAGAAGGTAACAATAACTAAGAGGAAAGAACACAAGAAAATTTCACATAAGAATGGAGAAGCAGCACATGGCTTTCTATGCATTTATGAGTATTAAGATCTCTTTCGTGCATGCAAATGTGAACATTCTAACTGATGCCTCACAAACGATAAATAAGCATAAAACTTATAGATCAACATTTTTTGGTGTTTTCCAGAACTTGGAAGGGGTAAGAGCATTAGACAACCAAATGACAGTTACAACATGAACACGGATGAGGAAACTATAAAAGAACAGGAAAAGAAGTGATGGCAACTAACTTGAAGCTGCGCCCATTATGAGTAAGGAGGAGGTACTCAGGAGCCATTACAACCAACTTTTCAGTAGAATGCAATTCAATGCACTCCTCAAAGGGAACCAATTCTTCCAACTTACTTGCGCCTTCATGAAATTTAGGTTCAACTTGCACTATCCACTGTTAAAACACAAGTTTAGTTGCTAGATGGTGATGGATGAAAAAGGAAAATGTAAGCTGCAAATTGAAAAAAGGAAAAAAAAATTGTGTACAGAACCTGATACTCTGAATGATTAGCATTACTTACAGACCATACAAAATAAAGAAGCTGTTAAGATAATATCAAAACTGATAGTCATATGGAGGAACCAGCTATTCCAATCAAGAATTTACAGTACCAGAACTATGACAATCATACTTACTATTGATATACTTTCATGCCAAAACCTAGATTGTACCTACTGATGTATGAGCAAGTCACGCTTTAACATTAATAAACCCTAAGTGGTGATGACACTGATGTCTAACAATCATCAATAGGAACCAAATATATAAAAATGTAAACGATGTTATGCTTTAGCATCCTCAAAACCAGTCCAAGATTTTTCTATTACAGATTTCATCACAAGCTTGCCAATTGTTTGAAGAAACTGGAACCCAAGAAACATGAATCAAGTGATACATCTTCAGAATGCAAAGGGGAACTGTTACAACCAAAAGATTGATTGAGGCTTGAATTTGAGGTGTTCAAGAAAACTCACACATAACTCTCACAACATGTATTCAGGTAATACACATAAAAACTCATGACACTATCAACATCAAGCCTAACCAATACAGCACCAAGTCTTACGATAACCCACCTCTGTAGGTTGTTGGCAAGCACTGGCCTCCCTCAAGTAGATGCCTCGTGAAGTAGGAGCTACAACCAAAGTACAACATAAACAGACATACATATAGTTCATCACACAGATTATCCAAGATAAATAAACTCCCCAACACACAAGCAGGAGATTCTTCAGTCACTAGACAGAAAACAGCCAAATTTTTCATAAAAATGAGAAGGCCAAAAAGACGAACGCAATGAATTTTAGGAAAGAATATTTTCTAGTCACATACATAGCAGAGAAATCACATTGCCTCACATAGATTGAATAAGACTGCATGCTTGGCTTTCAAGAAGTAATTTTTGGGTTAAGCCTCAAATTTTAAGAAAATATAGACACGGTAACTAACATGTTTTTGTATTTTGTAATAGTCAAACCAAGAATTCCAGTGTTGCCTAATGCATGGGATAGGCAGATATAAAATACACTTACTTGATTTTCCAGATCGATTAACCTTTATTTCATACGAAACACTTGGAATATTCTTGGACTTCTGTAAATATTCATGTGCCCTGTCATAAAACATGCAATCACATACAATACAATATTTTACAAAAAGGTCCAACTTATTTCTCATCTCATAATTATAAGCAAGCAAGAGCCTGAATCAGAAAATCTAACTTGTCAACTTGCATAAGTCCCTGTCCTGTGGAAAGTTTATCAGCCAGTGCTTTGCCAACAGGAACAGATGTGTTCTCAAGAGCCTTTCTTATGCTGTATGGACTTACAGGAATGCCCTCGGCCTGAAAAAACAGTGTACCGTACCAGACACTTCAGTTTAGTGAACACAGAGGGTCATCAACAAGGAGAAAGGAAAGAATAAAAATATGCATAGAAAATAACCTTCATTGCAGTAACGAGTAATGCAATTCCACCACAAGCAGATGGAGATGCCATTGATGTTCCATTCATGAGCATTCGCTTTTGGAGAGTCCATGTTGGGACTGGAGCAACAGCCCCACCAGGAGCACTAACACAGACACCAAGATCTCCATCAGCTGTTGGTCCTCGACTGGACCTGTGCTCCAAATCAACTTAACCATAAGCAAATAATCCCAAACAAGAACATTCATTCAAGTGCAATTGAGTGTGGACTGTGGAGAATTATATTTGTTATTAGAGTCAATGAAGAGGAAATTAACATACCAAGTGTATTCAAGTCCTTCGGAAGGAGGTTCAACTACGCAATGAGCAGCAGCAGCCATTGCAGGAGAGACATATGCACCAACTCCTATAATGCTGGAAGTTGTGCCACCAGGAGCACCAACAGTGCTTAATGCTGGACCACTATTACCAGCACTACTCACAAATATAAGACGGTGCTTATTCACCACCTAATAATATTATGCCATTCATAAAAAATGAAAAACTAGATAAAGAAAATAATAAAAAAAAAACAAAGCAATGATTGTAAATTTGGGAATTGATACTTCATTAACAAGGTCAACAAAGCGGCCATAATCTGGGAGTAAAGTAGATTCTCCATAACTCATATTGATGAGGTCACATTTATGCTGCAAAGAAAAAAGAGATTATTTATTACTTTACATGTGATAACAGCTATTTATTAGGAATATTATTTGCTCTACATAAAATTTATACACACATAGCATAAAGATTTATGATCTTTTAAAAGTATATAACTAAATGAAGAAGAATTATAACTATAATCTTTAAACTACAATCTCCAAAACTTTAAAAAAAAAAATCCAAGTGCTATTTGACAAATATGTAACTTTGTCGAATAAATTTGACCCACCTCAACAGCAGCAATCAGAGCCCTTGTCAAGCCAGTGCCTGTCTCCATTGAACCCAGACGTGAATCTCCAATTTTGCATGATATTAACTGTGCTCCAGGAGCAACTCCATTCAGTAATGGTTCCTGCCAGCAATTCAGGGACGAAAAACACCAGAGTTGAAATCATTTTTAAGTGGAAACAAAAGAACAAAACATTTAAATTAAGTACCTTAGGGTGGAATGCAGTTGCAATACCAGCAACATGAGTGCCATGAGGGGAGCTATCAGTAACAATACTTAAGACATTTCCATCCTCATACGCATTAAGGACAAATGAACATGCATCCAACTTGCTAAATACACCAAACTTCCTTTCAGTCCTGGAAGAATAGTTTCCATATAATCATTTAAATATTCAAATAGTTTCCAGCCCATTTTTAAACTCATGAAACAAGCCAAAGTTTACAGTTTTCAAAATAAGATGTCCCTATTGCCTGGAGCACTAGGCTCTTGCCTCCTCATTTTGCAAGGGTCAGGAAAGAAAGTATTCTAAATATTTGTTAAAACAGAAAAATTAACGAAGATTTCAACATATGAAAATAATTATTTTATCAGAACCCCATAAATGACTGGCTTTAAATGTAAACAAACTATATGATCGGCAACCCATACAAAAAGAAATATTTTATCGGAACCCCATAAAAGCCATATGCCAGTGTTATCTGGAAGCAAAGATATGTATAATACACATATGGTGAACATAAGAGTTAAGAGAGAACAAAGTGTTTAAATAAAATATTATAGTAATACACTAAAATGCAATCAAATTTTAGAACCCTAGGGACTAAGTGGGGTCCAAAGTTCCAATTTAAAATACTTGGAACTAAAAAAAACATTACAATCGAAGACTAAAATGTAGATTCATTAACTTTTCAAACAGGAATGAAAGTGTAATATCATGGTAAATTTCAAAGGCACTAGTATATTACCCATAAATAAACTACACAACAAGTTGCATGTGAATGAACTCTATTACATCACGGACTTTCAGAGATACAATGTGGATTCAAATTTACACCAAGTGAAAATCATCTTTCAGCCAAAGTCAGATAATGAAGTTTTAAACCACACTACATAACTGGTACCAATTTATACCTGTAATTGGTAAGGGGTACAAAATCAGCAAGCTTCCCACAATCTGGGTCATCCTCAAGACTTTGTGTGTCCAGAGCAGCCCTCCACAGTTCTCCATCATGCCACAAAACAGCATCTATGACAGGTCCCTTGTCATCATAGCTCTAAAACATCGAAAAAAGTGGAAATTTTTCAAAATAAAAAAATACAAAAAAAATTAGGAAAAGGAATAGAGTTGATCCTGGCACTCACATCAGCTTGCTTTCGTAGTATATCAATTCTGTTTTGAAGGTCTTCTTGAACCTTCTTCAAATTTGCATCATCTGGATTCGAGTGCTTCTGGAATACAAGAGCATTATAACATCAATTTAGGTAGAATCGACCAGAGATGCTATTAAAGCATCTAATAAGTATTCCTCATCCAGAAAAACTCCACCATTCCATCAAGTCAAAAAAGTTTTATAAGCAATGAAGCTAGGTGCTCACTCTAATTCAAGTAAGACCCATATGCTCCAAGTACTTTGCTTTCTAGGCTCTTTTTTTCTAATGAAAGGTCATGCATCGGAAATGGAAGAAATTTATAAAAAACAGCATACTTTTCAATAATTTAACCACAAAATCAAATTTGTTGAATTATATATTTCTGATGTGTGATATATACTCAAAAGGAATAAACCTAATTTTGAAGAACCTGATTGAATTCATCAAGGTGCTTTACAGCCACAGCAATTTCTTCCTGGTTTTTCTCATCCCACGTCTTTTTTCTTTCTTTCTGTCAACGAGGGAAATCACACTATTTTTAATTTATCAGAGAAATTACTAAACTTTAAATTTGATTGCAGTCTTTTAATGCTAATAATAAGGGCTCCGCTTACCTTCAAACGAGAAGTTAATGAATCAGTAAATAGCTCATACACCAACTTATAACCCACATGCCATTCACCAGAAGGATTTTTCCATGAAGAATTGACAACCAGGGAAGCTCCTATGAGTACATTTGATTGCAACCAGAGCACACAGATCAGAGCCAATGTCATTTTTAAAATCATATATGGATGCAGAATTAGATACAGAAAGAATCGAAGAAAGAAACCAATGAAAAAAAGCAGAAAAATAATAATCATTACTGCCACCATATCATCGAGGTCTAACATTTTTTTTCTTTTGCAAATTTAGAATTTCTTTCGCCTCTACGCAGGGAATTTACATTGATATCATTCCCTTTTTTTGCACTGACAGCCTAACGAAAAATGATCTTTCTGAAGATCAAACCAAAAGAATTGATTCTAATGAAATTCAAGTAAGGAATGCCGTAGTCATGTAAAATAAACAAATAAAAAATATCCGGCAAATGAGAAAAGCATTCCAGATTATTAGTGATGAGTCCAACCCGAAGCCCCACGAATGCAACCATCTGCATCAGCCTTCACCACTTTTGACGTATCAATATCTCCACTCCCAGTGCTGAAGAAATGGAAAACTCTTCAGGTCAAACATATAAAAATAATTGTAAAATTCGACGTTAATCTTATAGTCAAGTAACCCGTTTAATACCAATCAATAACATCGAGGATCTTAGGCTTCCCATCCGAAGTCACTTGTAATCCAGAAGCAGCCGGGTCAACTCCAGAATCTAAATTCAAACAATTTGCAGTAAGTAATCAAGCTACTCTATTACCATAAATTGAAATTATCAAAGGAGTTTCGTGTACCAAAGATAGCGATAATGACGCCACGGCCATCAAACTCAGGGTGAGACTCAATAAAACGATCGGCGCCAATCTCCTTCTTCGGCATAAGTGAAGCCAAAAAAGTGGACTCGCTTAGCTTGAAGCTACGCAAACAACCATTCTCATCGCCGCCGCCGCCGCCGCCGCCGCCGCCAACAGATACAGTGCTAATAGAGGAACAAGGCATGGCACTTGAGTATCTCTTATAATTACTCCCACTTTCTCTACCACTACTACTCCACTCTCTTTCCTTCCTCTCTCTTCGCCTTTTGCGTTTGGAGTTAACGAGCTTTTTGGGACTAAAGAATAGAGAGGAAGAAAAGGTGTGAGCTTGCTGATAAATAATTGGAGGTTTGGCCCAATAGATACCCTTAAACAGTGGGCTTTGCATTGCAAATTTATTCTCTTTTCACTTTTCTTTTTATTTGAGGGTGTTTTGGTAATTTTGGCGGGGTCGGCGATGGTGCCCGGAGGGCTGTGCGGCGGCTTATTTTGAACGCCACCTGGTGAAATGATAGCGGATTGCTGTGGCGGTGGTTCTTGTTGGATGTGGGTTGGATGGCGTTATTCTTTGTTATGTGGTGAGAATCTTGATGAAATGAGAGCTTCATTGTGACTACTCACGTCACGATCTCACAATTCACATGGCAGGCGTAGGTCCGAAGTATTTTAAAATGATATTTTTCTTAATATCAAAATTAACCTACTTTTATTTTACTAATTGAGAACTCAATTGGTGCTTATATGGGGTTCGGTTCAACCATAAATCAGCCTCCAATTTGGCGGGTTCTTATTACTAATTTGGGGATATATTGGACCGATAGAAAAATTAACCATCAGAACAATTAATCGGTTCGATCCGTTACAGTCCTTCAAGCTGGATTGGTTATAAAATTTTAAGTTTTCTTAATATATTAGACAGATAAAAAAACCAACAATCAAGAGATTAGGTTTAATATAAGTTTTTTTTTTACATTTTACTATGTATAAACAGTTAAATATTATATTTTGCTAGAATTTTTTTGACTCCTTCAATTCCAGTTAAACCTTTGCTACTTTTTTTTTGGTTCCTTTACCGGGTTAAAACTAAAAATATTAGTATAATTATTATAAAATAGTCATAAATAAATGTTGAAAGGCATTAGTTTAATATTCAATTTTTACAAACTATATCAAAAAAAATTCCTTTTTGTTTTAACACTGGCTTAAAAATGTGATTTATATGATTATAATTATAAATTTTTATTTATGTCTTTTAACATATTTTTACATTAATTGAGTACATATTAAATTGTTAAAAATAATAATTTATATTCATTAATTTCAACGTATGTTAAAATTAAAAAATCAATTATACTCTCAAAGAAAAAATAAATTATAATTTAAACGAATAAAAAAAGCAAATTAATTTATTTTTATGTGACGAAAAGATTTGTAATTTAACCTAAATTACAAAATTTTTTTTTTTTTTGTGTATCCGCATGCGCGCTTAAGAAAAATAAAATAAACAAACGGTATCTACTGAATATCAAATTATCAACCAATGACAAAAACTACCAACTAGACACAATGTTTCGTTTAATTATATATGAATTAAATTTCAATGAAAATATAATATAGTGATCGAATTTTGGAACTCCTAAAAATGCAGAAATTATTATGCATTATTATAAATTTTTTTATTACAATAGAGGGGAAAACCCAAAAAAAAAAACAAATGAGACTATTTTTGAATCATTTTAGACCAGGAGACACTGATAATTTCATCTCTCAAAACAGGTAGAACATCTAGAGGAGGCTCTAAGAAATCAATTACGCCTTTGGTATAGTTTAAACTTTAAAGACTCATTTGCAATTTTTTTTTCCTTTTATGTCAACTAATATACTCAGTTTTATATCATTTTTGTGTTGTGTTGTGTTGCTTCCATATGATATGCTAGGCAAAAGCATAATTCTATAAAAGTGGCAATCTTCTTTTTACACTAAACTTTACTATATATAATATATTGTTTTAGCCAAAAAGGTCCAGAAAAGTATTTTTCATATTTCTTCCTTTTTATTTGTGTTAATTTTTTTAATAATTGAGATATTAAGCCATTATCGTCTTTATACTAAGAAATTTATTTTTTTGAATGCAAATTCAATTTGAATAAACATTAATGTTATCAAGTATATTTAATCACTTAAAAATAAAAATAAAAATTGCAATGGCAAATTTTTGATTGATTTCTGTCAAGAAAAATTACAAAATAATTATATATATATATATATATATATATATATATACTGTAATCCGTAAATTTTTTGTTATTATTTGATTAAATGAAAATGATATGTATCAATCATTATTTCTACTATTGTTATTTGTGAGAATTTCAAATAGCCTTCTATGTTTAGTAGTCTAAATGCATATCCAACAATTTCTTTATTTAGGTTATACTATTTATTTTAAACAATCATTTTATAAAAATTATTTTCAATGAACTTTTTATCTTTAAAATTTAGAATAGAAAATGAGTTTATTACTGCATATGCACTTTTTATGCATATTCTATCTTTTATTGATATATTTTTCTAAAATATTTTTCTCTTTTTTTATAATAAAATAATTTTCTTTTTTAATTAAAATAAAATATAAAATATAAACAGTCCATTTGATTTGTAAAAAAAATACTTTCTATATTTAAACACGCTCTTTATTTTAATAAAAATATTTTTTAAAAATAAAAAATATTGTTAGAGATGCTCTGAGAGTATCTCTAATAAGTTCTTTATTTAAACTATATTATTTGTTTTAAAAAGTTATTTCATAAAAATAGGTTCCAATAAATTCTTTATTTTTAAAATTTAAAGTGAGAGCGCACTCTTTATTTTAATTATAATTAATATATTTTTATTTTCTATGCATATTTTATATTTTTATTAGTATGTTTCTCTAAAAATATTTTTTATTTCCCTATAATAAAAGTCATTTATTTTTTTTCTTTTACTAAATATTAATTCGTATGAAATAAAATAAAATAAAGAGTAAAAATATTAAGAGTGCATTGGACTTATAAAAAAAATTATTCTCTATATTTAAATATACTATTTAAAATAAATAGTATTGTTGGAAATGTTTTATAGGTTTTCTTTCAACTGTAACTCTTGTTTTTCAGAATACGACTTCCATGAACCTGACTTGTATATATACTAATCAATATGTCATATGATATCTTTACTTCTTTAGGCAAATTTAAGCTTAGTAACAAATAGATTTTGTCAAATCCAGTAATGATCATGTTAAAAATTGAGGTACAATAAATGGCTAAAATTTATAACTACAGCAATAATTTGAAAAAATTAAAAGAAAAAGGCAACCATATATATTAAGCAGATTCCAATCCCAAGCATTGGCTTGAGTACGATGGCAGCATTTTTATCTTCATGATGTTTGAGGCAATCTTCACAGCCATCGATATCACTGTGCGATTGATAGCTTAGAAACCGGCGATCATCCTAAACCACCCAAAATGAAAAATCATGAAAACATTGGAAGGCGATCATTCAGCTCATATTAATTTTTTGTACACTACAATCTATTATTGATTTACGAACAATAATATAAATAAGATTTAGGCAAAAGTTACTCTTGATCGTATATAGATAATCCACATCATTAACTTTTGATTACAGAAGTTTGAAGTTTCCAATACTACACAAAAAGAGCTTGCACAGTTGCACTCTATTGTCATTTGTTAATCAGATTCGGTAACAATATATAAATGGAAATAGGATTTACATTTACTCCATGATTTTTTTTTTGGTGAAAATAAATGGATTTTTATTGATTGGTTGATTTAACAAATTGCGTAACTATAATTTCTTCTGCTGTTAAATTTCTTCAAATGCCCATCAATCGTTATCTACATTTCTTCTATGTTTTAGACTTATAGTATCACTTTCTGTGAAACCCACTATCCATCTTCTTCAACTGAAAGAATAATATATGTTTTTCCATCTATATTTTGAATCCATTTACGAATCCTGCAAACTGGGGCTGCTTAGAAACAGAGAGCAGAGACAGTATTGGTTATCAATCTTAAAGATATATAAAAATCAGGAGGATAACACATACCGGAGCTGTTTGTATGAGATTATGGCAGGTGTGGTCACAAGGATATGGACAGTCAATCTCCTTGGCGATGCCTCTGCCAAAATACCAATCACCAACTGTTCTTGCAATTGTCTGTCGAAAATAGTAGAGATTTTAGTCATTGTTAATAAATAGGGATTTCTAAAAATGGACCACAGCAGTTAAAATTTAAGCACTGAACCTTATAGTGTACTGTTGGGGAATCAGCTGCAAGCCATGTGTCCTGTGACTCGCTTTGGCAATGAGCGAAACATGAATTTATAAACATTCCTCCGCTGCTCGAATATCTAAAGAAAGATCTTAAGGCTGCCAGCATATCACTCCTGAAACCTGGACTCAAAAGTGTGAGATTAGTGCTTTAGTTTATATAATTTCTCAAATTCATACTAGAATTGTTGGTGAGGCAGACAGAGACTGACCTTGCAAAATGTCTATCTGGTTTGCGTTACAATCTGCTGTGTTAAGCTTGCAACTCTTCCATTGTCCGCCCCGGTCAGCAGAAGGGGGCACCAATATATGGTTTAACTGTTAAAATTTTAATGTTCCAATCTTTTCAAATTGTTGAATAGGTTTTATGCGATTTCAGATTAATTGAGAAAGGGCAAGAAATGCCTTACTTGGAACACATCATAAGCTGTGTTCAAGATGAATAATGGTGTTTTAATGAATTTCAATGCATACTGTGGAAAGAAGCACTGCATAAAAAAAATGCCCATGATCATAAGATGAAACAAGCAGAGGCAAACAGCAGAAAGGATCAAATTTTACTCTTAAAAAAAATTAACCAGTTTCGGATCTGATAAGGTTCTGGTGCAGTTGTTGTTGAGATTCTTTACGGATCCCTGCCGTAAACAACTTAAATGGTTAATCCGGCTAGTGTGATTTATGATAACACGTACAAAAGAGAAACAAGATTTGAAGAGTTAGAACCTGCAGAGTTACAAGCTTTGCATAGAAAGACCTCATGGTGCGGTTCAAACTGATGTCTTGTCTGTAAGAGGGACGAAAACAAAATGATAAAGGATGAAAAAAAATAGATAAATAAATCTTTGAACACCTTCATATAATAAAAACTAAAAAAGCAGTACTAGTCTTACTCATCCAGAAAAAATCCTGCATCACTCAAGCACTTGACAGTGGAATTACTTGGTAATATATTAGCAAAATTGTCACATTGGTGAAAGGCAGATAAACCCCCAGCAGAGCAACCTGAAAGCAAAGCCTGCATATGACATGAAATTACCATGAAAATTAAAAAGTTATGTGTAAGCAAAGCTCCCATATATGTGTAAGGCATGTGAAGCCATTGCAGTTGTGCTGCATTACTACCTTATGTGCCTGCCCCAGCCCTTTGGGGAGAAGATCCTGAATAATTGCTTCCCAAATCCTTTTCCCTCTGAAATAAAGGGTTGAAGTCTGTTTCAAGCACACAAGAAAAAGGTTAATTAGGCACAGCTATGTCAACTTTATGGTGTGTAGAGCAGAACATAACTTCATGTTTCCAAACAGGAAAAAAAAAATTGAAATGGTTTTAGAGAGGCCTGGCTATGACTTTATGATATTGTGATTGGAGAAAACGTTTTTTGGAAAAAAAAATTTAATTTTTTTGAATTTTGAAAATAAACAAAATAGATAAAAATAATTTATAAAAAATTAAAAAAAATCAGATAATTAAATAAAAAAATTATAAATTTGATTTTTGTTTTTACAACCAACAATAATTCTAAATACTCTCTCTATATATTCCTTCATTTATTTAAATACATTTATTCAGTAGCCGGATTATTTTGCCATCGCGAAGTCAATATTCATCAGCATTCTCGATTCCAAATGATAGAGAATAAACAAGAATCCAACAGTTAAATTTCACCGAAGTAAAAAAGATGTACCCCATTTTTAAACTCTCCATCTCCAGAAAATGATCCTCCATCACAATATCTAAGCTTGACACGGTTCCAATTGTAGAAATCTGATTAAGAAGCAGATTTTATGATTTTATACATGAAGAGATATCATTACTAAAAAATAAATAAAGACTAATGAGAAGGAAAATCTAGAATTAGGAGCCTTTTACTTGTTTAATTATATCCATATGATTTTACCAACAAAGGCATATATATATTTGGTTAAATGAATGCAACCATATCAACGGTCATCTCAGGTATTTAAAGTCCCCATTACTAAGATTAGTTGATTAAATGACTGGCACCATGGAAATCATTACCATGAAACCTTGGATTTGACAAAACACCAACAAATAGATATTAGGGGAATTTCTGAGCACATTGGATACTATACAGCTGAAGCTTTATCTTCACAAATTAAAACTAACCAACATTTCAAGATTATGAAATTAGCAGTCAGCCTATCACCAGGTATATAATATATATATATATATATATATATATATATATATATATATATATATATATTATTCTAATTGAAGAGCACATGAGCACAGAGCACCCAATTTCTTTTTAATAAAACGACCAGGCAACTGGCAAGCATATTCTAGAAGTTAAATAAAAACTCATAAAAAGTAAACTTCAGAAACAGTTGCAATTAGCAAAAGTTTTTAGTAATCTCAAAAGATTTGTACACCGACGTTGCTTGGGCCAATGATTTGTGTCTTGATTCCTTGAACAAGCGATAATATACAAAAGGTTACGTGATTAACCAACCAGAAATTGCATTTGATTAAAAAATAAAACCTCCATTTGGCTGGTAAAGAAGTATCATTTCACAGGGCAAGAATGTAATTTAAGAAGCTACACGAACATGAAAGGCCGACAAAAGCTGGAAATTCTAACATTTAAAAAATTGGCAATAGCTGTATTACTGTATGATATGGTGGTGATCGGCCGCCCAGTTCCACTTTTCAGCACGTGAAACGGACAAGAGAGAATGTGAGCGAAATGGACATGGCACGTGGATTTTACAAGATTTCTTTAATTGCCCTCTTTTTAAGCTAGATTTCCTCCAGGACTATGGTAGAGGACATTAATGTCCCAACCCAACAATACATTAGGCATGTCTAGTATTCAAATCTTGGCCGGCAAACATGATAAGGCCAATCTGGACCATTGAATTATGTGGAATCGAAGTAAGAAATGTACCCGGATTAAGAGAGGCATTGTTGCTTAGGATTCCAGAAAAAGTCTGCAGCTTGTTCATGTAACGAGTAGATCCACGGCGCGTTTTGGCTCTCTCCAAGCATGATGGCAAATCATTACACCATCCGCCTCCCTATGATGAAGATTATAACTGCCTAAATTAATGTTACTAATATTTTCGAAAATTGCATCCCACCAATCAAACTTAATTACTACTATCAATGATTCATTTATTGTCCTGCGTAAGATTTTCCACTTTTGTGGGACCCTAAATGATAAATGAAGCTTTCATATTCCAATGGCTGGAAATGTTTGCGTTGCTTTGCTTGTTTCATAATTGAGAATGGATTAACATAGTATGATATTGATTGAATGTTTATTTTGATTTTTAGGTATATGGTATTAGTTTTGTGGTTTCAAAATTATGGAAATTCATTAGTTTTTCAAACTACTAAAGTGGTGGTTTCACATGATTTAATAAAATTGTATTTTAATATTACTCTCATCATATATTCTAAAATCAAAATTATTCTTAAACTAAAATATTTAAATTTTCATTTATGCTATATTGTAGGCTATTTTATACTATAGTATTTTGTGTATGGATTTTATGATTGACCATGTTGAATGGCATTATGAATTGTATGAATTTAAAATTTTATTTTCTGATTTTTCATGTTTTGATTATTTATTTTGCTATTAGTTCCAAATTTATACCCTATTAAAAGATTTTTTTGTTAGAGCTATTAAAATATTTTTTTAATATTCCTTGATTAGGAAAATGAAATCATTAATTTTATTGTTAAATTTGTTCATATTATGTATATTGTTACTTAAAAAATTAATGAGCAATAATTTGGCATTCATTTTTTTAAAATTTAAATAAGAAGTTTCTATTCCTTTAATTTTATTTAATTTTATTTTCGCATTTAAAAAATTAAATTTAATATGATTTTAGATGAATATATCCATTTAAGGGTATATTAGTTATTTTATCAGTTCTTCAATCATACCATACCATCAAACTAAAAATAAATAGCTAATTAACCATATGATGGATACATAGTAGGGTCACTAGATTTTTTGTGTTTGATTAAGTACATGGGAAGGGAAAGGTCAAATTTGAACCTAATTGCTTGGAAAACTCCAAGAGTCTTCAAGCTACTGTGATTGCCACATTATGACCACTAGATGACAACATATCAAGAAATACATTTACATTTTTTGTTTCTTGTTTGGACTGAGACTCATATATTTATTTATAAATATTTAATTTCATTTTTATATTATCAAATTGTGTTGGTAAAAATTTTCATACATTTGTAACTTATTTTAGCAATTACTTTGTATTTACTCTTTTTTTTCGAAAATAAAAAATATATATATTTACTCCTTTGCATGGAGAAGCCAGATGTGGGAGTGAGAAACGAACAAAAAGAGGGGGAAAAAGCGAAAATTCCAATGAAAAAAATTGACTAATCTGAGTTGTAAAAAAGAAGAAAGACTAATCTAATTGGCGTACATATCTAAGTTTATTTGTAATTTTTTTATTTTACCGCCAAAAATAGATCAAACAAATTTTCTTGGCCTTCAATAAGGTGAATTGCAAGTGGCAAAAGGCAACATCGTTGCACAGTCTACTAGGACAACAACGATGTCGTAATAATTTTTTCAACAACATCTAATCATGACCAAGTATTCAGTAAGTAATGAATTCCCTTTTTTGTCCTTTAGTTAAATTTATGAAGGGAAGAAAAGCTGACCTCAAACGCCAAAATCCAGTTGCGTGCTCCATCGCCGAATCCTGGGTGAAAATGGTAAGCAGGCAGACTACCATCCAAGCAAACTTCGAATATTTTCATCAACCAAGAGGAAAAACAAGTTTAATAAATCACAACCAAAAAGATAAAGACAATCACGGACTGACACCGATCTTTTTTTTTTCAAAAAAAAAATCACCAAATAATATAATAATCTAAGAAGAAAAATAAGGGAAAAATAAAATAGAAACTTACAGGCACCGAGAGCCGAAGCATTTTTAACCAAAGTCATTTTCACCAGGAGCCGGCCGTCCGTCGTGCTGCAAATGCACCGGACACCGCAATTTACCAAAATCAGCAATATCAATGCTGCTATGTTCATCTTCGCTGTTGTTTGTTTCACCAAAACTCCATATATTGTTCTCGTAAGCATCCAGAGAGAGCTAAAATGGAAGACACATTATAAAGGAAGCACTGAAGCATATCAGCTAAAATCTGGTGTAGAACTGTAGATATAAGATAAGATGTATATACATGGGAATTAGGCAATGAGAAATCAAAGTAGAAGAGAGAAATTTCTAGGAAATTGCCAGAGATGTGTGATTTGATGGACTCCTGTAATATGGAAGGTTATAAGTGGATTTCTTTTAGGAAAAAATAACCTAAAATATGAAGAAAAAATATATTTTGACACTCTATTCTGATAAATAATAATAATAATAATAAGAATAATAATAATAATGAAAAAATAATTAGTAACCAAATCCGGAAATCAATGGCAGTAGATGCAAATAACAGTCAGATTAAGAAGAGAAGTCTGAAGAAGAAAGAAGATAGAAAAAAAAAAGTTGACTAAAAAGGGTAAGGTTTAAATTTAGCAGCGGAGTTTTTGGGCTAATGATAAGAGAGGAGTAAGGAACATTGATTTAGGCAAAATGTTAGGGCTGTGCTTCACGGACATGAAGGTAATTGTCTTATTGAGGTAAAAAGTCAAAATGGAGGGCCAATAATACGAGAAAAGTAGCAATGAATAAGGAAGTTTTGGAATGGGGACGACGATGATGTCTGAGGGACCAAATGTTTTGGTGTTAGAGATGAGTTGCGTGATGCATAATTGGACATAGAGAGATGAAGCATTGCGTTTCGGTAGGAATTTCAACCACTTGCTGTTGGAGGGTTAGTTGATTTGCGGACTCCATTCGTGATTTTATTTGGACAAAAGGTGCAAATTGCACCATCCAAAATCAAATGACACTTTAAATCAAATTTGGGCTCAATTAAATTTTTATGATTTATTTAGTAGATAAATGATATCTTCACCGTCTGTCCACATTCACCCCCTAATGTTATATATGTATATTGACTGAATTGTTAAAAACTAATTGTAGTTTGACATGTAATAGTCCGTTAAAAATAAGCAAAATGTGTAAATTATATCGTATGGTATAGACTCAAGATCAAATAGCATCTCAAGATCAAATTTTGCTCAATTAATCTCTATGGTTGATTTAGTAGAAAAATTATGTGTATTGTTATTGCCGTCTATCCACTTCCACATCTAAAATTATATTTTGACTGAATTATTAAAAATTAATTGTAATTTGACACTTGTATGCATTATCACTTTTTCTTCTTTCATTTTTCTCTCTATTATTCTTCTTCTCATTATATATTTCTTAGTTTAATACATAATCTTAAAATATTTCTCAATGAATAAAATAAAATAAAATTCTTTGAAAAAATAAATAATCAAAAGCCATTTTTTCAATTGTGTTTTTCTGCCTCTGCCTCCATCTCATCCTACTCAATGTAATCCATCTTCTTCCCTAACCCAAATATGCTTCCTCAGCTTAGCAATGTCACCAGTGCAATCGTGACCAAAGATGCCAACCATTGTTGCCAAACTGTAACAATGCAACAACGCATCAATAACTCTGCTCGTCCGACCACCATCCAACCAGCAACGCATCACCATCTGCATAGACCCATAAACATGCTCAAATGTCTAAAAAATATGAAGAGATTTCAAGGTCTACCCTCTCTAATTTTAAAGCTGAATAAGAATAAATTAAGAGGAAAAAAAAATGTTGAGTTATTATGCTATAACTTCTATTTTTTTTTTTTAAATTATCTTTTTGGCAATTTATTACTATAACTATAATTCATCATCTGAACGCATAAAAGAGAACATTAATTTAGAGTTAAGGAAGTTTTGGAAACAAAAAGGTTAAAGTAAAATAGAAAATATTAAAGAAAAAAAGAAAAAAAAATCCACATGTTCTCTCAACAACAAATGATATATTTTGTAGAATTTTGTCAATGGTTTTGAAATTTATGCCTATTTTCTTTTGGGTATATAAAATGATTATGAAATAAATTAGTGATCGATTCAATTTGTATAGAATTTGAGCGATATTTTGGGTTTGAATCTATTTGGTTAAATTAAAGTTAAATTTGTTTGATTTAATTCGATTTCATTTTTGTAAATTTAATTTATTTAATTTTAAATCAGAATAAAAATAAATGAGGTATTTTAATAATTAATAAGAGTAGGTTCTCCGTTGAAAAAACTGGATGACGTGCGTCACTATCGGTGCTTTTGTGATGTCCCTACCAAGCCCAAACTTCTATTTGCTTTCTTTTTATTTTAATTTCCAACAAAATAATGGCTTGTTTTTTATTATAAAAACAAAATAATTTAACAAAGTTAAAAATGGACAGTACAATTCTAATTTTTTTTTTAAATTGTAGAAATGCCACCTTTTAATATCGAATTTTAAACAATTATTCCCTTTTAACTTTAAGCCAAATTGAATAACAAATTTTATTAATTATTCTTCATCTGTTTCATTCCAACTGCTATTTAAGACTTTTTCATGAAAATTAATAATATTATTTAATATGTATAATTATATATATAAAATGAATATATTTTTCTATTAAAAAGACTAAAAGCAATAATAAATTACAATTATTTCAATAAAATTTATTTTTCTGAAATCATAATGTGAGTAAAATTAAAAATAAATAGTTTATTTATATTGATAATGTAAAAAGTTAATTGGAATTGAACAAATTTTATTTTTGTAGATACCAGTTGGAATTAAATTGAAAGGGTAATTGACAAAGAGAAAAATAAAAACTTTAATGTCAAAAACATGAGACCCACTTTCCCAACCTGAATTATCAGATTTATTTAATCTGAAAATGATCAATGTAAGATCATTTAATTGCTACGTCAACAGAAATATATTGTTGTAAACAAATCATTAATTGTTCCATATATTCTTTTTGAGGAAAAAAAGAGGATATGTTTGTGTTTTTATTTTCGTAATTAATGTATGTGGTAACTCCAATTTAATAAGTGGAGCCTATGAAAATGCCATTTTCCTTGCAAAATGCGCCTCAATCAGATAGTATTAAATATTAATTACTTATATATATAAAAGAAATGTTAAATACACAATTTTTTTTAAAATTATTATTTTTCTTTATTAACTAATAAATAAATAAATATTTAAAATTAGAGAGTGTTATTAGTATTATATATATATATATATATATATATATAAAGGCACTTGAAAATATGATGCAAAACTTGAAAATATTAAAAAAAAAATCCATTTCCTAGCTAATAAACGAGGAATCGAGTTCGTTTTTCACTGTCTTCTCATTAGCTATGCAGATAATTTTGTTGTTTTATTGGAGGAAGTTCTTACTATCACTGATTATTATATCAAAAATTTTGAATGGTACAATTGTTAATCTCTTACTGAGACTAAAAAGAGGTTGATGATTCGATCCCTGCCTCCAACAACCTACTGTGCAGACTGACATGGACTGGGTTGATAGAGATGTGTTGACTCCAACAACCTACAGCCGTTACATTAATTACGTTACATTAACGGCTGAGCCCTGCCTAAAATCCGGGTCTGGCCCATTGCCACAGGCTTGCTAGCCCACTCACCGTCTCACTGAGACTAACGGGCTGCCGGAATCCATGACCCAATACCTCCAACTCATCTCTGTCAGCCTAGTCCATGTCAGTCTGCGCAGTAGGTTGTTGGAGGCAGGGATCGAATTCTCAACCTCCCTTTAACCTCAGTATGAGACTACCAATTGTACCATTGTTAGTAGGGTTAACAGTAACTCGCGAAATTTGTCATACCAAAATCCAAACTCAAACTTCATATATATATATATATATAATCCGAATGTCTTTATCCATAACTTATTTAAAATCCGTGACATATTTACATATTACTATCTAAATCCGTACCAAAACTCTAATAAAGTTATCCATTAGGATTTAAATAGATGCGAATACCCGCGAATTCCGTATCCGCTGCGATCCCTAATTATTAACTATCTTTTTTTACATTATATATTTTTACTTTTTAAATAATATAACTTTTTATTTATTTATGTAGGATTTATAACATTATAAATATAAATATATATGACGAAAAAAATAAAAAAAATAAAATACAATTTTTAAAAAATTTGAGACCACGCATAACTTATTTATCCAGCAAGCATCTTAACGAATCCAAAAGAATTCACCATAAACAAAAAGGAGTAAACACATCAGTTGTCATCACTTCTAAAATATGGAACTATTTGAGGAAAATGATAAAAGTAATAATGAAATGTTTGGTATACAAAAATAATAGAATTTTATGAGAAGTAAAATTATATTCCTAAATTGATGTTTTAGAATTTTAATATTTTTCTATAGTATATGTTCATCTAATAAGAACTAGATTTTATTTCTATATTTAATTTAATTTAATTTTATTGAGAGTAATTTTGTGAATATAAAATATTTTATTTAAAAAACACAAAAAAAAGATATCAAATTCACATACTCTAAGAATAATAGCAAGGTATTTCAAATGCAAGTAGTTTTCTACATGTACAATGAAAATTATTATTATCATTGATCAAATATCAATTAATAAACATTTTACTAGTTGTTTATGAATTTTATTTTTAATTACAAGGATGACAGATTGAAATTATTGTCCATATCTCACAATTCATGAAAAATGGCAATTAGAAATACATCCATATCATACTAATATTGTCATTTGCGATGAATTTAATAATTTAGTATCATACTAAAAATTAATCTAATTAGTTACACACATTCTTCGAAATATGAAATTAAATGCAATTATAACAAATTAATACTATTATTAATAAGATAAAATAAATAACATTTTTTTTTGCATGAGAGCCTAATGTTGATTGGTCCATACAAAAAGGCAACAAATTTACGTATTTACCAAGGCAATAACTTTTCAAAAAGGAGCCATTTTTGAGCTTACTCATATTTCAATCTTGTAATTATATTTCCTACTAATTCTTTTTGAAAAAATGTGAAAAAAATACGTTAATAAATTTTCTTGAAAAAGAAAAAGTTTTAATGGGCTTAAAATGTAAAGTCCAGGCCCTGTAGATCCACCAGCCCACGCACACACTTCCTGCTTACTTGGAGTGTGGGCCAAAAACAGAAAATAAAAAATAGGCGGGTCAAAATATAAAATGGTAAAAAAATATGATGCTTAACTGTAAATCAGTATAATATCATCTTCCCATTGGAACTCAGCTCGAAGAAGGAGAGACCTCGTTGATCAGAGCTAGTCTTTTAAGCTCATCAAAGTCCAAGGTTAGTCCTCTTGAATCCTTCCTTCGATTCTTTAACACATGTTTTGTTCCCCGACCTTTAATTACAGTGCCCCCAAGTGATTATAATTCTCAATCGCGTGCAAATCTGAGTATTTTTGTTGATTTTAGTCGCTTGCATGTTTGTTCGTTAGCTCCAAATTTTAGTGCTTTTACTATTAATGGGAAGAAAGGATTGATATTCATAAAATTGTAACCTCTTGTTTGTCTGCTGAGAAAACATAGGGAAAGGAAAGAAATGTCAAAATTTTGATTCTGTATGTAGGCCGTTGGTGCCATTAAAGGATTATGAAATACTGAACCTAAATAAGTAGCTGCCATGTACGTTGTGGAGGAGGTTTCAAAGGGCAAATAGATTATGATTTCAAAATTTATCGAAACCAACAGGAAATGTGTGCCCTCGATGCTGGTTTTGTTGGGAATTCAATTTCTTATTTTTCGAGTATGTGTTTTTGAATACATTTTAGCGAGGCAAGGCAAAAAAATAGTCAAATTATAAAACTTTATAGGGTTTGGTAAGTTACGTTTTAATTCTTAGTGCGAATCCTAATGTGGAATCTGGAGGATTCGCTTTTCTGCGGTTGCTATCTACATTTTGTGAAAAGGAATTTTGTTTTAATTTTGCAAATTTCATCTTGCATCCCAGCAATGCATCAAAATAGTCCTGAAAGTTCCAGGCTTTACATTATTAACAGAATCAGCTTTTCTTTTTAATGTTAATCACTGATAAAGGTACTCATAGCACTGTCATGTGCTCCTATGTTCCGTTGATACCACCAACTGCTGTTTTGCAGGTTTGCAATGCAACTTTGGTAGCAACATTGGCGATAGTGTTGTTTGACTGTTTGTATGTACAAAAGACAGGCTTGAGCTGACAGAATTGTTTTCTTCATTATGGAGTCCTTGTGGAAGCTCTTGTATTTGCTGGAGCCTGCACCCATTAGCCTGATAGTGACAGCCGTAACTGTAACATTTCTATCTGCATTTCGAGCTCTAAATCATGGGAAAGAAATGGAACGGAACCTTGACTTGAAGGGAGCATCCATTACATTGGATAGATCCCAAGCACTGATGATCCCAATAATGAGCTCTTGCAGTTTGCTTTTAATGTTTTATCTGTTTTCATCTGTTTCTCAACTTCTCACTGCATTTACTGCCATTGCCTCTTCCTTATCTCTATTCTTCTGCCTCTCTCCTTATGTTGCCCATGTAAAGACGTATTATGGCTTAGCAGACCCATTTGTGTCACGTTGCTGTTCAACGTCCTTTACACGAATTCAAGGGTTATTGTTGTTGGCTTGCGCAATCATAGTTGCAACTTGGCTTGTCTCTGGGCATTGGATATTGAACAATCTGTTGGGTATTTCGATTTGCATTGCATTTGTGAGTCATGTGCGCCTTCCAAACTTGAAAGTATGTGCTATGCTGCTTGTGTGCTTGTTTGCATATGACATATTCTGGGTATTCTTCTCAGAGAGATTTTTTGGTGCCAATGTCATGGTATCAGTGGCAACTCAACAAGCACCAAATCCTGTTCACACAGTGGCCAATAGTTTGAGCCTTCCTGGCTTGCAATTGATTACAAAGAAGCTTGAGTTGCCTGTGAAAATAATCTTCCCCAGGAATTTGTTGAGTGGTGCAGTCCCTGGAGGAAGTGCTGATTTCATGTTTCTTGGCCTTGGTGACATGGTATGATAATCCTTTTCCATCAGGATCTTACAGTAATTTTTTCCGAGTCCACAAGGTCTGAGGGGTGACTGTCTAGGAGAAAATGTGATTTTTTTATTTTTTTGTCTTAGCTCGAATAAGCAGTTCTTTTGCATTAACAAGCCCACTTGTGGTTTTCATAGAAAAACTGTTGATAATATTTTAAGTCCTTTTTTTTTTCTTTTGGACAGTGAATGCTGTATTGTACTTGGCACTTCTCTTCTGTTCCAATGGAAAATCTTTGGAATGTAACTTTGTTGGGAGAATACAACTGAGAGTTCATCCTGTGCTTATGCAAAATTTTATACTGTGGTCTGAATAGTTGCTTGTCACATCATCTTGGATTTGCTTGGTTATATTCATCCTTGGTTTCTAGTTACTCCAGTGGGAACTCATTTTTGGTCTTTACTTGGCTATTATTTTAGGATCTAGCTTTTTTCATCTTTTTATCTGTGTAGATATACTTGTGAGATCCAATATAACTTCTTAAGCCTCCTCCCTCATAGAAGCTAGGCTATCAGTTTACAGAAATCTTGTTTCCCAGCTGTGTGCTTATATGGTGAGTCATCCCATAGAGCAAATGTGATATTCATCATATTCAACTTCTTTCAGTGAATATTTTGTAACTGAGAGCCAAGACTATTTCCTTTCTAGCAAGCATATTTCTGGCTGTCTGAAGGTCCTGCCGTCCTGGGATGTTTTTCATAAAAATTTATCATTATTTGTTCACATATATTACACAAAGTTTTCTGGACCGTTCTCCATTTTTTAATGTCGCTTTGGTGCTGTCTGTTTTTTTGGAGAAAGTATTGAAATAAATTGACATTTATCTTCATTTGTTATTGCAGGCTCTTCCAGCCATGCTTCTGGCATTAGTTCTTTGTTTTGATGATCGAAAGAGCAGAGATCCTGTCAGTCTCATAGATATGCGCTCTTCAAAGGGGCACAAATACATATGGTATGCCCTTGCTGGATATGCTATTGGGCTGGTGACTGCTTTAGTTGCTGGCACTTTAACACAGTCACCACAACCAGCACTTCTTTATCTGGTATGTCTTTTATTTCATATTTATAATGATTTAGGTATTTTTCCTTGATCTTATGCATTCATGCAATTTGTGGAGATTTTTGTTAATGGATTTATTTTCTTCAGTGGCTATTGCTTTGCTTGTTATACGTAAATGCATTAAACATATAAGGGCAAAATCTAAGTCTTCATCTCTTGGATCTTATTGGGCATATAAAATTAGCAACTTAAGCCAAGATGTTGCTGATTAGCCAAGCCACTTTAATCTTCTGTTATAATCATCTGAAAGTTGCCCCTGCTGAGTTTTCGAGTGCATTGATCAAGGTAGGGCTTAAACCAATTGGATTAAGTTCTCCAAGAAAACTGAAGAAGTTTTGCTGAGATGTTTATTCTTGAAGGATTTTCGGAGCTTCCCATTTGTTTGATTGATAAATTCATTAACCAATTAATTTTCTCTGTCTAATTGTTCATCTATTGATATTCATGAAACTATATTGTTGTACTTAAGACTGCTTTTGTCTTTTAATTGCAAGATGTCTCCAAAAATATTTAAATTCCTCTATTTTTTTATTTGTGTGCTGAGTCTGGCTTACGATAACTAGTGTTTGGTGTTGTGAAAACATAGTCATGTTGTTTCATTCAAGTTAGTGATGTTGTTACTGCTAGATGAATGCTGAAATGTTGCACGCCATGTAGTTTTTCTGAAACAATTTTATTGAATTACTCTGGAGATCTTTGCCATTCTAGTCTATTTTAGCTGCTCTATTGCATCCATCGCTTTCTGACCTTTTCCTCCTTGTTGGCTGTCAAAATATAGGTGCCTTCGACACTGGGACCTGTAATTGTCAGTTCTTGGGCTAGGAGGGAACTATCTGAGTTATGGGAAGGAAGCATGCCATTGCCAATTGTCAATGATAAATCACACCAAATAGAAGTTTAAGCTTTTTGTCTTCATGGGGAGCAGCTAGAATTTGGGAAGTTGTAAATTCGCTCTGGAAGTTCTATCCTTTAAAAGACATTGGTAGAAATTAATCATTTAAATGTTTTATCTTTTGTTTTGGGTACCTGACTTCTGGTATGCAATCTCTTTATTTATGCAGCAATGAAAAGGAAAGAAAATTCATCTTCCTAATTATGAGGAGTTCATTCAGCATTGAATCAACTCTTGAAAATCTTTATTTGCTCCCCCATTTGAATTATTTTCTATTATTTATCACGTGCGTTAGTGTAGAGAATCCTCTTTCTTGTGAAGGGGATTTGTTGAGGAGTTATTTGTTTTTCAAATCATAATGCTGGATTATTTTTTTATGGTTCACCCAATCTATGAAAAGAGATGAAAATCTCCTATATAATTAGCAATTCTAAGAAATTGCCGTATTTTATCAGGAGACGAATTTTCATCAGAAAAATTTAATCGAATGAATCTCTAGTTTATTTTATCAGGAGACGAATTTTCATCAGAAAAATTTAATCGAATGAATCTCTAGTTTAGGTCTGGCCACGGGCCGGGCCGACCTGTTGAGCTGGTCTGATCCGGATCGGACTAGGCCGGTTCCGGATTTAGTCCAGATTACGGTCCGGCTAGGAAAGAGTCCGGTCTAGATCCTACCCCATGAACCAGAATTGTTGGTTCCGGTTCTAATAGTAATATTATCGTTTTTTTATATAATAAAAAGATAAAAATACTCTTTATAGCAGAAAAATAACAACTATATTTTTAAAAAATTATTGTAATTTAATTTTTTTATTATAACAATCTAAATTATTATACAAAGTTACAAATTAATATTCAATAATTTTTTTTTAAAGTTTTTATTTTTTATAATATATTAGTAATATAAATACATAATTTATATAAATTAATATTTTTAATTATATTTATTTATTGTATTATTAATTAAAAAAATCAGTCGAATTATCGGTTAGGTCCTTATTTTTTGGGACTGCAGAACCGTGGCCAAGCCTACTGTAGTTTACAATAACGAGCATCAAATTTGATAAATACCTAATAGATCTATTGTCACCGGCAGTTGATTGCATAATCCTTCAGGATTATTAAATAGTAATAGTAAAAGAATATAAAGGAAAACTTGATTCCCATTTTGTAAAAAAAAAAAGTCTTTTATCTCATTTCTTAAATATTTTTGGCCTTTTACCGGGATTTTATATTGCAATTAACTTGAGAACAAAAAAAGTTAATTTTTGGAGAAATTGGCTATAGCAAAAAAATTTCAGCTAAATTTATTCGCAATGTAACACGTGGCAAAAAATGACGCCTCAGAAAAGAATAGCGTGGCTAACAGTAAAAAAAAGGCCGAGAAATGGTTAGGTGCCTGAAATTGAAATCACGGTGGGCAGTTAACAGTTGCTTCTGTCGCTGAAACAAACATGTGGGAAACAGTTACCATGAACGTTTATATGAAAAAACACATACAAAAACAGACACTGTAACACTCACTCACTCACTCACTCACCCTCCTCTAAATCCTAATACAGACAAACACAGAAATAAAGTATCAATCTTTCCTTTTCTCTCCAATAAACAAACACTCGAAACCCTAGAATTCTCCTTCCACTCCCCTCCCCCTTTTTCTAATCATCTGGCTTCTTCCTAGCTTAATCTTTTGAGTTGACTCCGTAATTAATCAAATTCTCTATGGCGTCCATGGCTTCCACCTGCTCTCCTACCTCTCTCCAGCTCCGCTTGGCCTTGAATTCTAAGAACCATAAGGGATCACCACCGGCACTTCTGATACGGAGTCGGATGCGCAAGCTGGATCTTTATGCTCGTACGATTTGTGCGGTTCAATATTGGAATGGAGTGGAACGCCATCGTGATGGGTTTCCCTGGATTGTATTTTCCTCTGCTGCGGATAATTTCGCTGGGTGGTCTGATTCTGAGGGTGGTGATCAATCTGTTGAGTCACAGAGGAAGAAATGGTTTCAAGGTATGAAAGAGAAACTTCGTGCTACCTCTGATTTCTAGAAATTATCGAGTCCAAAAATGTAAATCTTTTAAATCTTTATTTGTGTGTTAATTTTAAGAAATGAAAGATTCAGTTCAAATTAGGCATCGTGCACGATTCATCTCTTATTTTCTCTCTTTTTTCTTCAAAGGACAGTAGTAATTAAAAAAAATATATATCTTTCTTAAAAATTGGATGAACAGAATGTAGTTAATGCGATATTAGACATTTTAAAGACTTTTTCTCATTCTACTAGACATCTTAAGTACCCAGTAGAAATTGGATAATGTTTGTATTCTGTAAGGATTATTGGTCATCTTTTCAATGATTTACCTGATTTTACTTGCAGAAAGACTTGTTCTCGTTACTGCTCTTAACGGTTTTGATTTAGTAGATGAGGCTGCTTGCTTTGTGTATCAAGTTATCGGCTTAATTTTTAATTTATTTTTAGATTTGCTCCATTCTAACATGAGATATCTCTAAAGTTTCTTTTTTTTTTCCCCTATTTTTTAATTAATGGACTAATAACACTTTGGGAGTAGTTTGCTTTCAGGGATTGTGGGACCTGGAGTTGCTGGAATGATCATAGTTGCAGGACTTACCTTTGCAGCATTGTCTCTAAGTAAGCGGAGCACATTAAGTAAGTGGCTGACTTCTATTCCTAAAAATGATACATTGTTTAATGTTGTTTTGAAATTTGAATATGTAATTTGAGGTTGTAGGAAGCTATTCCTTTGGATTTCACTCTTCACCAACATGGTTGTCTTGTTCTGCATGCCTAATCTTTTGTTCTAAATGTTCGGTGTTAATAGAACTGAAAGAGTTGGTGGATTGATCATGCTTGTTGTTCCCTTATTTTCTAGCTCCATGCTTGCTTATATTTATTGCTACAAGCAGGACCAAAACAACATATGGAATCCTTGACTGCTCAGCAGGAGGTTCCATTGCTCTCTTCCGATGAGGATCATAAAGTTGACAATAATAAAAATGTGGAAAGCAGTGTGAAGCAAGATGATAGTAGTCTGGGAAGGAAGACAGGTATAGATCAAGATATTTCTTCATCTCAAGAACTTAATGAAGCACCCAGTGAAAGTAAACTCAGTGATAGTCATCAGACATCGGCAGCAGAAATTGCCAAATACACAATTACTTCCAGTTATACAATTGATGATGCTCCTGTTCAAGACGATTTGCAACATGAATCAGCTTTTGATGGCAAGTTAGAAGCTCCAGAAATGACTCCCAACACTGTGAATTTGTCAAATTCTGAAATCGCTGTTCATAGCCTGGCTTCAAGTGTTCCACAATTAATTTCAGAAGTTGAGCAAAACCTGATTAATGGTGAACCTGCCGATTTGTTGAATATAAAAACCCATACCACCGACCCATGGGGGGAACTGGGTAGCCCAGAGGCAAAAGGAAATTACAATCTTTTGTTGGATTCTTCTAATTCTCCTTTTCATGAGCCCAGTGAACCTGTGGCTGTGATTGTTTCTGTCAGTTCAACAGTGGACACAATTTCAGAACCTGGTGCTGTGTCCAAAGATGATAATGAGATCATAGCCTTACTTCCAACAAAAGAAAAAATTGACACAAGCAAAACAACAAAGGTCTCAACTGAGATAAATAGTCCACCCCTAGAAGTAAACTACTTGAATGAAAGTGGATCTTCTGGAACAACCACTGTGTCAGAACCAGCCTATCCATTTGCAAATGAACAAGACATGATTGCTAATAATGATACAAACAGAAGAAAGACATTTTTTGAATCACCCCCTTTCAGCAATTCCTTCTCCTCTGCTGGTATTCCTGCTCCAGCTGCAGTTTCTGAAGCCCTGCGGATCTCTCCTGGTAAGGTTTTGGTTCCTGCAGTTGTTGACCAGGCACAGGCCCAAGCACTAGCAGCACTGCAAGTTTTGAAGGTATGCCTTTCCTCTTTTGTGTATCACATTTCTTTAGAGTGATGATTAGTCACCAGTGTTTATAACCTGTATAAATAAAATGGGGTTTGGAGTCACTGTTTGAATCTCTTGTTAGGTTATTGAGGCTGATATTCAACCAAGTGATCTATGTACACGCCGTGAGTATGCTCGCTGGTTGGTCGCTGCAAGCAGTGCTCTTTCAAGGTATCCATGTTTCTTGTTTGCATGACCTCTCGGATTTATATTGTGGAAAACTGGCATATAATTAGCAGGGCAAAGTGCATATCAGAGGTATAGTGTTTGTCTTATGACTGCCTTTTTCATTACTTGAAGGAACACACTGTCAAAAGTATATCCTGCAATGTATATAGAGAATGCTACTGAACTGGCATTTGATGATATTACACCAGTTGACCCAGATTTTCCATCAATTCAAGGTGAAGATTGAATATTTTTAACTGTGATTTAAGTAATAAAGGCTTGGTTGTAGCAGAGAAGTTACCACCTGAGATGGAACTTTCAGGTTTGGCTGAAGCAGGACTTATCTCAAGCAGGCTTTCAAGTCGTGATTTGGTTTCATCCTCAGATGAAGGCCAAGGACCATTTTACTTTTCTCCTGAAAGGTGATAAGCTGCTATCCTGCAATATCAATTGTCTTGGTTCTCTTAGATTGTTAGTTTCCTTTCCTTTAATTCTAATCTTTTTCATTAGCAGCTTTATGTTTCTTAAAATATGAAATTAGACGGGTGGGTTTTTTTTTTTTTTTTTCCTGTAATGCTTTACTTTATCAGCTATGCATTCTTCTCTTTTCCCGATAGATACGCGTCATAACTAAAGATGCCACGTGACCTATGTAATAGTGCATTAAAGGAGTCGGAGAGTACTAAGAAACTGTCTTTGGGTAAAATTCCATTTTGTCATATTGATGGAGTTGCCTTATGTATTATGCAGTCTGGATTGTGTTATAATCTTATTCTACTGTGATTTTGCTTTCTACTTATCAAGTGTTTTCAGTCCAGCCCTTTATCACGGCAGGATCTTGTAAGCTGGAAGATGGCCCTTGAAAAAAGACAACTTCCAGAAGCTGATAGAAAGGTCACTTGAGTTAAAAGCTTTTTCTTTGCCACTTTATTTCATGTTTTTTAACATCGTTGATTGTGCTGCATTCATTTCATTCATTTTCCTTTTCCTTTATGGCCATTTGCAGATTTTGTACCAGCTTTCTGGTTTTAGAGATATTGATAAAATAAACCCAGATGCATGGCCTGCACTTATAGCTGACTTGTCTGCAGCAGAACAGGGAATAATATCACTTGCATTTGGTGAGTCATGTTATCCTATTTCATGCTTTCTGGATTTCATTTTGATTCTGATAGCCGATTGTTGTATACTATTGCCTCAACTTTCTTTAAGGTTGCACAAGACTATTCCAGCCATATAAACCTGTCACAAAGGCCCAAGCTGCTGTAGCTCTTGCAACTGGTGAGGCCTCTGACATCGTAAATGAGGAGCTTGCACGTATTGAAGCAGAATCCATGGCAGAAAATGCTGTGTCTGGACATAATGCTTTAGTAGCCCAAGTTGAGCAGGATATCAATGCAAGTTTTGAGGAGCTTTCCATAGAGAAGGAAAAGATTAATGCTGTGGAGAGAATGGCTGAAGAGGCAAGACTGGAATTAGAAGGGTTAAGGACTGAAAGAGAAGCAGATAATATTGCCTTGATGAAGGAGCGGGCGGCTGTTGAAGCAGAAATGGAAATGCTTTCCAAATTAAGACTCAATGTGGAGGAGCAGTTGCAAAGCCTTCAGAGGAGCAAGGTGGAGATATCATATGAGAAGGAAAGAATTAGCAAACTTCAAGAAGAAGCAGAAAATGAAAAGCAGGAGATTTCCCGGTTACAGTATGAGCTGGAGGTTGAACGGAAGGCCTTGTCCATGGTGAGGTAAAAAAAAAAGAATATATTTCCACATCATTTCATATTGATGCTATTAAATCAATACTGCCAAAAAAGTTCTGCATATCAACCGACAGACAATTTAAGATGATAGAATGATATTTAGGGAGATATAGCTCATCAGATTTGCTAACAGATCTATGCTTAGTTCCTGTCAATGTGTGTAGCTCAGCTAGGACGAAGCTTTGGTATATCCTATGCTTATGAATCATCTCTCAGGAATACTGATATCGCTTTGCTGTGTTGAGATTTGGAGGCTGCAATTTTATCTCCCTGACTTGTCGGCTTAAACAACGGCCAGGGTCTCTTTTCTTAGGGTCTTTTTTTTCCCTCTAAATGTATGACAATCATCCCCCTGGATCAGCCATGTCTCTATAGCAAATAGCAACTATCTTTGTGGTTCACTTTATGTCACTAATTATGATTTTCCTGTCATATTTGAACTATATTTTCCCAACTACTCAAGCTTTAATGGAGACTAAACTTTATTTTCTCAGATCTCTAGTTATCCGAGGACCTAGGATTTGACAAATAAAATTTATCAGTCCTCATGTTTGGTTCAATATGTAGGAGTACAGCCGAATTTGTATGATCATCCATAGCAAATTCCAAACTTATATGCATTTCAAACCATGTGATTCAGGGCTTGGGCTGAGGATGAAGCAAAAAGAGCAAGAGAGCATGCAAGAGCTATTGCAGGGGCTAGAGATCGTTGGGAGAGGCATGGCATCACAGTAGTAGTTGACAGCGATCTCTGTGATGAGAGCTCTGCTGGAGTTGCATGGGTCACTGCTGGAGAACGGTTTTCCACAGAAGGAACTGTTAACAGGGCTGAAAAATTGATGAACAAGCTAAAGCTAATGGCGGATGATGTAAAAGGTAAATCTAGGGAGATTATTCATAAGATTATACAGAAGATACTTATCCTCGTCTCGATTTTGAAGGAGTGGGCCTCAAAGAACGGTAGACGAGCCATAGAACTTAAAGATGGCACCATCTTCAAGGCGAAGGGATCAATGCAAGAGTTACAGCAAAACTCATCAGAATTTAGTTCGGTCATCAAGGAGAAGGCAAGAGAGTCAATACAAGGGTTACAGCAAACTACGGCAGAATTAAGTTCAGCTGTGATGGAAGGGGTAAAGAGGGTTGCAGGAGATTGCAAAGAAGGTGTAGATAAATTCACTCAGAAGTTCAAATCATGAATGTGGACCTTGTTTATATTTTCTTCAGAGCACCAATAATAAAATTTGACAGCAAATTCCAGCTGCCATTTCCCAGTTTCCACCCTCATTTTTGGCGAACACCCGTCGGTGTTGACACTGTACCAATATAAAGGAGAAAATTGCAGTTTGAAGTCAAGTTATTTGATGAAATCAATTTTTGCACGATTGCAGCCTCATTTTTTTTTTTTTTGGGGGGGGTGGGGGGTGCCCCGGCGGGGCGGGAAACAGATAAAGAACTAAAGAATATCAATTCGACAAATTTTTAAGGGAAACCTAATCAAGCGATTGATAACTCTTACCCAGTCGGTACTCACTCGTGCATAAACATTTCTGTAATGTTGCAATCATCTCCATTTACATCCATCGTAGCCATCAAATACCATTCTTATCTTGAAGTAACCTCTCACCCAACAAGGAAACTCCAATGCAGCAGAGAACCTCCAATAAAATGAGGATTTGAACCCCAAAAAAATTGATGACATACTGAAAAGAAACCACCGGAGAAAAATTTGAGATTCAGTGAACAAAATTCAAAGTAATAACAAGTGAAACCTGACGTTGAAAAGTTGGGGATGCATTGCAACAGGCTGCCACAACAAAGAAGGCCTGGTGCACACTAGGGTTCCAAAAGTTTCCCACCCCACTGCAAATTCATTTCAAACTATACAAACCACGTTGCAGTTAGCAGTCTTCACTGAGAAATCACACTGAATCGCTGATAAGTGGTTATTAAAACCCAAAATGTTTTTAGTAAACGTCAAATACTCTCGCAGCCAAAAAATTGTTGATAACTCGTAAACATTTTCAAATAAATCTTTACCCTAGTTCGCAGCTTGACATGAGATTAATGAAATCAAAACAAATGATTGATGATTATCTAAAATGGTTTAATCTGGGGGACTGCCCCGTCAAAAAAACATCTAGCCAGGGCATAAACTTATCGTCAATGATATTAAACATTATACATATATGCAAAAGCAGAAACAAAACAGTTATCGAGATGCTTTGAGGCATATGCAATGCTCTTCTCAACAATTCAACTTTCAGGTTTCCAGAAATAAGAACCCATTCAATCCAATCCACCAGAAAACTTGGAACACATTTCATATCCAATAATAAATGGAAAAAACAAAAAAAAAAGTATGGATAATGAGCTAGACAGTAAATTAATGGGACATGATTTCCCTTCCAATTAGAAAAAAACAAGGTTCAAAATAAAATCTTCAGTCTCTAAACAAAAAAACCAGTAGATACTCTAGTTGCTAACTTCTAATTGAACGATGGAAAATGGATAGAACTTATAGCGGGGTCTCGAAAAACAAGTAATTTCTGCTGGGCAATTCGTGAGTTCTCACTTCTTCTTCTCACCACCTCCAGTGGCCCTGAAAGGTTACAACAGAAAGCAAGAAATATCAACCTTAGTACTAAACCCAAGACCAGGCCAGCATACAACTATAAATGTTTCATATAAAAAATCATATCCTTGAAATGTACCTCATCTTTCGGAGAACACTAGACATCTCTTCTCTCTTCTTCTTGGCTCTCTTGTGAGTGCCCAACTTTCTTTTAGCCACCTTCAAGGCACGCTTGTCCTTGCCAACTTTCAAAAGCTCAGTGATCCTCTTCTCATATGGTGCAAATCCAGCAACTTCCCTTATCAAACTCCTCACAAAGTGGACCCTTTTGCTGGTTTTCTACATGTAACAACCATTATAAGATAAGCGTTCATAATGTAGAAGCAATGAAAAGCTCATATAATTTCATGCAGCAAACTGAGCATCCAAATGACAAAGAACAGAAAATGTGCAAATATAACTCCCCCCCAGACAAATGAAAATGGGGAACAGCAATGCAAGCCCTTACAATACAAATCATGCTGCTTTTAGCATCTTTAATGTGCATGAAACAAAAACAAATCTTTAGTGGGTAAAGCATACGTCTCGACTTAAATCTAAAGAATACCACTTTTATTTAGTAAACAACATACCAAATGTAAATATGATGTAATTAGCTACAAAAATTCGCTCAACAAAAATAAACTTACTCCTTTGCGATCAGCAGGGCGTGGAGCTAACTCTTTCTTGGTGACTATATGCCCTTTGTTCAATCCAACAAAGAGGCCAGTATTAGGAGCCATCACCTACAGGAATTAAGTTTACATCAAGCGATCAACAATGGCATCAGAATGTTAAGAAGCACATTCAAGTCACTCAAAATGAGTCATCAATCAGACAACATAACAGCCCCTTTTACATTAACTATTAGATCCAACCAAAAACCTAACCCTTTTCATGAGGAAATGTAATAGTCCACTCTGGCTAATTCAGTCAATTCGAAACTTCAGGCAAGTCTAATGCTGAAGATATACCTACAAAACATTCTAGAATCATTTGCTTTACATAAACTATGCTGCCAGTATATCAAAGCCCTTGATTTAATGGTGAACTAGATGGAAAAAAGCTCTGATCCCAGTAGGAATACTAACAACACAAAATAAGCATGAGAATAAAACACAAATGAACTTGTATGTCGTTAAAAGATAACAAAAATAAAAATCTGATTGCAGTGGATAAACAAAAATAAACGTGCCAAATCATTTCTAGGACAAATGGAAATGAAGATCATGATCTTTTAATATTTTCTGCTGACAATAAAACGCAGACTACAAATCGTCGCCGCCACTTCACCAAGCATAAAACTACTTAACCTGAGGTTTCATTCCTTTTATATATTTCGAATTTCTGAAAAACAAAACAGAGAAGCAATTTCCGAGTGTGAGAGAATTTTTAGTTACCTCTGGACGTAGGGCAGCGATTACAACCTTGAAGCGGGTTGCCGAGAATAAATTAGGGTTTTGGGTTTGCTGGTCCTTGAGGCCTTTTATATTCTCAATCAGGACAGGAAAATAATGCACATTGATTGGGGCAATTTCGTCATAAAACACTATTAGTTAAACGCTGCCGTTTAGTGCCAAAGTGTCAAGACGAAGGCAGAGACTCCGTTATTTGCTTTTAAGTTTGAAAATTCAAGCTTTGGTTATGGTTGCCTGGACCCTGTAATCTGTACAGATTATTCTTCTGTTATATATTATCTTTGTATCTCTTTCTAGTTAATATCGATTCTGTAATCTGCGTTTACTGCCTTTTTCTTCTTATTCGATTTGAAATTCACTCTTGTTTGCCATTCTGAAGTTTCGGTTGTACGAAACCTGTATTTAATGTTCACATTATTTCTGTGCTGTTAGTCCTGCGATATTTGGGCTTGGTCAATATGTACTTCTTGCTCCCACTCAGTTTGCTTGGTTTTGACCTACCTGAGATCTCAATTTGTAGCTCAGATATACCTTAGAACTCATTCCCTATTGCTCGTATTTTCGGCATTTGATTGCCATTTCAGTTATTGCTTCACGCTTCAAATCACATCCTTGATGCTGCTACTGTTAGCCTGCTATAGCTAATACCAGTATCATGCAATTTGTTCTGTTTATTTGAATTCCTACATTATAATTTGATACATTACGTAAATCATCCATATCTTTTTCACTATCTTTGAAATCGATCGTTTCCTTTGCCATTCCTGCGCCAAATCCTTGTACACTGATCTACGTTAAAATATTCAAACTCCTGGCATAAATGTCAATCTTATGCCGCTTACCTCTCCTTGAGTGTGTCTAGCATGTGCCCGCTGGGCGTGGAAGAGATGTCTCCATTCTGCAGGTCATGACAATGAGACTTGGGGCCTTGCAACTGCTGAAGAATATGAACCTGTCCCTCGCCTGTGCCGCTATATTCTAGCTGTTTATGAAGATGACCTGCGGCATCCTCTATGGGAACCACCTGGAGGATATGTAATAAACCCATATTGGGTGATTTTAAGAAAAACTTATGAGGATACTCATCTTAATTTGGCAAAGGAGAGTGACTATGCAGTGTTTTTGGATAATAAACTGGGGAAAAGGAAAATTGATGGTGGGTATGTACACAATGGGCTACTGAAGGCTGCCGGGTGGATTTTGGATGCTGAATGTGAGATTTTGAAAGAGGTGGTGAAGAAATATCCAAATTATACTTTGACTTTTGCGGGACATTCCCTTGGTTCTGGTGTGGCAGCAATGCTAACATTGGTGGTAGTGCTAAATCGGGATAAATTGGGAAACATTGAAAGAAAGAGGGTCAGGTGCTATGCTATTGCACCAGCAAGATGTATGTCGCTTAATCTGGCAGTCAGATATGCGGATCTTATTAATTCTGTGGTACTACAGGCAAGTTTTCTTTTTTTTTTTTTTAAGATGTTATTCACTTGGAAATTTGAGATTTATATTTTTTTTTATGTTATACATGTGTAATATGGGGTTTCTGCAAAATGTTAGTTATTTCATATCTGTGATGACAAGAATGTGAAAATATTTAGCATACTCAGGGTGAAAGTGTTTGATAAAGACCTTATTGGAGAATTTTCCCATGAGTTTGCTCTCTGTAGAGATTCATGCTCATAGACATGCTAAAAGCCCTTGGGAATCTGTCTACATCTTAAGGGCATTGATATATTTGCTGGAGTTTGAAGACTAAGAATTAGGATGGAGTGAACATCAATGAATGTCATTGTTCAAGACAGAGAATAATAGATGTTTAAGTTTCCAGGGTTAGAATACATTAATTTTATGGTAAATGTTTTCCATTGTTGTCGATGAAGCTTTATGGATATTCTGGTTTCATCATGCTGGAATAAAGTTTAGTCGAATTAAGTCTTCATTGTGAGAATTCATTTCTGAGTGCTATATTTGTTATGTTCTCTACTAAAAGTTAAGCATGGGATATTTCACTGGTGCAGGATGATTTCTTACCATGGACGGCCACACTGTTGGAAGACATTTTCAAGTAGCTTTTCTGGTATTTATCACACTTCTTTCACTTACAGTTATCTTTACTGCTGATGCAGTTGTTATTGTTGGGTCTGTTTGGGGGTGAAGTTCACTTGCACTCCCAAACATATAATATAAATGCACCTTTAAAAGTGTGATATGCACTTGACTCATCTCTTTTTTAAAGGCCATGTGTCCGAAATCCAAGTAGCCCCGTTCTCTGATTTCAGTAAAGAGTCAACTTTTGAGGTACAAATTTTTTTTTTTGAAATTGACCATTACATAAACAAGGCTTGGGTTGTAGTTGCCTACTTGCTTGATGATCTGGTTTGACTGGTTTAGTGATTTTTCAAACTACTGATATTCCATAGGCTTTGGACTTCCACTATATATATAATTTTAACTAAAATATTTGCAACATTAATTCAAGATATTGCTTAGGCTAGTTTTTCCTTTTGTTCAACAGTTTGCCATGCCTACTAGTATGTCTCAGGTGCATGAGGGATACATGTATACCTGAGGAGCAGATGCTCAAGGATCCAAGGAGGCTGTATGCTCCTGGTCGCCTCTATCACATTATTGAGAGAAAGCCTTTCAGGTATAAATTCATAATTCTGTGAAAAATTAACTCAACTAAGAAGAGCATGTAATAGAAGTTATGACATTAAAATGATGTTTCCTTTCTAAGTTATTTGGATGCAAAACTTAGATATATAATCCGATATAGACATTAGGGATCTACCTTGACGTTGTAAATTTGTATGACGTACTAATGTTTTCATATTAGAGAAATCATGTGCCTGAGTGGGTGGGCATTACAGTGATTTAACCTATCAATTGCTGAAGACAAAAAAAGATAGATAAAACATAGTTCCATGGAACTGGAAGAACCATTCAGTTATGTGGTTATTTTGGCTAGTTCCATACTGGTGTAAAGTAGACTTGTATGGATTGATAATGCATGAAAATTGAAATGTGTTGGCAGAATGGGAAGATTTCCTCCAGTTGTGAGGACAGCAGTACCAGTAGATGGGAGGTTTGAGCACATAGTTCTCTCTTGTAATGCCACTTCTGACCATGCCATCATTTGGATACAGAGAGAAGCATCAAGGACACTGGATGTAAGTTTTTTCTCTTATAACTCCAATGCTATTTCATGGTCCAAGCATCTACTTTTTGAGATGGTGATAATTTTCAGTTTTATCATTTTTGCTCATTAATTGTTTGGAGTGTCTGTTTACTGCATGGATAGCCACAGATGAATTTTGGTTAGTCAGAATCAAAATTCAAAACTGGATTATCAAGTACATTATGTGTGTTACCGTTTTGATCTTTTCTTTTTGGACAGGTGACGGGGATGTGGAGGGCAGAATGAGTGCTGAAAATTTCTATAGCCTTTCATTTTCATTAAATTGATATTTATGTCTCCGTTTTCTAAGTTTGACAAGGTAGTTTCTTTTTTTTTCCTTCTTGTATATAATTAGCAGTAAAATTTGATGAACATGAACTAATTCATTTTGCGGTGCAAATCTGTTTTCTCTTATGTCTTCAAGTCAAATTAAGTAGTTAATCTCATTTTTCTGTGCTGAGAAAAGAACTTTGTTAGTGAACTTATTTTTTTGAAAACTGAAGTTGCTATCAAGAAATGCTAAGGACTTGGACTCAGCAAGTCAAGAGTGTTGTATCAAAAGCTTTTTTATTTATCTTAGCATGTCTGGTGTTGATTTGGATAATGCTAGAGAAGGAACAAATCATGGAGATCCCAGCAAAGCAGAGGATAGAGAGGCAGCAGACTTTGGCGAGAGAACACACAGAGGAGTACAAGGCCGCACTAGAGAGGGCTGTTACATTGGCAGTGCCAACTGCCACCTTCGTATTCACCATGTCAGTATGAAACTTTTGAAGATCAGCAGGAAGCACTCAAAGAAGACTCAAACAGATCAAGAGGGGAATCTTCATTTGGTTCTTCTAGGAAAAGCAAGTCCAAAGAGAACTGGGATGAATTAATCGAACGGCTATTTGACAAGGACAAATCTGGTCATATGGTGCTCAAGAAATCTCATGGGGATGATTGATTAATTAATAATGATGTTCCTTCATTCATCTGTACCCTGTTCCCCATTTCATTAAAATTCGTCCTTGATCGATTGATGAATTCATTTACCGCAGATTTAATGCAGAGATGCAAGTGCCAATAACCAAATGCTTTTTTTGGCTTCTGAATCCTACAAAAAGATGCTTTTTTTCTTCATTCTTTTTGCAATGACATTTTAAATTTCACATGCAATTCACGATGCGTGCAATACGAGTCAACATTTTCCATCAAATGAATTCATAAATATAAAAATTTAAGCGCAAAATGAATGAGAAAACAAATCCAATTCCAAAGAGCAAATAGCAATCTATTTAATAATGATTCAGAAGAACTTACAGAGAATCGCCCAAGTGAAGAAAAACCAAAACTAAGAGAACAGCACAAGTTAAATTAAATGAAGCGTTCAAGGTTCATTTCTAGAAAAATTAATCCTTATTTATGCAGTATTCGGTGCTTACTATTTGCAATCTAAGGTGTACAAGTATTGTTGTTAGGAGGACTCGACCTCTCAAGCATAGACAAACATAAACACACACACACATATATATACAACATAAAATAACCAAGGATAGATAAACACAGATCAAAAGCAGAACCATGGTTAAACCCATGAAAAAGAAAGTATATAACATAAATCAGCTGATCTGTTTGTATACAAGCATCCAAAAACCCATAAATTAGTGAAGTTAGCCTGAACAAATTTTTGGCCTATCAAGTTGTCCTCATAAAACTTAAGAACAAAAAATTTCGTTTTTTTGGGAAATTATCCTCTGCCACATGATAGTTGCGAAGACGGGTCCTGAGTAGAGTTGACAATTTTGGACACGAAACGATTAAACGACACGAAATTAATCGTATATAGATATGAGTTAAACGGATATGGGTCATAAGCATGTCAACACGATTGTGACACGAAAAAAATCATGTCATAAACGGATTTTACCTGTCTAATTCGTTAAAACACGATTAGACACGATTAAAAATATGTTATTTTATTAATTATAAAAATATGACTAATTATTTTAGTCTTACTCAAAATATATATATTATAATATTATAAATATATATAATACATATTTATATATGAATGAATGAATTAAATTGATTCAATTGAATTTATATATATTTAATTGGAGTTTAATTAATTAAATTAAAGTTTAATTAATTAAATGTAAATTGATTAATTTGAGATTCAATTGATTAAATTAAATTTTTAATTTAATATTCGTTTCTATTCGTGTATAATCGTTTTATGTCACATTAAGTAAATCGTGTCATGTCGTATAAAATATATACATTTAAACACATTAAGTAGATCGTGTCTAATCGTGTCATGTCGTATAATTTATACACGTTTAGTTAATCGTGTCATGTCGTGTTAACACAAATTTTAACCGTGTCGTATTCGTGTTTTAAATTTTTGACACGATTAATTAATCATGTCGTGTTCGATATAATCGTATCATATCCGATTAAGACACGACACGATACGAATTAACAGCTCTAGTATTGAGTGACAACACTAAAGTGCCTAGAAATTAGGGTGTTCGAAAAAAATTATTTGGTGTCATACCCTTCCTCTCCATCTCTCCCAAATTTTTTGGGCATTTTCTACCTGTCCTCCGATGGCCATGGCCTTTAATGACAATATTATTTGTCGTAGGGATCCGCAAATTTGTGAAAAAAATATTATATGATTTACTTGAAAAAAAATAGAAATACATATCATTCAACTCATGATGAAAGTAATAAAAAAAAAAAAACAAATACTCCTCTTAGTGCTAACATGATCTCGATTTTTATGTCAACATTTTAGCATGTCAACAAAAAGTGTTTAAAAATTAAGCATGTAATTTTTTAAAAATTAAAGTAGCTAAATAACCTTTTTTTTATGAAAATACAATTTTTTACAAACATATACATTGAGCCCTTTTTATAATTATTAGTCAGGATTTATAACTAAATCTAGTAATCCTTAACTTTGAAAAAAAAAATAATTTAGTCATCCTACAAGCACATTAATGATACTTGCAAATAAGGATTTGCAAACTACAATGGTTGTAGTAGAGAGTCTCAACTATTTTTTTATTTTTTTTATGTTAAATTAAAAAAAAACTAAATATTAAAGTTGTGCCCTTACTAAGTTATAATATATTTTTATTACTTATTTTATCTCTATTAAAATATATAATTCTATTAAATTTTAAATATTCATCATTTATTAAAAAAATATTTTTTTATTTAAAAATATTAGTATAATAGACTTAATTTAAAAAATTAAATAATAAATTTTGGATAAGTAATTCGACACATCCAGATCATGAATGTTTGGAATCCATATTATGCAAGGAGAATTATGTTTCGTAATTTGATAATTCAATTTTTCAATTTCTAATTGACTGTTGGATACAAATCACGAGAATGTATATTCTTCCTCGAATTTTTCATTACATTGAAATTCTTGAGTAGTCTACTTATTGTAGCACGTGTGTCGCCCAGGGCATAAGGGACATGATGACTTGACGTCATCCTCACCTTCCTCCGTCTTTTTACCGGCAGTTTTTTTATTATTTCATCACAATTTAAATAATTCCTAAACGCATAATTTTTCTACCTAAGATATTTTTCCTAATTTTTACGCATGTACTGTAATATCTAAAGTTATTATATATCTTCAAAATAATTAATAAAAGAAAAGGAAAAAAGAAAATAACTTAGTCGGGGAGGAACCATATCCGATGAACAAAGCAAGCACGGAATGACGGAAAGCAATAGATTTCATTTCACCTCCTTGCTTAGGCCGATTTGAGCTCAAAATTCTTGGATGATTTTGCAGATTTGAGCTCCGATTCATCTATTTGCGATCTCCACCATTGTTTTTTCTCATTCATTGATGGCTTCGTCTATTTACATCCTTGTTTTTTTGGCGCTTGCAGCTTCGGGTGTATTTTCCAGCTGTTTTGCAGAGAGGTAAGCAGGCCGTCTCCATTTTCACCCCTCTTGTGGCAGACCATTGAAAGTATTTGAATTTCTTTGTTCTCGCATGTCATATATTTTATCACAAAGTTTAAACTTTTATTGCTAGAAATAAGTCCCCTTTTTGTAGCTCAGTTTTCTCATACGTTAATATAACTGATTTAATGTATTAATTTCACAATTTGGTTCACGGACACTCTAACTATATAACTTGTCGCGATTCCGACACATTTTCACCCATAATTGTCGGACATTTACCCCAAACGTTTTGGATGTATTTTCTAATTTTCTAAAAATTAGAAATACATTTTTTTAAATTAAAAAAATATTTTTTTCTTTCAAAAAAACCTAAAATCTATGTATAATAACATACTCAATATATTTGATTGAGTGTCATTTTTGTTTAATTTTATATAAAAATAATAACTTGCAATTATATATCTTGATTAATATTTATAAATTTAACTCTATATTTTTTTTAATATTTACACGTTTTTCCTGCGTGTCTTTGTCCTATACTTTTTATAAATGTCATTTCTAAGTGTCCATTTCCGTGTCCGTTTCCATATCTATGTCCGTGCTACATAGGTATATTTGAATATTTTAGTACTGTTGGTCTGGGTTTTTGTTACACACCGTGAATATGTCTATTGATTATTCCATGGATATTTGTCTTGTTCAGAAAGAGCTAGCACAACATTTTTTGGTAATGGGTAATTTGGGTATTGTTGGCCTTCAGATGGGGATTTTCCTTTTTTGGAATAAGCAGTGATTGCTTGTTTTCCTTGAAGAAAGATGCACATGAGATCTTCATTATATTTATGTTCAAATACATACAATTTTTTTTTTTAATTTCTTTATTTCTATATTTGCATGGATTGCAGTCTTTTCTTCACAAATATGAGATATTTCTGAATTTTAAAGAAATATCATGGCCATTACAAGTTTGCTGTCTTTTGCTGCAGTGGCCGGAAAGAATTGAGGGATAAGGAGGTCAACCAAAAAACTATCATACAATTGAGAAGCTCAATCCAAACAAACAGAATTAGCCTGCAGCAAGTTGTTCAACTCTCTTGGCGACCAAGGTCAGGTACATGGATTGACTGTTATTACTCTACTTGTTTGTTCATATACTTCCTACAGAATCTGCAATTAACTTATTTGAGATTGCTTCTATTATTGTATAAAGTTTACTGTATTTTTGTCTGATTATTCAATTTTTTTGAATAATATAGATCATCCCTTAACTCATGTACTGATCAATTATGTAGTAAAAAATCTGACATTACCTTTCCTGCATTAGGGTTTTTTTGTATAAAGGCTTTTTGACAGACGAGGAATGTGATCATATTATTTATTTGGTATATATCCTGTCTTGATACTTTTGTTATATATAGTCTCTATTATGTTTGGAATTATTTGATATACTCTAGCTTATGCTTAGGCACAAGCTACAAAAGCTATATTAGTAGGGAAGGATGACGGTTCGGAAAAGTTGCAGAGACTAATTTGTTTGCAAGTTCAGAATCTCTTTTAAATATGGATGTAAGTTCTCATATCTGTGATTCTGTTATATTTGGGCATACCCTGCGATTGTGGATACATATAAGTGCCATTATAATGGAAAATTTGTCCCTTTTCTTTCCTCTGGTGGTGTGAAAGCCCATCTGGTGTGTTGACATTTTGGTGTTCTTTTTGGTAATTTTAATCCATTAGCATTCTTGGATTCTCAACTTAGTTGTCGAAGTTGTAAATCATCATGGAAAAGGAACTCACTCTTCCAAATTACATTTCTATTTCTGATTCAGAGCTTCACATGAGAAGTGTTAGGAAATACCTTCTTTGAATTTGTATGTCATATGATTAGTAGATCAAAGCTCATTCCTTGATCATTAAATTCAAATTTCAATTCTAGTTGTATCTTCTAATATGGCCTTAGTACTTCATTGTATCTTCTAAGATGTTTGTAGCTTTTGTCTCTCTGAATGCTACTTTTATGCTTTCTAGGATAATATGCTCGCAAGAATTGAGGAAAGAATTTCAACGTGGACCTTCATTCCCAAAGGTATCTTTGCTCACCCCAGCCCTTGTATTTCTAAAACAGAGTTGTTTCTTTCTCTGAACTCGGCGTTTCATATCATCGCTTGGCTTATTTCCACTTCAGAGAATGGAAAGCCTCTGCAAGTCATGCATTACGCGGTTGAAGAGCCAAAAGCACATTTTGATTATTTTGGTAATACAACACTGTTTTCAAATGCACCTTTGATGGCAACTCTAGTTTTGTACCTCTCAAATGTCAGTCAGGGCGGTGAAGTTCTCTTCCCTGAGTCAGAGGTCAGTTAGAAACCATTACTGAGCTATTTTCATTGTTAGCATTTTTAATTACTTTCACTTATTGATCTCTGTTCAAATCGTGACAGCCGAAGGGCAAGTTTTCCTCAGATTGCAAGAGAGCTGGCAACATTCTGAGACCCATCAAAGGGAATGCAATTCTGTTCTTCAATGCCCACCCAGATGCATCTCCAGACAAGAGTAGCGGCCATGCTCGATGCCCTGTCCTCAAGGGAGAAATGTGGTGTGCCACCAAATTCTTCCTTTTAAGAGCCATTGATAGGGTAAATACCTTGTCTGAATCAGATGGCAACGATTGCACAGACGAGGATGATAATTGTCCCAGCTGGGCTGCTGCTGGGGAATGCCAAAGAAATCCAGTCTTTATGACGGGTTCTCTTGATTACTACGGCACTTGTAGAAAGAGCTGTAAAGCCTGTTAATGGCCAGACTTGCATATATTTTCTTCCTAAATTCAGCGAAAAATGTCTTTTTTTCATTAAATAGATAAATTGGTCTATGATTGCTTGCTGAGGATTTTGACCATTGCAAACTAGTCCGCTTCCATATAATGGAAAAGGGTTAGATCTTGAAAGTTGGAAAGACTGGGTTTTTCTTGAGCAATGCAAAGAAGAAACAAATTTACCCATTAGAAAATCTGGGGAACCGAACTTCAAATCTTATTGAACTGGCAACTGGGTAGGTATCAAACATGGTTCTTGAGCAAGAAAAACATCAAAACACAATTAAAAATAGAAATATAAAAATCCGTGAGAAAGTCCTCCTCAAAATCAAATATGATATTATGGGAGATTCTAGATCTTTCTTGAAGAATCCATCGAGGAAGTTGGCTTCTTGAGGGAACAAGAAAACTTGAAAGCTTCAATCTGCGATTGACATTTCACGTAGTCCCCTTTGTTCTCCTCCAAACATTTCTTCAAGGCCTCGACATCACATGGTGACATAACCTTCTTCGCGCTGCCCCTATTTTCCTGGTCATCCATCTTCTTCGAATCCAATCCTCTGTTCGGCGATTCGCTAGCTAAGAGAGTACAAGAAAACAAGAGAAAAAAAGGGACTCGTTCTTGTTTCGGAAATTGCAGCGCGGTTTAGGCTTTGAGAGCTTTTATTTAGACGCGTGGCAAGAAATGACTGGACTTTGTCTAATGTACTGTGACGGTAGTGTAATCGCGGTTCTCAGCGCACTTACAATAATAACATTGAGAAAATAATTAGCTTTATGAAATTCTGGAATTTTGCAGTGTTGTTTTGTAGAGCAGCGATGGCCAGCAACAATGGTGCCAGTGGTTCAGTAACTCGTTCTAACAAATCAATTGTTTTTTATTTTTTTGAACACAAGCTAACAAATCATTTTTTTAACTGTTAGTTATTCATAATTAATTATAAATCATATATAAAAAAACATTATCAATTAGGTCCCGCACGTTAAATTAGTTGCTAAGCAATAAATCATATGCACAATTTTGCTTTGAAGAAATAAATGAATGAAAAAAGAAAAAAAGGGTAGAAAACAGGCTGAAGGAAGAAATACTAGAAAGTAACTCTTCAAAAAAAAAAGCAGTTCACTTGAATAATTCAGGCACTCTTTTTTTTTTAATCTGAAAATCAGACACTGTGTTGAAGCAATGCTTGCATTTCTGGTTGCAACCGTCTCACATCCTGGACTCCTTGATTTGCATTATTAGCTAAACTCTGCTTAAGAGTTCGCCATGGCCAACATATATGCCTCACTTTACGGCGGCTGCGTTCTCTGCTCTCTGCGTCTTCAAGTTGCCTCCTTAGCTCCTCGATTCGATTCTGGAGTCCTGTGGCCCTGCTGTCAGCAAGATGCAGTGACTTCTCTGCTGCTGCCTGGGCAGCCATTGCAGCATTTGCAAGTTCTTCTTTCAGTTTTAACTTGCTATTTGATATCTCTAAAGCTGCTTTTGTTCTTTCTAGCTCTTGCTTCAGGATGACAACCTAATCAAACAGCCATAACTTAGCGTCAGAAATTAAGGTTTTCAAATAAAACAGAGAGTAATCATTGGTTCTGAAATCTGAAAACTTCATGGCAAATCTAAGCTAAAATTAACCCTCAGATTCTCCATTCATATGCACTTATATAGAGCTCAGCAGAAGCAAGTTTTCTTAAAAGTACGACAAACATATGCTTCTCAAGTCTCAACCGTTACCCGTGTAGAAGTCCTAACTAATCAATGAATTCAATATCGGAATATGTAGCGACTTAAAATATCAAAACTATTTCTGTATAGGCCTCCACTTTTTCTATGTAAATTTGTTTCTCTATGCTGTTAATTAAGTTAATGAAGAAACTTTTAAAGGGGGCACCTCGTGTTTTAATCAAAATCACATATCCAAAGTGTGGAATCATGAATAGAGATTAGAGAGAGATGGCTGCAACTGAGATTTGACAAACAGCCAGTAAGCCAGGTTCAGATTCTCAGCCTTTTCAGTGGAGAAACATGAAGTCCTCAGTGACAGTTCAAAAAGGTTCGCTTGCACTCCCAAAGATAACCAGATTGCCCCAATTAAAACTACTACATACAACCAAGAAAATAGTTCTGTTGTCTACTTTAAACAAAGACAGACTGTAAAGCCACTAAGTTTGGGGAAGACTACCTAAGGGAACTCCTAACCAACATGAAGACCAAAACAACATCAAAAAAAGTTATATTAAGCAAAGTGACAGATTTTACCACTTTGTCACGTTCTTCAATCTCATTTTTCCCGGCTTCCACTTCTAGTTCACAGGCTTCCCTCCATCTAGCAACCTCTACTTCGGTTTCTTTTATTTCCATTAGGAGTTCCTCTACCTTTTGACGAATTGAAAAATGAAGTCAGCAAGAAACATGATTCTGAAATCAATAAGAGCATTCAACAGAAGATTACATTTTGAGCTAACACCCTCTCTCTATGTTCCAACTCCTTTATGTACAGTACGTTATCTGCAATTTGTTGAGCTTGTTTCTCTGTAAGAGTCTGTAATCTCTCAGAATCTGACCTGGCATCAGTACATCAATTAATAATCAAAACCAAGTCGGAAAAATAAGACATGTTAATCCACGGGGAGCCTAAGGTGTAGAAAATATACAGTCCCATGATTTAGTATCCACCGCCCCCCTCTACCAAAAATTGAATCACGTATAGTTCCTTACTTTTCCTGGATATTGAAAGAATTAACAGTCTTTCGGGTACCAGGTCACATTAGAAATCATAGCGCAATTACATTATCTTTTTGTGCCAAAGCACACAGCCATTGCAGTTCATTGGTAAATTACCTAGAATCTTCCAGAGATCGCCTCAGTTGAGAAATTTCAAGCCGTAAATTCTTCATTATTCTCTCTACGGTTGAGGCCTGGTAAATCAGTGAAAAACCAATTGTAAGAAGAATGTTTTATCTGAATCATTTGTCCATAGGTAAACCATCCAGGCACAGTCAAAGAAATATTCATTCATCTGCTTACTTCATGCCAAAAACTTCAGTTAGAAATGAATCACCCAAAGACTTTATAGTTAGTATTGTGAAGCAAAAAAGGAAAGAAAAAGTAAAACTAAATGTATCAGTTAGAAAGCAGCATAATGCATGTGATCCTTTCCGTTTAATGCTACAGAAAACCATATGCAAGCGCAGAATAATCATGTTTTAAGCATTATTCAAAATTTATTTGTGTTAAGAAAACTTTATAAAAGATGATCAAAGATATGCCTTACCATACAACTGCTTGTCTCGTATGCACAGCTTTTTCCAATTCAGATCATTAAAAAAAAATTCTATATAGATATCAGTTAAGAGTGGTTATCTTGGATCAATCACCAGAAACTAGTCCTCTAGGCTCTAAGTATTTCTAAAACTTCATTTTTAAGCTGTGCTTTAGTGTAATAAGAAAGTTGTAGAAGGTACAGTGTCTTTTTCAAAGGGAACATTGACTATTATAAACAGGATTCCGGTATCTTTGCATCATAATATGCACACCGTTTCTCATGGTAAACAGCTAAAACATCAACGAATTTGTAATTGTCTCGCTTCCAACTGATCAAATGGTTATTCTGTTTTGACATTCTATTTTTCGTTGTTTGCGGGACCATTGTACTATTCATAATAACCACAATTGTTAAATTAACTGTGGATTCTAAGTAATTTGGCATAAATATCTAAAAACATGCCAATTGCAATTGAATTTGAAATTTTAGCAACAATTTGCTGATATGTTTGGGGAAAAAGGAGCATAATCAATTTCAAAATTCAGTCTTAGAGAAGGTAGGATCATACGTACCAGGCTAACAACCTCCTCTTCACATTCGCTGCTATCTGATTTAGTACTGGCAGAAGTACTAGGAGCTGCTGTAGCGGTGACTCCTGAACTCTCCACTGATTGCTCAGTGGTCCCACTTCCCATCATGAACCCAAATCCTACTCTCTGCAATCCTCGCTCCGCGATCTGCAACAAAGCCACCCTCTTCTGCTCATTGTTTCCTTTCAACTTATTCAAACTCTTCTCTGCAGCCTCTTTCTCCAACAAAGCAACCCTTAACAGACTATTAATATCACGATTCTCCTCTGTCAAACTCACTATACTGTTCTCTAATTCTCTTTTCTCATTCTTCCTCGTCTCTTTAAATTCATTCACTTTTGCTTTCGCATCACTTGCTAGCCTTGCAATCGGGGAAAATTCTTCCCATATTGCGCTTGATCCATTGCCTAATTCCAATTCAACACTTCCTTCATCATTACTCACCCTCTCAATCACTTTCTCATCATCTAAACACTCCATTATTTCCACCAAACAATCCTTCACTGGCCGAATACAATCTAAAATCTTCAAGAAGAGGCCAATTTTCCCTTCCGCTTCCTTTATCTGGAACTCCAAATTTTGAATTCTCTCCATGGTAAATTCAACTTCTTTTTCAACTTCCTGTTTCCTCAAAAACACCTCGTCGAATCTTTTTGTGAGTTCATTTTCCCTTTCCCTAAAAGAGGCTTCAAATTCACGAATTTGTTCTCGAAAAGAGTCCCTTTCGAGTGAAATATCATGAATAGCAATTTTGAGATCGGTGTTGTGGTTGATTGCCTCGTCTCTCTGCTGCTGGACGAGGAGGAGATTTTCCTCCAACAAGGAGGATTTGGATTGAAGAGTCCCATAAGATTCGCGGAGAGAGAGGAGCTCGGCGAGGACATCATCGTGAGTGGCGTTTACGGAATCGGAATCGGAAGCGGGAGGTGAGTGGTTGAGGCCGGTGATGGCTTCCATGATCCATAGAGTATGAAGGATTAGGAGATGTGGACAATGGAGAGAGAAGCGAAAATATTTTAATTTAAACCTGCCAGTCAAAGGAAGAGGAGGGAAAGAAAGTCAGGTGAGATGGCGAGATGAATCTATGATCCCATAGGATATTAATATGTTTTGCATTCTCATAGTTTTGGCGATATTTGATTATTAATTTGAAAAAATTTGTTCAAAATTGCTTACTGTTAATGAGCATAGCAGAGTTGGAATTCAAATACTATGAAAATCTTTTCTAACTTGAATTTGAGTTTATTATTTATTGATTTGTTAGTTCGTAAATATATTTATTTATAAATTTACAAACGCATTCATTTAAAAATTTTACGAATGTATTTGTTTATGTTATATTTTATTGTTAAATTTGAGATTTTTATTATTATTAGTAAATATAAAATCAAATATGTAAATTAAAATTTTAATATTTCTAAAATAAACTTAGAATATTTATAATTGTTTTCTCCCTGTAAACAATAAAAAAAGATTAATACGATGAAATAAAATATGCTAATCGTAAAAATATTATCTTATAAATAAATGAAATATGTGTAAAATATTAATATTATAATAAAAAAATATTGTTGTACATATAAAAAGTGCACAATTTATTATTAACAGGAATCTATAATATAATTTACAATATTCCATTAGCTGCTTCATGCTTGGAGGGATTGCAGGGCCAAATCCGAATCCATTTGGTTTCCTCCTCTATTGGGCCTTTACTGTCCTAACAATTAATCTCAAATTGCAATCCTCACTTTTGAACGATAAAAACATTTGTTAATTTGTTAATTTTCTAACATAAAATGTATTGAAAAGTATAAGTAAATTTTATAATTTTAATTATATTAATTAAATTTTTAATATAAAAATATAAATGAACTATCTTACTAATTAAAAAAAATTGAGCTTGCTAATTTCCTAATTTTAAGGCTTACGTATAGATGAATTTATTACGAAATCAAAAATCTCATAGGATTAATAAATAACCATAACTAACAACCTTATTTTAAAATATCTCTAATGGTGCTCTCTATTTTAAAAAGCATATTTGGTATAATGAATAATATCTTAGAATATATTTAAATATAAAGAGTAAAAATTATTTTATTAGTTCAATAGACTATTTATATTTTTATTCTTCATTTTACTTTATCCCATACAAACAAATATTTATAAAAAAAAATATATAAATGACTTTTATTATAAAAAAATAAAAAATATATTTTAAAGATAAATACAGTAACAAAAAAATAAAATAAATATAGAAAGTGAAAATATATTAATTAAATTTTAGAATAAAGAGTGAATTTTAACTCTTTAAATTTTAAAGATATAAAGTGTATTTAATTTTTTTATTTTATGAAATGACTCTTTAAAATAAAAAATATAGTTGAAATAAAGAGTTTATTGATATTATTATAACTAGATGCGTGTTTCTATAAAAAATAAATTTAATTTTTTTTAGTAAGCCTTTTGTTTGTAATTAAAGTATTAAAGATTTAAAAAATAGAAGAAAATTAAAAATACTTTTATTATATAAATAAAAAGATTCAAATCCAATAAAATAATAAATTATTGAAAACTATCAATAAATATAATTTATAAATAAATAGAGTTTACGTTTTATCATATTCTAAAAGATCTCTATAATTAAGATAATATTTTAATATATTAATAAAAGATAATATCAAATACTCGAGTCGTGACTGGCATATGGATCTTTCTATGGAGTGGTCGCCCTTCTAGAAATTTCGCTACTCTGATTTACCGTTATTTATGGGGTAGAACACTTACAAAAACAAATGCTACAATCCAGCTTAAAGCCACTTGATTTTGAGCGGATGTGTAGAAAAAAATAAGTCTCCTTTGTTTGCGGATTCCGATAGAAAACTTTTGTAGATGTGTTTTCGAAAATTAAAAAAATTATAAAAACCTTAAAATGTAAAAATAAATAAATAAATAAATGAGAAAAATGTTATTTCGTATTCGTAAAGAGCACCATATCAACATTGTGAGAAAATATTCATGTTTTGGCTTTTATATTATTTATATGGTGATTTATTTTTAATTAAATATTGTTTGAAATTTTTAGATTTGATTCTCATTCATAGTTGACATTTACTGTAGATGTCATAACTTCTATTCACTCAATGAAAAAAAAAATTGTAAAATCAACCGCCATCATCATAAAAGCAAGAATTAATAATATGTACTTAGAATTAATTGTAACATCTTACTTTTCTACAAGGCTTAGCCATTGTTATTCAAAATCTTAGCAATTGTGATAACTGTTGTGATTGTTATGATAAAAACCAACCATTAATTTAAAAAATAGACCAATAAAAATTTTGATTTAATTGATCTAATTCGTAAACTATGTCTGTAATATAATTAGACTATTAAAACATTTATGCTCTAAATTCATAAAATTTTAAAAAGAAAAAAATGAATGATATAAAATATAACAATATTAATTTTTTTGTGTAAATTATTTTCATAAAAAATTTTGGACATTGATGGTAAGCTTATATAGTAACTATGATATATACTAAATACTACTCTTGGCTGGAACAAAATAATCATATATCAAAATTGAGCTTGATTTTCATATTAGTATTAGTGATATGAAGACATGATGTGTATATCAAAATTGCACGTCCAAATAGAAAATATACCATATAAAGTTTAAAATAAATAAAAAAATAAAAAATAACCCTTTATTCCCGCAATTATTAAATTGTTAATAATTATTAAATAGGACTAATTGAAAGCTGTTAATTGTCTTTTTGACGCTGGTTTCTTTATAGGAACTGCAAAGAATTGTTCTCTTAAATGATTACTAGAGGACTAACTGACACAGACGTGCAGATGCTGAGGAAGATGATAATGACTCGGAAGGAATATCAGGAAATTTGAATCGTCAGTGTTCACTGCATTCCAACCAATCAAACAATGCAGTGCTTAGCTCCTCTATGTTGATTCGGTATCTAATAGAAGAGGTTAGAAAACAAACTTGCTGTTTTGCTTATTCACAGTGTCCCGGATAATTTTTATTATTAATCTTTTTGTGGTATATAGGAGATTTGAGTATTCTGAACCATTTTATCTCTCATGAGCATATTTGCACAAACAAGAAACAAAAGAGAAACCTTTTCAACATGGTATCATATAAGGGATTGCAATAACAATGGTCTGCAAGCGAGAGTTCTGGAGAAATGCCTCATATTATTGTTTCCCAGGAATATATTTTTATCTATTCTCCATATACATCATTAAGGCCACTGGCAGAAGTGTTTCCAGCTTAAATCATTTGATGAGGTTATGATGGTCTATTGTTTTTGCAGGAACAAACTCCAGGACAAACAACTGAAAAAACTTTTCATAAACTAGAACGAGTTATTCTAGATGCTAAGGGCCTTTAATTCCTGGCTTCCTTATAGGTTCAAATCCATAATCCCTTCTTCTGCATTAAGCAGATAAATATTCTATATTCATTGAATTTATTTGTCACATAAGGTTTCCAGTGTACAGATAGATGTTCAACCTGTTTTGGTTTATGGGGACACCAAGCATGAGTGATTGTTTAGAATCACGTAGAAAGCACCAAGAACAGGAGGACTGACGTATACAGAAACAGTAAATTTATACATGAAACCCGGCAACCCAACACGGCGTATTGCTTAAGGTATAGTAGAGGGGCACAAAATGTTCTGGTAGCCTTCCCAATTTTGTTGGTACAAAGGTGTGGTTCGGTTGAGTCCAGGATAACTTGCACTTGCCAACTCTAACTGCTATATATAGGAGAAATAGGGACTCTTGCTTGTAGTTATCATTTTTTTCTTTTGCTTCACTAGTTTGAGTTTTTTTGGCTCTTAAATAAATGTCTAGTTAGTGGATCATCATCACATCAGCATCATCAACATTAACACAGAAAATAATATGAATCAAACCGAATGGTTTGGAATCAGGTGAAATAAAAAGTCTGTGTGTATTGGTGCATGCATGCATACTTATATCGTTCAATCTGCTTCATTTTCCCTGCTAACTTTTCTGGCGCCTACTTCTCTTACAGGCAAAGGTATTAGAAAACTTGCGTATTAAGGAGATGTGCCTGAGGAAAGAGATGGAAGAAGAATTTCCCACAGAAAAGAGATAAGTAGAGAGGACAAAGAATCAACAAGATAATTTTTTGAAAGAATTGCAGATGGTCCAGGAGCAGAATTGGTTCTTGAAAGCCAACTTGCAGAGTCCAACTGTATGTTGAAAGATTTGAGGAGAAAATAATTTCAGCTGCAGAACTTTTGATAAGTTTCAGGGCAAAAAGAGATGCAGCACGGACAGAATATGAAAATGCAACAAGGGAAGTAAGCAGGTTTAGGAGATTGGCAAAAATGGAAAGCTGTGAGATTTTGCAAGTTTGAAATCCTTGAATTGTCTTTCATGGAGATCAATCAGGCTACTCAGGAATTTGATAGGTCCTGGAAGGTTGGAGAAGGAAGATATGGGAGTATATAAAGGGATCCTTCGACATGCACATGTTGCTATCAAGAAGTTACCCTCTTATGGCTCTCAAAGCCAGTTGAATTTTCAAAATGGGGTAAATCATATCCGCCTTTCTGTATAATACTACTCTACTATACTAACATTTTACTCCAGCTCCAAGTAATTATTAATAAAAACCAATTGTGATAGTCACATGGAGGTGCAAATATGCATTGATTGTTGTGGAAATCGGGTTAGTTTCCATCAAAATGAATAATTGTGTCAAAAATTAAGACAAAGAAAAATTCCCAGGTAGTTGGTGGAGTCACAAATGGTCTCCCTTAAAAACCAACTTCCTTAGACTCTTGAGTCTTGGTGACAGAATTTTTCTAAGATAATTTAAAGCACAATATATCACAAAGTAAAAGACCCGACAATAGCTATTAAATAGAAATAAAAAGAACACCAGAATTTAACGAGGTTCGACCAATTATGCCTACGTCCTCGGACACTACTAAAATAATATTTCACTATTTCAAAGAAATATTACAAAGTGAAATATTACAAGAGAGAGAGGAAAAACAACCAATCTTAGAAGTAGATGGATTGGTGTTTTTGGGATGAATTGTTAAGAGGGGATGAAGTCCTTTTATAGCCTAATGCTATGGTGGAAAAATCATCTCTTTCCGATGTGGGATTGTCATATTTCAACAAATCTCCACCTTGACAATCTCACAATTCCAAACAAACATCCTCTAAACTCTTATATTACAAATTTCAGTAATGTCTCCAAATGCGCTTCAAAGCGCCCAATTTCAAATTCTAATAACATTTATCAAGTCCAAACAATGTTGGAACTTGACACTTGTCACAACTTTCGTTGCCATATCTGCGGGATTTTCAGCAGTCAAAATCTTCTGAAGAAGTATCCCACCATCTTCAAGAATTTCCCGTACAAAATGATATCGAACATCGATATGCTTCGTCCTTGTATGATAAACTTGATTCTTTGCTAAACAAATAGCACTTTGACTGTCACAATGCACTTTGACATGCTTCTGACCAATTCCCAAGTCATTCAACAACCCCTGAAGCCAAATTGCCTCCTTAACAGCTTCTGAAACTGCCATGTACTCTGCCTCTGTTGTAGACAAAGCAACTGTTGACTGTAAGGTGGACTTCCAACTAACCGGTGCCTTTGCAAGTGTGAACACATAACCGGTAGTAGATCGACGTTTGTCTAAATCACCTGCATAGTCGGAATCACAATATCCAACTATATATTGACCACTTTTCTCATCCCGCTCAAACATTATACCAACATCTACAGTATTCTGAATATACCGTAGAATCCATTTCACAGCTTGCCAATGTCCTTTGCCAGGATCATGCATGTACCTGCTCACAACTCCAACTGCTTGTGAAATGTCAGGCCTCGTACACACCATTGCATACATCAAGCTACCAACAGCATTTGCATATGGAACCTTTGACATATATTCTCGTTCTTCATCACTTTTCGGAGATAAAGATGCACTGAGCTTAAAATGAGGAGCAAGTGGAGTACTAACTGGTTTTGTATTCTCATTTATCCCAAAACGCTTTAGTACTTTTCTCAGATATTGTTTCTGAGTCAAACAAAGTCTCCCCAATTTTCTGTCTCTGCATATCTCCATACCGAGAATCTTCTTAGCTTCCCCTAAATCCTTCATTTCAAATTCCTGATTTAGTTGAGCTTTTAACTTCTGAATCTCTCCTTCATCTTTTGAAGCTATCAGCATATCATCAACATAAAGGAGGAGATAGATAAAGGAACCATCCCGTAGCTTGCGTAAATATACACAATGATCATATTTGCTTCTTGTGTATTTCTGCCTTATCATAAACTTGTCAAATCGTTTGTACCACTGTCTTGGAGATTGCTTCAATCCATACAACGATTTGCTCAACTTGCACGCCAAATTTTCTTTTCCAGCAACTTTAAATCCTTCTGGCTGAGTCATGTAGATTTCTTCTTCTAAGTCTCCATGTAAAAATGCAGTTTTTACATCCAGCTGAACTAGTTCCAGATCAAATTGTGCTACCAAAGCCAGCAATATTCTTATGGAGGAATGTTTTACAACTGGAGAAAACACTTCATTATAATCAATTCCCTCCTTCTGAGCGTAGCCTTTAGCTACCAATCTTGCCTTGTAGCGGATATCATTCTTATCAGGAAATCCGTCTTTCTTTGCATAAACCCATTTACAGCCAATCGCTTTCTTTCCCTTTGGCAGACTTGCTAGCTTCCATGTCTGATTCTTTTCAAGGGACTGCATCTCTTCTTCCATAGCCTTTCTCCACTTTTCTTCTTCTGAGCTTTGAATAGCTTCACAATAAGTGGAAGGAATCTCATCATCTACTGAAGATGTATAATTAGTCATATCTTCAAGTCGAGCAGGTTTCTTAATCTTCCTTTTCGGCTTTCGTAGTGCAATTGGCTCAAGTTGCTGAGGAGGTTCTTGTGCTGAAACCTCTGCTTCCTCATCTGATCCATTTTCTACCATTATCTCCTCTTCTTCCGTAGGAGTAATTTTATCAGACTCTACAATTGCTGGATCAACAATTCTTCTTCTATCAAACTCCACCTGTTTGGGAGTTTCCTCCACCTGCTGTGGAGAACCATCCGTCTGCTCCTTTGTTACCTTTAACATGGTAGACTCATCAAAGGTAACATCTCTACTAAAGATTATTTTCTTCGTCTCTGGGCACCATAGTCGATATCCTTTGATACCAGAGGATATCCCCATAAAGATAGCTTTCTTTGCCCTTGGATCTAACTTTGATTCCTTAACATGATAGTATGCAGTGGAACCAAACACATGTAAGGAATTATAATCTGTAGCAGGTTTTCCATACCACACCTCCAAAGGTGTTTTGCCATTGATAGCAGTTGATGGCAAACGATTAATGAGATGACATGCGTATGTTACAGCCTCAGCCCAAAACTGTCTGCCTAATCCAGCATTAGACAACATACACCGAACTTTCTCCAGTAGAGTTCGGTTCATGCGTTCAGCCACCCCATTCTGTTGTGGTGTATTTCTGACAGTGAAATGTCGAACAATTCCTTCATTTCTGCAAACTTTCATGAAAGGATCACTTGTGTACTCTCCGCCATTGTCTGTTCGAAGACACTTGATCTTTCTGCCCGTCTGAGTTTCTACCATCTTCTTCCAGATGAGAAAAACTTCCAACACTTCATCCTTTGTCTTCATTGTATACACCCATACTCTTCTTGAACAATCATCAACAAAGGTAACATAGTAGTGTTTACCTCCCATTGAAGCAGTTTTGGAAGGACCCCATACATCTGAGTGAACATAATCCAGAATACCCTTGGTATCATGGATTGCAGTGCCAAACTTCACTCTCGTCTGCTTCCCTTTGATGCAATGCTCACAGAAGTCTAATTTGCAGGTTCGCACTCCTTGCAATACTCCTTGATTCGCCAGAAGTTTCAAGGATTTTTCGCCTGCATGCCCCAAGCGCATATGCCACAATCTGGTTATTTCTAGCTCATGGTCATCACTAGAAACTGCTGCTGTTGTTCCAACAACTGTATTGCCTTCATAGTAATACAAGTTGTTGCTCCTTTGAACTCCTTTCATCACCACAAGTGCTCCAGATATAACCTTCATTACTTCATTTTTAATGATTATAGTGAAACCCTTTCTCCCAAGGATTCCCATAGAAATGAGGTTTTTCGTCAGACTGGGCACATATCTTACGTCTGTCAGAGTTCTGATTGATCCATCACGATTCCTCAATTGGATTGAACCAATTCCAGTTGTTTTGCAAGGGCTGTCATTTGCTGTATAGACAACTCCACCTTCAATTTCTTTAAAATCGAAAAACCATTCCCGATTGGGACACATATGGTGGCTACAGCCTGAATCCAGGATCCAAGCAGTCGAACTGCTTATTGATGGCATCAATGCTAATGAAAAATCTGAATCATCACATTCAGCTACATTTGAATCTGCAACAGACTTGCCTTTGCCAGATTTGCTTCTCAACTTAGGACAATCTTTCTTCCAGTGCCCCTTTTCTCGACAAAAGGCACATTCATCTTTGCCTACTCTAGACTTTGATCTGTCTTTCTTTCCCCTGTTCTTATTTTTCGAACGGCCTCTTACTATCAAAGCTTCAGCTACTCCACTGGTGCTATCCTTCTTGTCTTTTCTCCTCAATTCATAGCTGTATAGTGCAGCACATACTTCACTAAGAGACACCTCAGCTTTCCCATGGAGTAGAGTAGTTTCTAGAAACTCAAACTCCTCAGGAAGGGATCCCAACAGCATTAGGGCCAAATCTTCATCTTCAAATGTCACATCCAAGTTCATCAGATCTGCTACAAGTTGATTGAAATTGGTGATATGATCATTCATCGTGGTACCAGGAACATATGTGAATCTGAACAGTCTTTTCTTCATATGAAGCTTATTTTGACTGCTCTTTTTCAAGAATTTTTCCTCCAGTGCCTTCCACAATTTACTTGCAGAAGTTTCTTTACAAAAGGCATACTTCTGTTCTCTGGACAGGCACGATCGAATTGTACCACATGCCAAACGATTGATTGTCTTCCATTCCTTCTCATCTGCACCTTCTGGCTTTTCTCCCTCAATGGCAATGTCTAAGCCTTGCTGAAATAAGGCGTCTAGAACTTCACCTTGCCACATGCCGAAATGGCCTGTACCATCAAAAATCTCCACTTTAATTCTCGTATTTGCCACAGCAGTTCTCGCCAAAATTGATGAAGTAGAAGATGTTGTGTCCATTGTGGATTTTTGTCCGTCTCTTGCCATTTCCCTTTTAAGACTATTTAATAGCTTTCAAATGCGGAATACCCAAGAATCCAAGGAAACCTTTCTGATGTGGAATATCAGCTTACGCCGCAACCACAGAGCATATAACTCAGTAACCTTGGCTCTGATACCAATTGTTGTGGAAATCGGGTTAGTTTCCACCAAAATGAATAATTGTGCCAAAAATTAAGACAAAGAAAAATTCCCAGGTAGTTGGTGGAGTCACAAATGGTCTCCCTTAAAAACCAACTTCCTTAGACTCTTGAGTCTTGGTGACAGAATTTTTCTAAGATAATTTAAAGCACAATATATCACAAAGTAAAAGACCCGACAATAGCTATTAAATAGAAATAAAAAGAACACCAGAATTTAACGAGGTTCGGCCAATTATGCCTACGTCCTCGGACACTACTAAAATAATATTTCACTATTTCAAAGAAATATTACAAAGTGAAATATTACAAGAGAGAGAGGAAAAACAACCAATCTTAGAAGTAGATGGATTGGTGTTTTTGGGATGAATTGTTAAGAGGAGATGAAGTCCTTTTATAGCCTAATGCTATGGTGGAAAAATCATCTCTTTCCGATGTGGGATTGTCATATTTCAACATTGATGGAGTTTGATCATGAATGTGAAATGAAGAATAAAAACATATGATGGAAAGAAATCAAACTAAGGAAATCTATGCTCACTGGAGATTTTGGAATAATGATACACAAGGATGATAATGGTGTTTTTGAGGAGTTGCCTCATCAACTATGCCGGTGCAAGCCTCTAGATATGTACTCTCAGGTCATACTTTTCTGCATAAATGTACATGCCTATTAAAAAATATTTCACTTTTTTTTATATTGGAACTTGAAAAAAGCTATCGAACCTAAAGATCTTTGTTAATGAATTTATCGAGGTGGCATTCAATGTTTTATTAAGGCTTCACTGGTCGTGCATTCTTCTGGAATTCTGAAAATTGTGTATTTGTGAATTGTGAGACGAAGTAATCACATCAAATAGTGAATTTTTAAATTTTAGATTTTTTGTTTGACAAGGATTGGATTGTTGGTCGAATTTCAGGTAGAGATTTTGAGTAGGGTGAGGCATCCACACCTGGTAACATTAATTGAAACTTGTTCGAAGTCAAGGTCACTTGTCTATGAATATGTCAGAAATGGAAGCCTTGAAGATTGCCTTGCCTGCAAAAATAAGACACCTCCACTTTCATGGCAAACTCGGATGCGCATTGCTACTGAGATATGCTCTGCTCTTATCTTCCTTCACTCCAACAATCCTTGTATCGTACATGGAAATTTAAAACCGTCTAAAATCTTTCTTGATGCCAACTATCTCAGCAACCTCAATGACTTTGGCATCTCTCATTTAATCCCCCAGGGTGAAAAGTCTGCCCCAGCTTCATGACTTTGTATACCGATCCATAATACATGGAGACAGGCATTGAGTTTAATGACACTGTTACTACTATTGACTGGGAGACCAGTTTCAGGATTGGTGAAAGATGTGAAATGTGCATTAGAAAAAGAAAATTTCAAAGCATTATTGGATTGGTCTTCTGGGGAATGGCTATTTGAGCAAGCCTATTCACTAGCTAAATTGGCATTAAGTTGCTGTAGAAATAGTTCATTGGATCGGCCAGATCTCGTGTCAGAAATATGGAGTGTCCTTGAGCCAATGAGGGCCTCAAGTATGGATTAAGAATCATTCTTCGGTTCGAAGGAGCTGCACTGGATTCCATCCCATTTTTTATGTCCCATTTTTCAGGTAAAATCGCAAACGGGCTTCAAGTTAGAACCTGTTTTATTGACATTATGTTTCTTATTACCATGGCTGCTGTCTTTGGACTACAGGAAGTCATGAAAGACCCACATATAGCAGCAGATGGTTTCACCTATGATGCGGATGCCATTAAAGGATGGTTGAAAAGTGGCCACAGCACTTCCCCTATGACAAACCTTAAACTTGAACACTGTAACCTCCTCCCTAATCATGCCCTTCATCAAGCAATCCAAGAGCGGCGGCAATGCTGGTGAATATTTAGTTATACGATATGTATACTATATTCATGTTGGTAGCTCTGATACATAACTAATTCATTCCTTGATACCAATCAAACTTGAATACAGCAAGAGGATGCTGTTTCGTAAAGAACAATATATTTAAAAAGGGAATTTCAATACACATCCGCCTGCAGTGTTTTGTACTCTTGCTCATGAAAAATAGTGGAGTGGATTCACTGTTTATGTCATGCCTGAAGAACAGTTTGGAGGTTAAAGCAGTGTCGAAGGTTTTCTATGAGAAATTTCACGAATTTGTGAACTTATCCTTGTCCTAATTTAAAAAAAAAAAAAGAAAGAATAATTCTAGATGAAATGAAGGGAGAAATGCCGCATGTAGTGTACAAGCAACCGACCCACATAGAAGTAAGTTTCAACTTTCAAATGCTTAATCAAGTTGGACTGAGTGAGGGATAAGGTTATGAATTCATCTTTCTGGGAATTGTATCAAAGCATAAGGTAAGCTTATAAAATATTATAATTAAGCTTATAAATTATAAGTATAAATGTAAAATACTTAATATCTAAATTTATTTTATTTATATTAACATTCTAGATCTTCATCTAAACTAATCTTCAACAGATTATTTTATTTCCAGCTTTGTTAGTCTTAATCACTTGAATTTCTTTAGTTTAATTTATTTTCATTCTTAAATTATAAATATTTTAAGAAATAAAATAATATACTTATTTTTTATTATATTTATAAAACATTATGATTTAGTTTATCATAATCCTAATCTTTAAAATAATATTATAATTTAAAACGATTATTGCATCATGAAAGATTCATGATATAATTTAAATTTTAATTAGCCCAAATACATAGGTTGGCATTGAAATTTATTGATAAAATTTTATTAATTTTGTACTTTCAAGCTTGAATATTTTTCAATCTATTGTAGATAAATTTTTTATTAATTTCATTTTTATCATTAGTCTTCCTAGCTTACTTTTTTAAATTTTTTTTTTTTATTCTTTATCATTTTCTTTAGGCCCAATTTTCTCCGGTACCCTATATTTCTATATTTGCTTCATGTCTACTCTTATTATTATTATTATTATTATTATTATTATTATTATTATTATTATTATTATTATTATTATTATTATTATTATTATTATTATTTATCTTCTCTAAATTTCAACCTTGCCATTTTTTTAACACTTACACAGCTGACCCAAGAAAAAAAAATCCCTTTCTCCCTTGTTTTTTCGTTCATTGCATCATCAAACTAAAGACATATTTATTAATTCAAAATTCAAAGTACGTAGCTATAAGGCATAAAATAAATTAATTCCCTAATATAAAATGCATAAAATTCTTAAATTTATCTAAAAATACAAAATTTCCAATTGATGTAAAGTGAGTTTGATAAAATATCATTTTAATTATTCGTATCCTAATAAATATTGAAAATTAAAAATATGTATTGAAATTTAAAGTTAGATTAAAAAAAAAACTAAATAGCATTTGTTCATCAACATTTAAAAATATCTACCAAAAATCTTAAATAAAAAATAAAAAAAGTTAAATACTTGTGTCAATCACCAACTATAAAAAATGAAACTTTATTCCTAATTCTTAATTCTCAATCACGAAATAAATAAGAATGAGCTATTGAACTCTTGAATTTAAGAAAATTAAAAAGTGGAAAATTAAAAATTTTGATTGTCATGGAATTATGAGAAGTTTATTATTACGATTAATTTAGTTAAAGAATCATAACATTTTCTTTTTGTTGAACAATTTTTCCCGTAAAATTGGATGGTGATTTCAATTGAAACAACAAAATTAATAGATATAATTAGTTCAATATCTCATTATTAGGAAATTTTTAATGGAAAATATTAAACATGTATGTTGAGAAATTTTAATAAAATACATAATATAAATATCATATAAATAAATCTTACATCAAATTTATACAAACACTGTTCATATAGACTATAATGCAAGACAGAAAGGCCCACTAATTTATTGGTGGATATTTTATTTTGAGAAAAATGGGCCTTTTGGGCTTTTCCACAAAGCGCGCGCGTGTCTCCTACGTCATAGTTCATACTCTTTGTTTTATTTAATTTTTTTTTTCTATTTTACATAACGAGGGTTCCTTTTTTGCCTTAATATGTTTTCCCCTACATTTCTCTCCCTCGAAATTCTCTTTTCTTTTTCTTTTGTCCTTCTTTTTTCCTCGTTCTCGGCCGATCAACTTTCACGAAATTTCTCACCGATTTTCACTCCTTCCAAACACTCTTTAATCTCCTCTTCCTCTAACTCCAAATCCCTCCGATCGCCTGAGATTTTGTTTACCTCACTGCCGATCTCTCGTTCTCCTCCTCCACAGGTACGTTAGCCGATCACTTCACTCATTTTTTTTTTCACATAAACCTATTCACTATCATTTATCGATCACAGATCACATAAAGCAAACGTTTTCCAGCTTTTTTTTGTTGTGTTCTTTTTTTTTTTACTGTTTTTATATTTATTTTCATTCATTTCTTATGTGTTCGTTGTTCTGATTTTTAGCTGTGCATACTTGGCGTACACAAGAAAGTTTTTCAATGACATTTTTTTAGTGTGTTATTTATTCAAATGTCAAAATTATCTGTCATTTAGGTGGATAGTCGCTCTAGAGTTTAGTGTAAATTATCTGATAATTTTTTTTTATGGTTATGGTCAATGGCAATTTGAAGTTTCAGATTTTTATCTTTTGTATAGGTGTGTTTGTTTCCTGCATTATTTCAATACAGTCTTTGATACTCTATTTATTTTGATGCAGTTTGCAAGATATTAAATTTGCTTGATTAGAAACTTTCTATATAATTTTTTCTAATTTTTTTCGCACTTTTTGGACTTTAACAATGCTGGACTCGGTTGTGGTTATAAAGTTTTGATTTTTATCTGTTTGTATTGGAAAGTTTGCTATTATTATTCGACCACTATTTGGTACTTAGTTTCCATAACAACTGTCTAGTATTCTTACTTAACATAGCTTGCCACTATATCAGAAAAGAATTTTTTGTCGTTTCTTTTTTAACACAAAAATCATGCCCTACCATTTTTGTTGACTCATACTCATAGAAAGATGACGATGGCGTGGATTGTGGTGCCTGATTTTGCCACCTCATGCCACGTTACGTAGGATAAGACATAAGCACAACCCTAACTTCGTGGATAAAAATACAAAAAAACTGTCTGCCATCCAAGCTGTGTTAATTTTCTCTGCAGTAATGAAACTTATACTCCAATTGCAATTCTGTCAAAGGAGAAAATTTTGTAACGAAAAAATACTTGAATATTTTGATTTTATATGCAATAATTCATTTGGGTCGGGAGTAAATGATCCTCTAAAGCCACTGGACAAGGAGTCAGATGCATTCAAAATCTGTGTTTATGTGAATAAGTCAAAAAAAAAATATTTGTGAAGCATTTTAAAGACGATGAGATGTAAATTCTTAGAGATGTATCTCACATAGATTGCACCATTCTATCAAATGTATCGTAGGAGAAGATGCGTGATTAATTCAGAAAATTGAAAAATGAATTTGAGTACAATGAAGTGGAATTGAAATGAATTTTCTTTTATGAATGAATTGTAGTTAAAGTATAAGTTCAATGACCACAAATGAATTTAACCTAGAGTGTTAATGACCAATATTTTTTTTGTCTTTTTGTCCACGTGGCCATCCGACGTGACAATTGAAGTTAATATTGTGCTTAAGTGTCGTTTTATGTGGCATGATGTGATATAAGGTGGCAAAATCGGGGCAAGTTATGTTAAGTTCTGTGACCATTGGTGAAATTAACTCTTATTTTCAACAACCAATTTTGTACTTTGTTTTTTCGAGCCATATAGAAGCTGTAAAAACAGCCATATATTTACTTTGTGCATTTACTGCTCCAATCAAAGAGCTAATATATTTACATAAGTGGATACTGCCATATTTCCTAACTCCTCAATATACCACAATGTGAGTAAGGAAATGTTTGTGTTTGTTAAGGTGCATCTGTGCTTTAATCAGGATCAAGAGTTGGATATATATGCCCTCTGAATAGGTCCTGTAGTTTGTAGGCATGACAAATTATTAACTTATCCTGTGAAAAGAGAGAATCTATAATATTACTCCAAAAAAAAAAGGGGCATGGAAAATCAAAATGCTGAATTGAATTTCAGTGTCTGGTATTTATTGTTTTTCTTGTACATGGGCAAGCTACAGAAGTTTGGTGGTAGGTTGAGTCTTAGGAGATGAAGATAGGCTGCTATTGTTATATATATGCAATATGCTACAAAATAGACTAAGTTTTACATGAGCTCTTACAATGTTCAGTGTGAGGTTCAATAACGAGTTATGTTGGCACTTCCATCTTTTGGCAGGCTTATTGAAAGATAGGTAGCAAAATAAATTCTGTGGGATCAAAACACAGAATTTGAAGACCTTATGTTACTTTTTCTGTCTGTTCTTTACTAGAAATTGTTCCAACTCCACATTAGTTCAATAAATCCTTACATTGAAAGGGTCTTATAATATCATTGTTTTCCTTTTGTACATCTTGTGTTTTTTTAAATCTTAATTTCAATTTTGTTCTTTGTTACAGTGGCTTTCAGCGAGTTACAAAGTTCGGCTTTTCTTCGCGCCTAAATGCCTGTTGCAAAATTCAAAGCCTCAAACAACACAGATTTGATGAAAACAGAGGAGGGAAATGATTCTCTAGACACGTTTATCAGGCAAGCAATTGGAAAAGAGCCCTTTCTTTCTTTCTCAAGGGCTGGTGATAGCCCAGTACAGTGGATCCAGTTACTCCATGCTCTAGACCAGCAAGGTACTTGCTATTTTTCCTACAATTCAATGTCATCTATCTCATGGAAATGACTGGACATTATTTCAAAATGTATCTCTGGCCACATGCATATGGGGTTAGGAATCCTGTCAGGTCATTTTGTAAAGGGAACAAAGACTGCCTCTTACCAGATTATGTGACTTGAAATTACTGAGGCTGTTTTTTCCCTTGCGGAGGCCAATGGGGACTGGGAATTGTTTGTCACGCACAGTCAGTGTCAGTGGGTCTTGTGTCATGGAAATGGTTTTAGCCTTATTCAATGTTGAACCCATGCATTTGATTTATTGCCTCTCCTTCTCTCAGATCTCCCTGGTTGGCCTTTGCTCACTCCTTTGAAGGTGCAGATGCAAAAGTGTGACAAGTGTTCCCAGGAGTTTTGTTCATCCATTAATTATAGAAGACACATACGTGTGCACCATCGGTTGAAAAAGCCTGACAAGGTTTCCTTCTTATCTTGCCTTGTATAATCTCTATTTTTGGAGCTGTTCCCTTTTTTACCCCTTTCCAAGGCATTCAAAACTTGAAAATTTGATTAACAAATGCTAGCTTGATGTTCAATGCCATTAATATGCTTTAGTGGTAGTTGCTTCCTTAACTTCCTTTATTATTGCTTTACAATTAGTACCACTTGTAAAAGATGTGTTACATTTTTTCAGGACTCTGCCAAAAATAGGGATCTATTGGGAGCCTTTTGGGACAAGGTAAATATCTTTCTTAGAGGTTTGATTGGAGGCCTTTCTGTTGCATTATAATGTTCATTTTCTTGTGTTTTTGCAGCTTTCTGAGGATGAGGCAAAGGAAATTTTGTCATTTAAGGATGTGTCACTGGAGGTATTATATTCCAAACTTTTTTTTAATTGTTCAGCTGGCAATTATATAATTATTTGGAAACTTTTTTTCTTTTTTTTCCTTATGAAAAGAGGGGTGGCGAGTGCAGTGAAGTAATATAAGATGAATATCTTATTTTTCTCTATATTTATTTGTTGTTACTCTCGTTTGAGATTAGAAATTGCTCTACAATTTGTTGTTTGTCACCACAATTCTGAGGTGAATGCAGTATTCCTTGTTAATTGCTGTATTTATTGTTACTGGGTTGTTGATCATTCTATCATAAATTTTCAGTCCATAATTCATGAATGTTCTTATTTACCTTATAAACAATTTTGGCCATGTCATAATTGCCTGTTAGGAAATCCCCGGGTCTTCAATAATAAAGTCATTGATGGCACTTGTTCGGAAACCAGGATTCTCTTCCCTACCACAATATTGCCTGAGGGCTGGTTCTGCCCTTTTGGTAAGAGTGACATCCCTTTCTTTGTTCATTATTTTCCAGCTTTTATCTGTTTTGGACTTCCTTTACTCTGTCTATTATATGATGTTCAAAAATTCTTTTCAGGATATTATCCAAGTTAGGCCTTGCAGGTTTCCTTTGCTGTCTGGGGAACTTTTCAGCGTCCTTGATGATGCAAGTGAAAAAACATTCCTTTGTGGAACAGCTGCCTTGATGCAAAAATATATTTTCGATGGGGAAGCAGGGAAGATTGGTCTTGAAACGAAGAACTTAGTTGCTTGCACTAGCTTTCTTGTGGAACAGAAATTGGTATCTTTTCTTTCATTTCATTCTTTTAAGGCTAAGATACTTTAAATTATTGTACATTTGGCATTGTTTGGGAATTGCACACACAGAAATGTGCTGATATCATTGCTTTGCAGTTGCTATCCATCATGATAGCTACATTTGGTCATAGCCAAATGAGCTGTGAGAATTATTGGTGTTTGTCTTGATTAAGTCACTATTTGTTTGTCTATTCAGGTTAAAGCATGGCTTGCTGACAAGGATGCTGAAGCTTTGCGATGCCAAAAGTTGCTTGTGGAGGAGGAAGAAGCCGCCCAGAGAAGGTGCATTCTATATTTGGTTTGCTTTTGGCATTCCTTGTGACATTGGTATTCCTTATCGTATTGCATCAAAAGAGTTGTTTTGTATTCATCTTCTGTCATGTTGAATATAAACACATATATGATAATTTGATTGTTGATGAATCTAGTTGTGATGAATTTGAATTTTGGGTTGGAGGTGCTTATTTTAGGATAGTATATATGGTGGCATAGCAAGAGCCATGGAACGGATTTAATTGAACTAAATATTAGGGATAAGTATAATAGTGATACCCACACACAGAAGAATGTAGGCAATGAAAATCTGTAACCTGAACTCAAAGAGCTGTAGAGCATAGGCTTCCCACTAGGATCTTTATCTTAAATTTTCTGAAGCATTAAGCTTCTGAAATTACAAAACACCTGAAATTCTCAGACACCTTATGCCCTTGCCTTTCTCATCAGCTCCAGAGAAAGCCATATCCTGAAAACAAACTGTTCTTTGAATTCTTCTGGGAATGACGGTTGATTTATCATTGTGTAGCTTGAAATCTACAAATCTAAGATATGTCTCACACCTGTGTTTGTATCTTTAACATTTATTCTTCAACATATAGGCATATTTGGAAGAGTGCTGACTATTAAGTTAGGTATCTGAACTGTCTTATCCTTGACTTCTCTTTAAAATTTCTGCAGACAAGCTGATCTCTTGGAGAGGAAGAGGCAGAAAAAACTCAAGCAGAAAGAACAAAAAGAGAAGGAGCAAAGACAAGGGGAGGAGGCAGATCTTAAGGAGCGGATTGATGACATGCTGGAGGCCATGCCTTTAGCTGACTTGTCCTGCCCTTTGAACACTTCTGATTCTGACATACATGGTCTGGAGGCACTGTCAGATCACATCTCTTCAGCTCTTGAGCCCCTCCAACTTCTAAGTACAGATGAAGATGTGGATTTGGAAATTCAGACCGGGTCTGGCAGTGGACATAGCGATTGCAGCACTAGTAATAATGTTGAACGGCAGATGTTACAAAGAAATAGCCGAAGACATGCTGTTGCTCGGTGGCACTTGTCTCCAAAATCAGAATGGAATCATGTGCAAAATGGTTTTCATGCAAGTCAGAATTCTCAGGCACCTAAAGTTAGCACAGGGCAGAGGCATGGAACTCACAGAGGCTTAGTGTGTATTTCTGCAATGAATGGCACTAGAAAATGGAGCCGAAAACCTAAATCAGATTATAGTGGCGAGACTTCAAAAAACAGAGTACATAAACTAGCAATTAACCAGCCAGATCATAATAAGAAGCATGAGGTTCTTATTGGTTCTATATCTGTTACACTTGGAAACTGCAGCCAACAGGAGGGTAACAGTTTTAATGGAGCTAGAGAAGATTGTCTGTCAGAGCATCCAATGCCAAAAAAAAACAATGTTCAGGACAAGCATAACAGACCTGATTATGCTCATTGCAGCACAAATCGGTCAACAATAAAGCTTTGGAGGCCCATTAGTAGAAATGGAATCAAAGGGCCAGTTGAACACAGCGCTAGAGAATCTCAAGTTGATGGGGTTGCTTGTAGGGGTGATGGCCATATCCCATACGGTGAGAACTGTCCAAGCTTGTGCTCTGCGAACGATAATTATTGTGGAACAGAGAATAGTTCTCCAGGTCTGCAGGAGCGTCTGCTGCCAGGAGGCTTGCAGTTCTCATGCGAAGTGGCAAAAGCATTTCTTGCAGAGCGTAAGTTCAATATTTATTTATCTTTTGATCTTAAGTACATCCCTTCTGCCTAGCTCTTACTGCACTGTAAATATCATGCAGGGTGGAAGGAGGCTATTGCAGCAGAACATGTCAGATTGGTTCTATCTCCCGAGCCAAATTCTTCAGAACTTATGGAGATTCAAAATGGTCTGGTAAATTTATCACCGTCATCAGATATTAACATAGACAGTGTTGGCAACGAGGAGAATCAATTAGTTGATGTAGCAGTGCATGAATCTTCAATGGCTGGAGGCGGGAGTGCGAAGTTCAGAACAAAGGCCGAGAAAGGTTTCAAGTTAAAGTATATACCCAAGCAGAGAACTATCATCTAATAAAGATGTAGTAGGGAAAAAATAACTTTTTTTGTTATACAGATTTGCACAGTTTAATCGCCGTTACATTCTTAGCAGAGGTTCCAGTTTTACCGAAGGTCTTCTGTCAGAAAATTGAAGAAAGTCTTTTCTATCCCGCTCTCTCTCTCTAAAGTCTTCTTGTCAGGAAAAAGAACTATAGTTTTCACAGCTGATTTTGTTAGTGCCTCACTTTTGGCGGAATTGGTCCTAATTTTTCTGTAATAAATATGGTTTTCTAGGAAGTGCAAGGTGCCAAGATTGATCCTTTGCAATATTTTTGCCCATATTGGATAGATTATTCCTTGATTGGTAGGTAGTCTTTATTAACAAATATATTTTCAGTTTGCATGGGCAGCAGCTAAGAAAATCAGACTGGATAATCTTCTGCTTAAAACCTTTAATGTATTTTTCCTGCGTATGTAGCTTAAATAAGCAGCAATTATTATTATTATTATTATTATTATTATTATTGTATTCAAGTATGAGGGGAGAACTCCTAGCGCTCGTGAATTTCGGAAGTGCGATCACATTTATAACGATTTTCTGATCACAAAGGCTGGTTAAGAAGTGCTACTAAAAATTGCGGTTTTATAATATAAAGGAAGGAAATTAAATAAAAAATTAATATTTGGAGTTTTATGTGTAAATGTTCTAAAAAATGTACAAAAAATATTTAAGAAATTTGTGTTGATAATTTATTTATTGAGATATTATAAAATTGAAGATAGGAAAAATAATGTATGTAGAAAATATAGTGATAATTAGAAAAGCTAAATATATTTGTGAAAGTATTTTTTGACATAATGTGTTATATATATATTTTTATGTATAGATAAAAATTTAAATTATTAAGAAATAAAAATAAATATTTTAAAACGAAAAATATATATAAACTAGATAATAACATCTCTAATTAAGGAATTATACTTCCTATGCACAAACTTGGTGAATTATAGTTCCTACATCCTGTACACAGAAAATGCGGATTATATAATTTTTTCAGCTATATATCATAAGTTTATGTTATTCATTTTAAGAAAAACATAATTTATTACGGCTTAAATGATTTGATAATTAAAACAATTGTATTCTGATAAATACAATCACGATATATATATATATATATATATATATATATATATATATATATATATATATATATACAACTTAGATCATTCCCTTTAAAAAAATATTGGCTGAGGAATGTTGGTGTTTGCATACGGAATTTGATGACCTAAGAAAACATCATAGATTCATCACACGGATAAGATTCCAAGAACCGACAGAGACAGAGTTCCGCCACGTTTCGCATCTCTCAACCTCAAATTCCTGGAAAACTGCCACTTGTTTTTCCTTCTCTCTCCTCTCTGTTAGCCTCACCATCTCTCAGTTCTCTCTCTCCATCTCCTCTACTTTCCTCACATTCTTCAAAATTCTATCCCTCTATTTCAAGAAAATCCCAAACCCAAAATTTCTGATCTGCCCACAACCTGAAACGCCAAAGATAATCTATCTTTGAAAATGTCAGGCTGGGTTGGTGCAACCTGCGGCGACATAAGCCTTCCTAAGGGACTGCAAGAGCAAGAACAAAGGGTAGAAGAAGATATATCTTGCTTGAAAAATTCCCATAATAATACCCCATCAAAGAAAGCTGCTTTCCTCAGCTTCACCCAACTAAATTGTCTAGCTGTTATCATTGTTCTTGCTGCAAATGGCATGGTGAGTCCTCAAGACTTTGCTTTCGTTATCTTTTCCATTCTTTACATGTACTTTTTGTCCATAGTTGCTTTTCCTTGTCCCAACCCATCAAAAGACACCTCAGTTTTTGATCCAAAAGACAAGATTTTGAGCATATACGTGTTTGTTGGTGCTATTATTGGCCTGTATCTCCCTGTAGTTTATATCCTAGAAGGCATATTTGAGGGTGATAAAGAAGGGATCAAGGCAGCTGCACCACATGTCTTTCTTTTAGCAAGTCAGGTTTTCATGGAAGGAATTGCTTTTTCAGATAGGTTTGCAATTCCTATACGTGTTTTTGTTCCTGTTTGCTATAATTCGAAGAGGATATTCACCATTGCTGAGTGGTTGACGACTGAGTTCTCCAAGGTGGAAGGAGATTTTCAAGGATCTGCAAGAAGGCTGCATATAGGGAGAGCTCTTGCTTTGGCAAATATGGCGTTTTGGTGCTTCAATCTTTTTGGGTTCTTATTGCCTGTTTATCTTCCTAGAGCTTTCAAAAAGTATTATTGGGGTTCTAAGGTTAAAGATTAAAATGTTTCTCACATAATCATAAATTGTGATGGGGTTACCAAAAAGCCAAAAACAAAAAACCAAAATTACAATAGAATAAAAGATAAATCCTTTTGTATGCTACGTCCCTCTTCGGCAGATCTTATTTGCACTCCACATTTTTTTTTCTAACAATTCCTTTTTCTGATCAGATGATGTTCGAAATACTTTAGCTAGCTGGGGAAGTGGTTATCTTGAGTCGCAATTAACCATCCGTGAAACTCATCTATGATATCTAAGCAAGAAATATATAAGGGTAAAGTCTATCCCTTAGTTAACTTATAAAATGGGAATGTGTTAAATAAATCTGTGGATGCAACGATGAAGGCAGGAGTTGAAAGATCAGCCCTGAATGCGCAGTTTAGCCATTTGATATGCAGCTTTTGTTTGCGGATATTTTCTACCAATTGCACATGATTTCTTTGTCTTTTCTTTTCTTTCGTTTTTTCCTCCCGAACGTTGTTATCTATTTTTCCCTTTCACGAGCAACAATCTCAGGAGCTGTATAAAATAATCCTCGTACGGCATTTGCCAATCTACATAGAAGATGAGTAAAGCGGAACATACCGATGAATCAAAGACCAGAAAATGTTTTCCGAATATAAAGTTAATCCCTTTATCGAAAAAGATAGAATCCATAATAAATGGAAAATTTGCAATCTCAAAATGAGACGAGAAATCAAAATTCTAGTTCTGTCCTATCGAATCCTAAATGCAGTTCCTTGCCACTATGCAAACTAAGCTACAGAGCAGCAACCCCATTTGTGTAAATAAATGCCACAAAAAAAATACACACACACACGCACAAAATAAAATTACTATGTTGTCTTAATCCGGCTCTAAATAAGTTTCTCCAAAAGCCAATTATAAAACAAGAATCATATTCAAGAAATGAACAAGCAAAAATCGACACTGCAAATTTTAAAATCTATTTTCTATAAATTAAGCCATAAGCTAGCAATGCAGTAAACGTAGGGAAAAAAATTATAAAATGATATTTAAAGGAAATGTGAATGAAAAAATTTCCACATGGTACAGGGGCTCGGTGATGAGAATGGCTGAAAATTACAAACAACTGCAACAACGGAATAAGATATAGACAAATGAGCAAATTGTGTTCAAATTGTCTCTTCTGAGTCACTTTTATTTTTCATTTTAGACGCTTTTCCAACATACAAGACGCCAATAAAGAATATCGCACTTGGTGATGGTCAAACAGACAAAAATACTCACATGCAGTCCACGCCATATCAGCGTCAATTCTTCTAGCATCTGACAGCAGCAAAACTGTGGGCAGCATCTTCTCCAAACCATTCAGGTTGCTGAGGATTCTCAGGATGGAATCTTTTACCCTCATATTATCTCCTATCCAAACCTATTTACAAATCCAGAACAGCATCAAATGCATTGCATCATGAACCAATGGATTAAATAAACTAAAAGATGGCCAAGCCCTTTGGACCAAGAGATGCATGTGCACTCTATCTCCTTGCACACAATTATGCGCACAGATGAACCAATATGGTAATTACTGGGTGCTACCAACTCACCCTAACATGAAGTCGCTAAATTCAATCATATAGCATATATGACCCTCAACCCCATGAATCCAAACATGTGGGAAAAAAAGGCCAGAGACATGGAAGAAAGAAGAGCACAATGAGATAAGAGAGAACCTAAGAATTTACCTGAATATCTGCGTAAGGAACCATTCCCATTCATGGATAGTGGCACTAGCCTTCTTTCTTGACCCAAAGAAAGTATTTCCTGCATCCTTTCTGGCCAGTCTGAATTTAATCTTCGAGCAAAGTCCTCAACTTCCCTGAATCAGTAAAAAAAAAAAACTTGCAACTTTGAATCAGATCGTGCTAATAATTATCTCAACTCACAAAACACAGCCCTATGAAGCCGAAGATGTGCTGCTTTCTTTGACATGTGCCACATGAAAATGCTCACAGAAAAATACATATTTTAATTTATTATCATCATGATCTCAAGCACAGCAATCTGACCTGTCAAGTTCCTCCTTCATTACAGGATCTAAATCATCATCCAGGTCAGCTTCATCAAATTCAAGCTTCGGCGAAAAAGTGGCAGCACCAGATTCTTGCAATTTTGATGATTTACTGGGAGAGGCCACCAAAATATTGTTAACATCACCATTATGGTGAGTAGAAGAATGCTCCTGAAATCAAACAATTCTATAAGTAGAAAACACAGGCAATGTGGGGATGGAAGCATACATGACCGCAAACAACACAAACACACAGAGACACACGCACAAAGATGCCAACCTTCTTACGATTTTCATTTACATTACTTGAACAAGATTCCTTTGATTGGTCTTTTCTTCTCCGATTCTTTTTTTTGTTCTTACTACTTCTACTTCCTTTTGAATCTGCAAAGAGTATCATATCAGTAAAATTGAAAAGAGAAAAACCAATTTGTAAGATCAGCTACTATCTCAAAATTCCTAGAGTCTTGTGATGAACATGAAATGTTACTGGAATATCTGTATCTGCTCTGGGTGAACTATCAGGCAGTATCAAGTTAGTAGGATTTGCCATCTTTGTGAAGCAAAGCCAAAAGTATTTGCAGGCATACCTCCATCTGCACCATTTATAAATGACAGGAGATCATCAACTGAGCGCTCATCCACACGCTCCTCCTCAACCTCAACATTCTGACATGTAGAAAATTCATTTGCTATTATTGCAACATGTATATGCAGGTTTGAGGAATTCAATATATTTAATGGATTTAATACTAGACAACTCAGATATTCATAAATATAAAAATAAAATAAGGGAGAAATACTACAATATTAAAAAAATCAGATAAATTATAAATCGCCACCTTCATTTTTTCTCGCTCTTTCAATTCCTTCCTCTTTCTGGCATATAATCTATTTAGAAGCCTAATGCGTGGATCATCAGTTATGTTTCTGAGGGGCTCTAATTTCTCTTCCTGTGAAAAAACAATAAGATCTCTGTCAAGAAGCACAAGCACAGGCTAAAGATTGGAAACCTGAATTCTTTAGTGCAAACCTCTGTAAGGTCATCAGGTAAATGAAAAGTCTCACGTATTTCCTCAGGAGTTTTCCCTTCAATAATTCGAGCAAGTGCACGGCTGGTAAGATCAACCAAAGGCTTTAATTGAAGGCTGTCAGCAGCAGATGTCAACTCACATAATCTTTTTGTATCCATTCGAATAAATTTTTCATCAAAAGTTTTGCTCTCCTAAACAAAAGAATAAGCATAAATAAGTATTAACAAACAGATTGATCATTTGCAAGATTTATTAATACATTCACCCATTCTCTTCCCCCACCCCCAACAAGAAGATATGGCCACAGTGGCAATAGATCTAACCTTATTGGAGCGACCAGGAACTTGATGAAACCGACAATAATCAAGTATTAAGCCCAAGATAGCAGGATTCACCCGTTGAGGAAGTGATATAGCATAGTTTTTGGAAGAACCCATTCCTGTTTGAAGAATTTCTCGGCATATCATGGGGCAAAACATGGCAACCTCTTCTTCAACTTGTTGGATTGAACCATCAGCAGTTTGGAGCCAAATATATGACTTCATCATGAAGGACAACACAATAAAGCATTAAGTGAGGACGAGTGTTTTGGATGTTAAGGCTAAAAAGAAAACAAATGAATACTACTGTAATTTAGTTTTAGTGCTGAACATCCTCATTTCAGAAACATAATTCCACAATATTCCCTCTCACCAACTTGCATGAGAGACCAACTACTAAAAAACCTGTATACAGTCATGTTCATGATTTTAAACTTGTTTAATAGTTAAACCATTATCAAACTATTCCTGGACCAACAAATTCCCCACAAAGATACATACATCTATAACAACCAGCAATTTCAAGATTTATGTCCATGTAATTAATTTCAAAATAGAATAAAATATACGATATTAGTAACAGATTGCATCAAAAACACAGAAAATACCTCAGGTTTCACTACAGCCATACTGTCTTCTGACATCTGATGATGACTGTGACAACTTATTAGGAGTGTCTCAAAACTGAACTACCTTGAATTTATGGTTTCAAAAACAAGGAAGAAACAATGGAGATAAAATTTGCCTCTTCTCCAAAAGGTTCGCTTTATTGGTGTATAAACTCTTTATTAATGCTTCCCAAACTGACACTTTATCATATCCTGATGACATGCGTGTCAGCATTCTTATCACGAAAGCTTCCTCAGATCTTGCCACTCTACAAAGAGGCAATGTGAACCGTAAGACATCATACAAAACACAAAAACACAAAAGATATACAAGTATATAATTTTTATCAAAAATCAAACTTCTCCAAAATTCTTGATCTGATTTTCAAAAATTTTAGCAATGAAAAAAGAAAACAAAAGAAAATCGGAGAGAGAGAAGAAGAAGACAATAGAAATTTCAAGTTACAGAAGCCAATTTGACAAGCTCAACTGACAGGATATAAATTTGTAAGAGTTCAAAGACAAAAAGGACAGCCAAGTGTTTGGTACAAAATTCTAAATGGCTTCTCCTGAATAGCAAATTTGAAATCTAAGAATTTGCATTAGGCCTTTGTTTTAAATCATATAAATAGAAATTTGGACTAGCAAAAGGAAAGGGGAAATCATCAACCGTATCTTAGATAGTGTATTCATTTTAAAACATTTTGAATTTATTCCCAAACAATTTATCATCCTATTCATGAATCTAATTAACCAAAACATGCATTGATAATTTGAAACCCATGCAAGTACTTTAAACTTTTTTAAAAAAAAGAAGGTAATCCCTCCATTTCACATTTCCTGACCACATGCAACATCATTTCTGGAACATCACTGACAGAGGGGAAAACAATCAATTTTCAAAATAACTTATCGTCAACCTCTTTCAAATATGAATCTATGACAATAAAAGAATTTCCATAAATATCTCAATTTCAATTCAAAAATGGGTTTGATTCACACTCCATGTTCTGAGAAATATTTTCCATCCAAAATGAGGAAAAAATGGGGTGTTTCTCTAGGGCATATGTACAGAACCTTCCTATGTGATAGTACTTTTTCAACTCTCTCAAAATAGAATCTATTCCACTACAGCTAGAATGACTTCAAAAAAGTAAATGCAATTAGGACAAAGAATGCGATCATAAATCAGAAGATGCTAATCTCCCAATTTCAAGTCTACTACCGGCACCGGGAATGAATTAATATCTTAATGGCCTGTCTGCTTAAACTCGTTTAGTTAAAGAAAAATCGAATTTTAAACGTGAAATGAATCATTTCCAGTAACTTACTAACCATATGTAAACCTAATACACATAAATGAAACCCAAAAACGAGCAAAAGGAGACAGATTTCAATTGATGTAATTGTCAATAATTAGATAAAGATGAGAAATAAAATGCAATTTCCTTCCAAACAAGCTTGAATTGTAATGAACCAAAAAATTTTAGGGCATTAACATCCATTAATTGTTTGAACTGAAAATCTATTCTATACAAATTTTACAAATGCATAGAAATTGAAAAACAGAGACATATAGAGATGAATAGGGTTTTGCATACCTTAAAATAACGGCTGAAAAGAAACCAACAATAAAATTAGAAGATATGTCAGTAAGAACGGAGACAACAAGGACCGGTGTTAGGGTTTTTAAGAGCCTCTTATTTTTTTCCTTTTTTTTTTTCTTTTTCTTTTTCCTGTTTATGTTTCTGTTTTCTGTTTCTGTGTTCTCCTCTCTCTTTCGATAATGTGCCTGCTGTTGAGTTCCGCACGTGACTTCTATCGGAATGAAGCTGTCATCGCACGTGCTGGTAGTTAGGGTTTGGACGTATCTTGGATTTGGGACCTCAGCACCTACAGTTGGTCATTGCCTCTTGGGCTCCTTAGATCAGATCACTTTGGCCCATGAATAGACAATGGTCTAAATTTTTGAGATTGGATTTTAAGGTTAATCCTGTTTTGGGCCCATGCAGCCTGAAAATTTTAGAAATCCCCAGATATTAATAATTTATTATCTTATTAATAATAATTAAAAAAATTCTAATTTTATTCCCAAAAAAATTATCTACTAATTATTTTAAAATAAATTTAATAGAAATTTGAACTGTCAATTATTTTTTGAAGCTTTTGAACTTTCAACTTTATAATTTTGAAAACTCTCTCCATGTCATTGTCCTAAAATTTGTGTTTAAATCTATGAATATATTATTCTATAATTTAATTTTTGACATTAACATATCTTAGCAAAAAAAAATTACCTTTCTTAGACACTCACATTTTGCAAACTTATGTGTTTTTGTATTCAATTAATGAAAAAAAATGTGTCTAATTGAAAAAACAATGAAATCTTATGTGTTTCATAAAGCTATGTCTTATCAAATTCAATCTTTCATATTTATTTCATCCTACATTCATATTCTTAAAAATATAAAATAGTTTTCAAAAAATCAACGATAACAACAAAAACACATTTTTACTTTTAAAAAACTAAAAAAAAAAACAATAATGCCCGAAAGATGCCCATAAAATTCTGTTGAATTTGAATAGAGAAAAGAAGTTATATTTATACGAGTAATTAAGGGGAATGAATGTAATTTTATGGTCATTAATGGGAGAACTGATTCAAATTTTATCAAAACTAAAAAGGATACTGATCGCTTAATATAAGGACTACTTATATCAATATGCGACAAAACAAAAGACACGAACTAGATTTATGTTAGGTGATTGTAATTATTCCATCTGTATTTCTTGCCAATCTGTTTAATTAACTTTTAATTTAGTACGTGAAAACATGATTATTTTCATTTTATTTATCTCCTCCATTCGTTTGTATTGAGACTTAGGAGTATTTAATTTGAGTGCAATTAGTATGCAGCTGTCTGTAATTTATTAAAATTTTCATTGCTGAATTGGGGGGAAATTGCTGTGTGAATAAAGACAAGTATCTATATGGTAATGAAGAAGAATTAGAAACTAAAGAAACCACTTTTTAGATGCTAATGGAATATATAAAGCTTCTTATCAAATTTTTCATTACCAAAAAATATTATATCTACCAGTCTACCTGAGCTTCTGATTCTCTCAACCATGACTGCATCAGTCAAACCGTTAATGGTTTAACTGGCAAGTTCTTTTAATTTGCTAAATTTGTTGTGGTTTAATTTTTGCGGATCCATCTTTTCTGAACTCTGCTAGGAGCTGCACCTTCTTGTGTACTCATTTTCAACTTTCTGGAATTTCTTACTATATTTGGATGTTAACTTCAGAATCTATCTGCTTTATGATCTAATAATGATTCTGTTGTTGATTTGGACAAGTAGTAAGGGGTAGCCTGGTAGGTTTGAAATACACTTTTGTTTTTGGCCTCGCAATAATTTATTTGCAGTTACTGGCTGGCACTATATTCTGTGATTTTAGAAGCATACTGCACGGGTATTTTCATTACGTGGTGTCCATGCAATAATGGCAGTCAGAAATGTGGCTGCTGGAAGAGATGACAAGGAAGCTATTGTGAAGGATATCCCCACAGCCAAAGTTGAAGCCATGGAATTGGACCTTAGCTCAATGGAATCTGTGAAGAAGTTTGCATCAGACTTCAATTCCTCTGGTCTTCCATTGAGCATCCTAATGTAAGGATAAGATGGCAACAAATAGCCGTAGATATCATACAATATACGCATTGACTGTGGATGAAATTCATGAAGGGTCACATGGTTGTCTAAATCTTTCATCTATGTTAAAATGCATCTGTCATGGTGGTCTGCTCAGTTTAAACGAATTGTAGAGCAAGGAGTGTCACCCTTTATTTTCCTTCTTTATTGTAAAGTAACAATGCAGGAGTTATGGCAACCCAGGCGCACTTTCCAAAGACAACATAGAATTACATTTTGCAACAAATCACAAAGGTATGTCAGATATAACTCATGCTGCAGTTGGTAGTTGCTTCAAGAACAGTCTTTATTTTTCTCTGGACATCAATTGTTAGTGAAAATTGTTTCTAAATGTTAAGATATCAATGACTTGCAATGGTGTTTAGTGTGATTTAGCCTTCTACAACCCCTCATCGAGCCCCAATACTATTGTTGGACTCATGGTGAACTTGAATCTGTTTAGACTTGTTCTTATGCTTATTTGAATCCTCCTTCAATGGTGGACTTGATTGTGTTTAGACTTGTTCTTATACAGGTACAAAAACTATTTTTGCCTATGGCCAACCAAAGCTTGCTAATGTTTTGCATGCTGATGAGCTTGCTAGACGTTTAAAGGTATACTTCTCGACAAATAATTTGAAAAGGGATTATTGACGTCATCTTTAGAAAATGTTGAGAATTTTGAAGCAGCGGTTAACTGAGTTAATTTATTTCATTTATAATAATGTTTCACAAACTGAAATGCTGTGGAAAATATCATGCCAGATTAACTATTTTTTCTGTTCCATTTTTCCTGTCAGAAATTTGATTGGAAGTGCAGATATTTTTTCTAGAGCAGAGTAATTACGTTATCATTGCTTTAGTGAATGTGGGCATTTTAGCTATATCATGTCTGAGCAATTCTCGCATTCTTAGTTGGCACTGCATCCAACTTTATCATTGGATAATTCCAATAGGGATTCTGTCCCTTGCAGCACGGATTATGAACAGCCACCTTCAGACTTCTCCATTTTATAAGGGGGATCTTCAGAATTAGTTCATGTTGTTGCCATTTTATTACTAAGCATTTACTCTTCTTAGCCTTCACTAATTTAGCACGGCTACTATATTTTTTTGGTCCATTCAAATATCCAATTATGCTGAGTAATTGTAGTAAATGATGATCTAATTGACTTTTTCATGATCTTTGTGGAGTCACTTATTTCCATTAGTTGTTTGTTTTTGTGAGCTTAGCTCACCCTTCTGTAAAAAAAAAAAAAAAGATCATCCTCTTTCTTCGTCATAAATCTTCAATATAATGTTGGGACTGTCCATGTGTTAGTGGATTAAACTTTAGTGCGTTTATTTGCTCAATGAGTTTAAATGTTTTATTTTGCTCCTTTCATGTGAAAAACTGTCTGCCAGATGATGCTGCATCAATTTTCTAATAGCATTTAAAGATGTTCACAAGCAAGATAGATGAGCACGCCAACCACACGAGATTATATGCAGATACAAACCATTATGACTGTATTATGGTAGTCTTGTAATGTTGAGTGGAATCCTTTATAATGTTTCATTGCTATAATAAGCAGGAAGATGGGGTCAATATAATTGCTAATTCCCTTCATCCTGGAGCAATCGTCGCCATTCTTTTTCCGTCATTTAGGCATCCTCAGTGGGTAGACTCTTTATTCTTTCAGTTGATAATTTCTGAGGCAATTCTATACTGTAATTTGCTGTCCAACAGTCAAAAGCTCGAGTAAATTAAGTTGCGTTAATGGTCTGCAGTATTTGGTAGCTTTAAAAATACTGGTGTACCTCCAAGTTTCTCTCTAATTCAGGCGTTAATATTGATGTGCCAGGTCTTAAAAATGTTGAGCAGGTGGGAAATAGACCTGTGAACTATATAATCTCCCAACCACAGTTTAGTAGCATCAGATAAAGGCATATAATATTAGTTTGATTGCAGGGAGCTGCAACAACATGCTAATCTGCAAGTAAAGGGCGTAAGCGTTGAATATTTTTCAGACAGTAACTTGAGCCGAGCATCTGCACAGGGTAGGGATGCTGAATTGGCTAAGAAACTGTGGGATTTTAGCATGAAGTTGGTTAAGTGAAGGATGCTTATATACACAGAATGATACGTGTATGGATTGTTGAGCAAAGGAAGAGAGTATTATGAAGTTTTATGCATATAATAGTCACAGCTTCACAGCTTGTATATCTTAATTATGAACAAGTAAATACCTTGTGAGTGACTTGAGGGTGTGTTGGATATTTGTATAAAATTAATAAATAATTGTGCTTGAAGAGAAAAATAAACATGTGCAATTGTTTCATGATTAATTTCTCCAGTTCAGCGTTTTGGAGAAGGCAAATGTATTTTTAGGAAAACCTTATTTAAATTGGATTTATGATTTTATTCAGTGATAAATTATTATTATGCTTAAAGTATTATTAATTTAATTCATTAATCCATTCTATTTAAACAATTAAAGAAAAATGCATGATATTTTTCATGGCTCACACACTAAACAAAGACGTTATAATAATAGGAATAATAATAATACTATGTTATATGGTAGTAATAATTAATTAACAAATAAATTTCTAATAATATAAGAATTGATTCATCAAGCCATAGCCATTTTTAAGCAATCAGTTATCATATAATACATTTACAATTATCATTTAACTAATAAGTATGCAAAAATTATTAATTATTATTGTATCAGTATAATCATTATTCTCATCATCGTATATAGATGCAGTTAAAAACAATAATCCGAATTTTTTTTATTTTCTTCTTATAAATGTTTATTTTATATATTTATTAAAAAATTAGTAGTTAGAGGTTTCAAATACTTATAAAACAATTTATAATCTTATTAAGGAAGTGTTTAGAATTGGTAGCTAAAAAACATATTTAGAATTTTTTTTATTTAATTGACTATTTTTTTAATTTTTTATAAATTATTTTTCTAAAATCTGCTTCTGAAAAAAATATCTATTTATTTGTTTTTATCTAAAAATAGTTTTTAAAACTTAAAAAATTTAAAAATAAAATTTTTTTCTCCAAAAATATTTTTGGCAAACTCAAAAAAGATTCTAACGGAAATTAATAGCCAAAAAAATATTAGTAATAATTGAAGAATAAAAAGAAGACGGCCCAAAATAATACTTGAATATACCGAACTGTAAACGACGGCGTAGAGAAACTTTGGTTGGCGCACGGCACTTCGCATTGTCCACAAGTCCCGTGCTTGAACATATTGTAGCACTCTATCTGGCAAGAAAAACATGGAACGGAGCAAAGGTCTTATTATTTCTGGAAAATATTTCAAATTAAAGCAGTGAAAGAGAAAGGGAGATAATATGTGGTGGTTGTTTAGGAGGGAAGGAGCATCTGGGTTCTCTGCTTCTTCTACAGCTGAACAAGTAACCCAAGGAATTGATGGCTCTGCTCTCACTGCTATTGTTACAGGTTTTTACATTTTCATTGCTTTTCTTTCTTTTAACAACTGAATTTGATTTTTCTGGTTTGTTTCCCACTGTGACAGGAGCAACTAGTGGTATTGGTGAGGAAACGGCGCGGGTTCTTGCGCTGCGTGGTGTTCATGTGGTTATGGGAACCAGGAATATGGTTGCTGCTGCGGATGTTAAAGCAGCTATAGTTAAGGAGATTCCTACTGCCAAAGTTGATGCCTTGGAGTTGGATCTCAGTTCCATGGCTTCTGTCACGAATTTTGCTTCCAATTTCATCTCCACTGGTCTCCCTCTTAATATCCTTATGTATGATCACAATTTACAATGCTTATTTATACAGTCACTTCGCATGTGCTCTAATTATTTGATATGAAATTTAATTTTTGTGATCAATTTGCCTAATTTCATTATAAAATTTTCTTTTTTTTTCCAAAATCCTTAAATATAAATTTCTATTACAATTTTACCATTGAATTTTGCAATCAATGCAAAATAAAAAATGCAAATTGATACTTAATAGTAATCCGTCCAAATATTGGATTAAAAATACTTGGGCCAGCTAATGTTTGTTTATATTTTGTTTATTGTTGCAAGTAATAATGCAGGGGTTGCTACCGGCCAATTCATGCTTTCTAAAGACAGCATAGAACAACATTTTGCCACAAATCACTTAGGTATATTGCAGATATGTATAAGCATTTTTTCCTTTTCTTGCCTAATACTACAATTTTGTGCAGAAAATTATCTGTAATTTTCACAGCAAAATTTGGCCTTTTCCCAAGGCTACTGAAGTTGGGGAATGCTTTTTTTCTTGCTTCTGAATTATGTTAGAAGAATAAATATCCAGAAAATGTCATCGATTTTGGTCATATGAGGATTGCCCTGCGAAATATTGGTGTTTTTTACGTTGGATTTTAGAAAATGGGAATGGTGTTCTTTCTATATTTGCAGGTCATTTTCTTTTGACAAATCTATTGTTGGAAACCATGAAAAAAACAGCACATAAAAGTAAAAGGGAAGGAAGAATTGTAAATGTCTCATCAGAAGCTCACCGAATCTCATATCGTGGAGGAATTCAATTTAATAAAATTAATGATCCTTCGAGGTAACACAAGACAATACAACCAAAATTTAGAACCATATCATCAGTTTATAGCATTTAGAGATAGTATGTGTCAATGCTATAGAATGAACTTGTTTGTCTTCTACAGGTACAATAGAATTCTAGCATATTGCCAGTCAAAGCTTGCTAATGTTCTGCATGCTAACGAGCTTGCAAGACGTTTAAAGGTATTTGAACTTCTCTTCTTCTACATTGATTGGTGAGGATTCTTGATGCTGTTTCTTTGACCAGGATGATGGGGTAAACATAACTGCAAATTCACTTCATCCTGGAATGATAGCCACCAATCTTTTTCGTCCAAGTGGCTTTGCTACTGGTAATCGCTTTAGTCTCCTATGACTAGAATATTCATTGGGTTTTGTTTCACAGATTCTAGCTTACCTTTTTGAATCTCTTGCATTAATCGGCTGAAATTTGCTTAATAACATAAATAAAAGCATGCAGATGAAGAATTCTATTCTCTGAAATTTTACTTGCAGAATGCAGATAGCTAGCTGATATTTTGCTAAAATTGCTTTCTTTCATGATCTTGTTCTGATGAGTGTTTTGGACTCAGGCCTCATAAAGTTACTTGCTGGAGCTTTGCTTAAAAATGTCCAGCAGGTGAGCCACGTTCAATACAATTACGAATTATAATGTATCAAGATTGATTCATACTCTTATTCAGGCAAAAAGGACAATCAGCACTTACCATTCTTGCTTGTCACCTGAACAATTTTATTAACATTTTGTAAAGCCTAAAAACAACGGAAAAAGCACAAGCAATGATTCTATATATGCAAGTTCTGTTTGCTTTCTTTTGTAGAAGAATCTATCCCTAATTTAGAACATTTGTTTTGTAACTTGAATGCAGGGAGCAGCAACCCCATGCTATGTGGCATTACATCCACAAGTGCAGGGGATAAGTGGTGCATATTTTGTGAACAGTAACATTAGCGAAGCAAGTTGGCAGGCCAAAGATGAGGATATGGCTAAGAAACTCTGGGATTTTAGCATGGACCTTGTTAAAAAATGATTTCATAACTAAAACTTCCATTATTACACATATTGTGCACCTGAAAAAGTTCTTACGAGAATATACAAAATATTTTTGTTGTCTATATCAAGTTTTCATATACCACTCTAATCATGCTCTGTCATGTATGATGACGGAGTACGATTAAAATGATCTATAATGGACTTGGTATAAGAAAGTATTATCCAGTGTTGTGATGATATATTCCATCTCTTTTTATGTGTATAAATTGAAGTTGTAATGCAAACAGACTAGCTAGAGAGCAACTGTATATGTAATTTTGTATCTCAAATTCGCAACTCAAATTTTGGCTGCTAGGCCCTTTCTTGGAGACAAGATGTTATAATTTCATGGCTAAGCACCGAATTGATGAAGGGACAAATTCTGTATTGAAAATTTGCCATATATTCAATTTTTTCATCAATTCAATTATGATTTCATGTAATTCGTTTATCAATAATTTTTTTATATGAAGTCAGTTTTTTTATAATTTTATAATTTTTTTATAAAAATATAAATATTTAAAAAATATAAAACATTTAATTTCACCGTAAACCAATAATCCAATCATCAATTCAGTTTGATATTTGATTAAATTTCGGCAATATTAAGCATCAGGACATATTAGTTTGGTTGATCATGAATAGAATATAAGGAAACGTCGTTTATTTAGAAAAGCATTTAGGGCCAAACATGGGCTTCTTGCGTTAACTAAAGTAAAGGTAAGACGGGCTAAACTTGGGCTCCTTGATCACGTAGGAAAGTAGCTGGACGTTATAGCTGGAATGGTTGAATGTATTTGTATATCTGACTCGCCTATGGGGAGACACGAACCAGCTTCGTTTATGAGTTAAGAGAATGTGGCTCTTTGGTGGGAAAGGACCATCTGGGTTTTCGCCTTCTTCCACTGCAGAAGAAGTGACACAAGGGATTAATGGGTCTGATCTCACTGCCATTGTCACAGGTCCTCTTTTTCTATTTCTATTTTACCTAGGGCGAAAAGGAAACAACTTCAGAACAGAACAGAATAATTTTGTTTATTTCCACGCATTTTATATGTCTTTAGCTGATTAATTGATTTCTATTTTTTCATTTGGGTGCTTGAAATTGCAGAAAATGCCTAGTCGTATGCATAAGTTGCGAGGAATTGGATGAAGTGGATAATTTTAACCATTGTGTTCTATAGCTATGTTCGTTTGTTGTTTTTGGGCTTGAAAGTTCTGTTATTGATTGATGAAAGGATTGGATTGACATTATTTCTTTTTTCGGACAGAAAATTTGGAGCTTTTTGGGGCAAGATCCTTAATAACCTTACCTTATAAGCTAGAGTTTGTTTGTGTGCCCGAATTACTTCAATTGATAATTTCATAGACACACACAACCTGGATATACTTGATAGAAAGTATCCCAGTTTATTCACTTACTTATTTGTGGCTTTTGCACTTGTGAAATACTTTACTCAAGTTGCAAAATGTACAAGTTTGACTCTATTTTAACTGAATGGAGCTCGAACTTGAGTTGCTTGTGTAACAACTGAACTGAAGCCCTTTATGCTTCAGATTTATATCCGGCGGATGAATGAGATTGAAACATTTTCTTTGAGTTTCCTAAAGGGACAACTGAATTGCTACTTTATGGGTTGATGGTTAGCTCTCTCCCTTATTTTTTCCAAAAGAAAGTGAAAGGATGGAAGAGAAAATACGGTTGGTTGTTGAATGAATGAGTTTGTGCAGGTACAAATGCTTATATTCTGTTTGCCTGTGATATCTATAGTTCTTTGTTGGACTCTGGCTTAGGATGAAATGAAAACCTCCATGATGATAGGATGGTCAAATGTGGTTGATTGAGAAGGATGGACAGTGGTGAAATGATTCTTGTTAACATTGTGGTGTTTGGTGGAGCTTAATCCTTTTTTATTAGATGCACATTTGCAAAAAGTGATGGTTCTTCGTTCATTGCTGCTGCAGGGGCATCGAGTGGCATTGGCTCTGAAACAGCACGTGTCCTTGCATTACGTGGTGTTCATGTAATTATGGGAGTCAGGAACATGAAAGCAGGCAGGGAGGTTAAAGAAGCAATATTGAAGGAAAATCCCAGTGCGCAAATTCAGGCCTTGGAATTGGATCTAAGTTCATTAGCATCAGTACGAAAATTTGCGGAAGAGTTCAAATCCTTGGATCTTCCTCTAAACCTTCTTGTGTAAGTTAATTGATCAATAATTACCTATGTTTTTTTCTTTTTTTAGACATAGTTCTATGGACTGTGAATATATGTACATGTAATCTCTCCCTATCTCACACATGCGTGTGTGCACTTTTCATTTTGTGCTTGGAAAAACTCCAGCAGAAACATTCACTGAATATTCTCATTTGTCAGTAACAATGCAGGAATCATGGCAACACCATTCATGCTTTCCAAAGACAATATAGAACTTCAGTTTGCAACAAACCACATTGGTGAGATACAATGACTTATATGAGATAAAAAAAAAAAAAAAGGGAGGCATCAATGACGCAATAATCATTGGGAAACCTACCAGGCAGCTCCTAATTTTTGTAGTATAAAATGTAAATTATTTTTAATGCATTCTTCTATGACTAGGGCAGAAATGCTAAAGGTTTAGTATTAGTTCCCTCAGATGGTTAAGAGGAAGATAAAAATTTGCAGTACCTGAATAATGAGTCTTTATGAAATCCCATGTTTATTCTTTAGAGGTAATTGATGTGATTTTTTGAGTACCTGATACTTTTTTTTTTTATGTTTTTGTAGGTCACTTTCTTTTGACGAATTTGCTGATGGACACCATTAAAAAGACAGCAATTGAAAGTAGGAAAGAAGGAAGGATTGTGAATGTTGCATCACGTCGTCACAAATTCTCTTATCCAGAAGGGATTCGTTTTAGTAAAATTAATGATTCATCAGGGTATAGCCATCTTAATGTAGCCACAATTGCATCACTTCTTCATTAGCTTATTGCATCACCACGATTTTATTGTTATGGTCAAGAAGTATCTTATTCAATATCTAACAAAATTGAGTTGGATTTTGAGAACATTTAATGCAAACACCCACTTAAGGTTGGCATGAGGCAAATTCTAGTCAAAACTAAGTCCTCATAATCTTCAAGTACTGCAAAAATGGTGCTCTTCTGTGATCTCATAATGAGAGCAGTTCACTTTTGGAATACCATTTGAAGAAAACTTGCTTAGGTGTTTGCTGTTCTTTTCTTCCACAGACGAATAAATTTTCTCAAAAACTTGTGTTTTTTTATCTTTATTCATAGAACATAAAAAAATTTATTCTTTTTTTCCAAAACGTACAGGTACAATAGTCTATCTGCATATGGTCAGTCGAAGCTTGCAAATGTTCTGCATGCCAATGAACTTGCAAGACGTCTACAGGTCTGTTACATGTTCAAGGGTACAGAATACTTATGTTGTGCTATGTTGAGAGTCATTGGCACTAGGAGTCTTCAGAATATTTTCATTAATGGAGTTTTTGCCGAAAAGTTAATGAAGTTCTCATATTCCAGCGACCTGTTCCCTTTTATTTATTGGCTTTATTTATGATAAGAAAATGTTAGTTATTTTCCATTTTGAGGAAATGTAGCTCTTGGACAGCCAGTGATAGTAGCAACGATGTTCACAGATGTTAGATAATATATGAGCATTTCTCCATGTTATTCTATGCACTTCTTATATGGACCTCTTTTCACCATTTGAGTTCTCTGCCATACACAGATGAGGATTTCTAAATTGCGGTACAATATAAAGCAGAATTGGCAGTTGTACTGACTATATGTTTGTGACATAAACAGGAAGATGGAGCAGAGGAAACTGCAAATTCAGTTCATCCAGGACCAATAGCTACCAACCTTTTTCGTCATCATATCATCATCAGTGGTATTTACATATTCCTCCAGCGCTTATGCTTTACATTATTTTTCCTATGGAATTGCTTTGGTTTAGTTAGAAAACACTAAATTGATGCATTCATATCATAACTTGTTACCCTCAAGATAGAGAATCAAACGCAACTTTGCTACGTTTCAACATAACACCTCACTTATTTGACGTATTTCATGAAATTGACTTGGGGAAGCTTCTATTTATTTCAAAATTTGACAGTCATTCTGGTTTGATGCAGGTCTTGTTGGTCTTGTTGGTAAATATGTGATAAAAAATGTTCAACAGGTATCCCTATTTCACTTGAGTAGTGATTCACCTCGTAGCTACATATTTGTGCGTGTTTCTTATAAATAGATAGTTATTTCATTTTTTAATTGATCTGGTGTAGGGAGCAGCAACTAGTTGCTATGTTGCATTGCATCCACAGGTTAAAGGTATGAGCGGCCACTATTTTTCAGACTGTAACATAGCAGAAGCAAGCTCACAAGCCAATGATGTCCAGCTGGCTGAGAAACTATGGGATCTCAGCTTGGACTTAGTCAACAGTTGCCCAAGTCCACGGGCATCAAAATAAATGCTTGTTAATTACGCAATATGTATAGAAGAAAGCAGTTTATTGTATCGTAGCAGTATTTTTTTTTATTTTACCTTACTGAGGGACTAAAAGAGTGCCTTTAAGTGAATTATTAAAGAGTTGAAGTCGTTTCCACCTGCAGGAGGGCAACCAATTAGGGATGGCAATTTGGATTTGTCTCGCCTGAATAGTGAGTTTTTTCAATAAAATATTTTTTTTTGTCCCGATCCCAAATTTTTTGTGATAGAGATAGTGTGGAGATATAACTATCTTGATTCCTGCCCCCCCAAAAAAAAATATATATATATATATATAATAATTATTATTATTATTTATATTTTAATATAATTAATATTTTTAAAAATAATAAAATAAAATATAAATAAGTAAAAATATTTTTTATTTAAAAAATTATATAATTAACTAATTAATTAAAATAAAAAATAATTTTAACATTAAAATAAAATAAATTTTTTTAATAAAAATAGAACAAGGCCGGGTTGGGAATTTTCATTCCCATGTGGTGTGGAGATGAAGATAAAAAAAAATTCCGATAGGATATGGGGCAAGGGTGGAGTACGGGACAAAATGTCGGGGGCAAGAAACTCCATTCTAAACCCGCATCGTTGTCATTTCTGCAAGCAATGCAATTGCTTCGTGTTGGGGAGTTGCTGTTGTCAACTTTAGCATCAGAACTTGTAAGCAACTATTGCAGCAACAAGACACCTGGGTCTTTTAAGCAATTCTCTCTGTAAGGGCATAAAATCTGAAGATTAGAGACGTTTCTCTGTTTCATTTGAACTTTGTCCAGGAAACTTAGAACTCCCATTCTCAGAGATTTCAGAAACATGAAACTAGGTTCTTTTTTTTTTTTTTTTCCAATTCACTGAGGTGGTAATGTACATATACAAATCAGTTTCAAAAGAGGATACAAGAACAGTTAACCTGGGCTGGCAGACTTACGAGCAGAGACTCAATAAATAGTGGATTGACTAATAAATAATATCTAACCTCAATTCAATTCTTCATATTCTGTACGGCAGTCTCAGATCCAAAAAAAAGTAGTCCAAAGGCTAATAATTGCACGGTAGTCTTTTCTCTTCTATACCAAGATCTAAAAGAATGTACAGGTCTCACTGCTTCGAATACTTTTCCATCAGAATGAACTGCCATACATCGGATCACCAGAATCCAGATACCCCTGTAGCCTGTAGGAATTAGATCTCTCATATCTCGATGCATTCAACTGCTACAATTTACTTTGTACAGATTGCTGATGCATTGAACCACAACAGTTAGTAGCGTATCTTCTTGGAAGTTCCATTTACTGTTGACCATATCAGTTTGTCAAATAACTTAGCATGCTCACTAAGGATCTGACTGCATAAGTTAAAATGCTGAGCCACCATCACCTATCCAACTCCAGTTGCTACATTTCACTGGAAACCACTTCTTTCTTTGGGCCTCAACCTTATTCCACAGCTTTCTCCTCAAGCCTTTATTGCCAATTTTAAATTTAGAATATATACTGAAAAAGACAGTCTTGGTATCCTGAAAGTTTGCTCTGTTCTAATTAGCAGATCCAAAAAAATGCTAAGTTAGATACCACTAGTCCAACTGGGTAAGGAAGAGTTGGGAGTTGGATCCAGGTACGGATTCATCTTCACATGATCCCTTAAGAGCTGCTGAGACACACGATCAGCTAAGACTGACTGTCCATCGTATAGTTCCCCATGAACAGGCCTTCCAAGTTGCTTCCCTAGGACATCATTTTCACTAGGAACCAGCTCTGAGAAAATGTGAGAGCCAGGCTGCCTACCTCGAAAAAGATCTGAACTGGAATCATGATAGGAAAGGCCATTTATACAGATACCATTTGAGGGTTTTGGCATGCTTCCAAATCCCTCCTGCAAATAAACTGACTGTCTATTAAATGGAATAGCACCACTACCACCAGTGAGAGGAGTAGATGACCCTGAAGTTGTTCGTGGGCTAGATATTGGTGAAGGAGACATTCTCTGTGGTGACCTTGAATGTAAAAGAGGACTTCCGATTGGTGAGACAGGACATGATATGTTCCTCGTAACATGGACATCACTACAGTCATACAAACTCAAACTCAGACCACAAGTTAATGATAACAACAGTATGAAAATATTAAGGTGTGGAGAGAGAGAGAGAGATAAACCTTGCATGAGGATTAGTTTTCAAGACTCTAGATGAATGAATGGCAAGCCTCTCTGAATCCAAGGGATTAAAATTTCTTGCTTGACCAATGCCCTGAAATATGATGTATACCTTAATAACATTTAAACATTGAAGTAACACCGAAGAATAGAAAATAACTAAAATATGCATGAAAGGAAGATTAATTTGGATTCCACAAGGACATTAGCTTGGCATATCAACCATTAGACCAGTAAAATGCTGTCAACTTCTTATTTTCCAAGGTTCAAAACACTATAAAAGTTATTGTCAAGCTAATAAAATTGCCCCCACAGAAAGACTAGTTTCAAACCACTTTTTCTAAATCATATTAAAACATTTTACTGTAGTCACCAGCAAATTTGTGCATACCCAAGCATTTACCACAACTCCTGGCTCAATCAGACTAATATCTTTTTTCCCCTGATGTCAGGCTAATCCCACAAACGTATTGCATCAGAAATTATTGTGTTCTCCAGTCCTGTAACTTGTTCATGCATTCACCAATTTGTTCTTAAGTCTTCTTTTTTAAGGGCAACCATTCCATAGTTCTCAATTTGTGATGCTGCTTTGGTTTTATTGGGAAAATGGATTAATCTAAAATTCCAAATTCTCTTTATCATCTTGAGATATATACATGTCACACATCTCTGATAGATATTATGTTGATTATGTCACACATCTCTGATAGATATTATGTTGATTATGTCACACATCTCTGATAGATATTATGTTGATTCATTATTATCAAACAAGCTAGTTGATGGTTGTGTTTTTATGGACGAGATTTAAATGCATCTACTATCATTTCTGATACAAAAGTGGAAATGATGATGAGTGCACTGCAACAAATGCTGTCTAGGACACTCTCTAACATCCTCTTTACTTCACAATCCAGATATGATTTCAACTAAAAACTTCTTCTCAAACATTTAAAGAAAAACTTCACATCAAACAGGATGATTTCAACAAACACAAACCAAAAATTATACCAAAAGAAAAAAAATTGATGTATCGCTGTTTGTTCAAGCAAATTAATTAAAAACGTGTAGACTTGTGCCACAAAGATGAGATTAAGAAGTAGCAAGAGAATATATAACTGTCTATTTCACACAAATTTTGATCAAACTTAAAACATATTAGTCAGCGAGAGATATACAGAAGGAACAACATTAACAAAGAAAATACCAGAGCTTGCACCCCATTCATAACTGCGGGGGGTTGATCTGTAGGCTCATGGCCTGGAATAGGTCTTCCCAAAGGTGCAACAGACTTCACAAAAGGATGTTCCAAAAGCTCAGAAGCTGTAGGACGATCTAGCGGATTGCGCTGCAAGCACTTCCTCACAAAATCTTTTCCTTCATCTGAGAGGTGATCTGGAATTGCTGGGAGATCCTTACTATTTCCAATCTTAAACATTGCAGCAACCTTAAAATCATAAAACTGCAAATATCAGACAACTAGAAGAAAGCACGTTACCTTATATGTAAAAAAGGACAAACACATACATAAAATATACAAGATTATGCAGCCGGGAGTACTTCATAACAGGGAGTAACAAAATTATTACACAACAAATAATTCTACACTGCTATCCACAAGACTCACTCCTTCAAACTGGCTCCAAGGAGGTTTTGTTGTAGCCATTTCCAGAACAGTGCATCCAAGACTCCATATGTCAACAGCAAGATTGCAACCATTTGAGTTCTTTATAACCTGCATAAACAATGAAAAAAGACAATTGATACATGAATAGAAGAACACATGACTAAGGACAAAAAGGTCAAACAAGGAAATAATCTGACCTCAGGAGCCATCCAGTAAGGACTTCCCTTGAATGATAGTGGACAGGATTGTCCAGTGATCTGCAAAGCAGAAATTAGGTAAGCTGAAAAAGAAGGATTTGATCATGTCACTCCACAGACAAACCCAAGCCAACTATGACATTAGATCAGTGAAATAGAGGGAGAAAATCACTCAAACTAAATAAACTTAACTAATCAGTCTCAACATGGTGAACTTACTGATTAAGAATTATGAGAGTCATCGATTCATATGCGCCATTCATATAATTCATGTTTCGGCATATTAGTTTTTTCCTATTTAATCTAAATTAAATATCACCGAAAGCAAAGAAATATAAATATACACACTTACATGCTTTGCCATCCCAAAGTCGGCTAATTTAACACGACGATTTGGATCCACAAGTATGTTTGCTCCTTTAATATCTCTGAGCAAGACATGTAACGTAAGAATACAAAGGCATTAAATCTAAGCAGAAAAATTATCACTTGCACATCAACATGAATGACTCAATTCACCTATGAACAGTGCTTTTAGAATGTAAATATGCCAGTCCTGACAAGATTTGCTGAGTGTAATTACGAATCGCTAGCTCACCCAATTGTCCATATTCCTGGAGAAGTTTGTATATGGACCCACCAGATACATACTCCAGATATATATAAAGTCTATCACCAACCTGTTCAAATATCTCAGAGGTCAGTTAGTCATAACATCATTAATTTTCCTGATGCACGAAACTAAATATCAAAAGCAACTCACTGTCTTCACAATTAAATAAATTAGAGCAATAAAAAATTTTAATTTCCAGAAGATCCTTACATTTTTAAGTACACTGTTCATTGACTCCTACCCTAAGTATCCTCAAATAAATAGACAATTTACAATTGTATCAACCAAAAAATATATAATAGAATGAGCAAGTGCAATAAATATCAAAAAGTTGATTTAGTAGCCATCAGATAGATAAGATAAAGAATAGCAAATATAAGACAATACCGTCTCAGACCCATAGTATTGCACAATGTTTGAATGCCGTAAGCGGCTCAATAGAGAAATTTCCTATAAGAGAAGATAAAGAAGTATCAAAAGAAACTCAAAAGTTAAAAAAAGAAAAAGGAAAAAGTAAAGCAAAATGTATTATTCTTTTTCTTAAAAACACCCTACCTGCATCAACTGCTTAGCACTTTCCTTTGACTTTGCATCATCTGAAAATAATGTCACTTCCTTCATTGCACACATTTCGCCACTTTCACTAACCAATTGAAAATAAAATCAGTATTTAATTTGTCACCAACATTTGAAAAATTATAAACAGCAATTAATTATCTCCAACATTTTGAAAACATTGTTTACACAAGAATCCAGTCAACCAAATACAACTGGATAAGGAAATCCATGTAATAAATAACATCACTCTCAATTAGTCAACCTTGTCCTGGGTTAAAACAATTACATCTAAGACAGCAGTGTATAAGACACCAATGTGCATTTATGTAAAACAATGATAACAAAGAAAATATTCATAAGTCCATTTATACCTGTTAAAACCAACATAAACATGTCCAAATGTTCCTCTACCCAGAACCTTGTCCTGGGTTAAAACAATTACATCTGAGACAGCAGTGTATAAAATACCAATGTGCAATTACATAAAACAATATTAACAAAAAAAAAATATTCATGAGCCCATTTATACCTGTTAAAACCAACATAAACATGTCCAAATGTTCCTCTACCCAGAAGCTTTCCCTTTTTCCAGCGTGATCCAGGGCTTATTGGATTCTCTGCCCTTCCAGGACTTCTAGGCACAGCAGATGTTGCTGCTGAATTTGAATGAGAAAAAGGAGAGGAACTAGAAACTGATACAGGAGGAAGAGGTAACGGATGGCTTTGTTGTTTCCCATCATCTGGCCAGCTAGTCTGTGACTCAATGGCTGTCCCTCCCGCTCGAGGATGAAGTGGTGTGACAGCCCCACTCTGAACCCTTGAGCTGGGACCAGGGCTACTCATTCTAGGGCTAGGTATTGGAGAGCATTCATGGCTACCTCTGCTTTGTTGCCAAAATAATTGTCCTGACATATCTCCTCCCATTGAATTATGGCCAGAATTGTAACCTGAGCCAGGACTAGAGCAGTGGCCAGATCCTAGTAAACAGACATCTGGATAAGACTTCCCTGCCCAGAAAGCAGAATTGGTTAGTAGTTCACTTCCACATGCTCTAATTGGACTTCTGGAAGGGCTTGACATAGAGCTGTCTGGTGCACTGCACATAGCAATGTGATGTGGAACCTGTAGATTTGGCACATGACTGCTTAGAGGTCTCCGTTTGGGTGATGTAGGGGACATAAGATTACCAAAAGAAATATTAGCTGGTTTTTTTGCCTCCCTTGGATTTACTTGGGTGACAGTGGAGGAATGATCCTTGAGCATTGCACTACAGAAAAAAAGGAATACATACGACAGTAACGAGTAAAAAATGTCCAAGCACATAACCACAAATAATATACGGTTAACAAATTAAACACATGCTCACCAGGAAGTACTGCTTGCGGTAGTTTTATTCCCATTATCAGATTCAGTAGCCTGGGGACTGCGATGACTCAAGTTAGCAGGATCATCACTATCAATGGAGCTCTCACTAGAAATTGAAGCAGTGGCCAAATCTCCATCTAAATCTGTTGGATTTGCCCCACTCCGGATACATGCAGGCTTTGGAAGTGGCAAAAACAATGATGACTTTGATCTTTTCTCCAACTTGGATTTTTCTGTTATGCCAATTTCAGAGTCTGTACGCCCCACAGCTGCCAGGTGCATACCAGGAAGGGGAAGGGGTTGGGCATGGGCCCTCTCAGAAAAACTTTGACATCTTGAAACATGTTTGGAAGGAGAGGGAGATCTTGATTCTGCTCGAGATTGAGATCCTTTCTCTGAAACTGTGTCACTGCGACGCCTTCTAGAACCTCCTGATCTACTACTTATTTTACTCTCAGTTGGACTCTTAAATCTTTGGTGTAACGTGTCGATGAAACTTTCCTTGCTTGCTTTCTTTTTCACTTCTTTAGATGATGATTTACCCCACCATGAAGGCATGTTTTCTGAACTTTTAGAATCTACAGAAACTGCAGGCAAATTCTCCTAAAGTAATCCTGTTTCCAATATCAAAAAACATCACATACCATCACTATACAAAGTTTTCAGCCAAATATACAACTTTATATGACTTGAAAGCAATGGCAGGTCAACTGCATTAATTCAGTAATGATCACTGCTGAAAAATTGCTAGGAACACACAACTACCATTCAAGATTTTAAGGAAGAATTTGTGAAATCCAGTACATAAAACCTGCAGAAGTGAATAAAAGCTCCAGCTTTGATTTACCTGAGAAATGAACCAACATTAAGCACACAAAATGAACCATGCCGTTCAGCAGAAACATTTTGTTTGATTTCAGCAGAAACATTTTGTTTGATTAATTTTACTCATACCCAAACATCAGTCAAGCAATCTTGTAAACACATGCATATACATGTGAAAAGGGGCTCATATTTACCTTCCTAATTGTAATAAATAGCGTGCATGAACATCCCAAACGAGGGCAATTATGTGGAGTGTTTGATGCATAACAAGATTTTATGAATTCAGGAAAAGAAACAAAATTAAATCAATGAATTCAGTGGTTTCAAGGATTATCAAATAGCCCCATAAGGCTCGAAAAAATGTTCTGGGTTTTAAAGCTATAAAGGAATCACTGCTGATTCAACAAAACTTCAACAACGAAACTACAATGTACTTCGTTGTACATTCCATAACCATTAAACCCTCCATTTCTTACAAATTGAAGCAGCCAGAAAAGCTCAATCTCATTCTTCCGACTTTTCTAACATAACTCCAAAATCTCAATGTCAGACTTTTCTTACGACCTATAACACTAACAAAAAGTGACTTCCACTCACTTTACATTATCATTTTTTCTTCCCTCTCTCCGATTCTCCAACTATTTTGGGAACCAAACAAATGGCTACGATATCAAATTGCCAAAACGCAGAAACTCACCAAACAGATCTAAAAACAAAATACAAAAAAAAAGAAACAAAAACCAAAAGTAACTAACTGCTCGATAAGTTGAAGTAAAGAAATGAAAATACACTTACTTGACATACTAGAAGCTGTGAAGCTCAACAAGAACAGTGATTCAACAGCACAAACTGATAGACAGATTAGATAAATCGCTTGAATCCAGCAACAACAACTGCTTTAGTGAAAGTGGAAATCCAAAACCCTAGTAGACATCTACAACTAAACAACGAGAGATAGAAAGTATAGAAAAAAAAATTCCTGAACGATTTTCTCAAGTTCGTGTAGAGATCGCGTATAAAGAGATTGATAGAAATGTAGGGAGAGAAAGTAGAGAGAATATAGAGAGTGTCGGAACTAACACATAACCTTTTTATCTGCCTTTAAATTTCGAATATTGAAAAAAAAAAAACCAAAAACATTCTTAGGTCCCTGAGTTGAATTCCTAAACTACTATTTTTTTTCCATCAAATCCTTTGTTAATAGATTTGTTAAGACGATTTCGTTTGATAAAAAAACGTTTTCTGAAAAAATTATTTTAAATTTTTTGAATTTTAAAAACTATTTTTAAAGAAAAAAGATAAATAAATATATTTGGCAAGAGTATATTTAAGAAAAATAATTTATAAAAAATTAAAAAAAATTAGTCAGTTAAATAAAAAATTTTAATTTATATGATGTTTTTAAAAAAGTAACATAATTCTGATTATAATTGAACCATTAAATCAAAATTGCATCAATTAAAATTAATTTTAGTCTACTATAATGAAACGTGAGAACCCACGTACAATCCCATTAATATCAAAATATAGTTTTTCTTACTATTATAAAAATATATTAATAAAAATTACAAACTGTTTCAAATTTAATTATATGATATTTTATAAAATGAATACATTCAATTTTTTTTTTTTATGAGAGGCAACTTTATTTTATTAAAAATCATAAATAAATATTGCTTTTGGGTGCATCTGCATGGTATTTAGCCAGTGGAGGCAGCGAACAATAGGAAAGAAAAATAAAAAAGAATGGTTCAATTTGACTTCCAAGTCTATTTGTCTACTGCAGAATAAAATTCCCTTCAAATAAAAAGAATTTTGCTATCCCTTTCATAGACACAGAAAAAAAAAATTGTCAAATACGTAATATATATATATATATATATATATATATATAAAATGGGATTTTGATATTTAACGTAATTTCGTTAAGTATTGAAAGATAGAGTTTGTTAGAGGAATGCATTGTTTTTAATAAAATTTAAATTTAATTTCTTGAAAACATATACCCTATATTAATAAGAACAAGTGAACGAGTTAAACTTATTTGTATTTTAAAATTTGAATTTAATGCATGATAAACTTTAATTGTCAATGGCCTAAAATTAATGGAGAAATTAATACACAATTGTTTTTAAATCATAATTCAATGCAAATTATTAAATAAAATATAATCTACCAATTAATTTTATTAGAATTGTTAGAATTGATTCTAAATTCTAGTTATGAATTATAATGTGAAAACTAAAATTGCAGAATGGTAGCTACCTTTATTTTTATCACATTTTTTATAATTTATGCGATAGGTAATCTTTATTTTTTCTTATGCGATTTCTATAATATTAAAATGAGATGTATATCATTCAAAAAATGAAAAAAATATTAAAATAAATAATATAAATAAAATATTTAACATTTTCTGTGGAGTTAATAAATCATAACACTAATATCATTAGTTAATTAATAAATGATATATAACGTGTTGAGTATAAAAAAAAAATTGAAATTAAACAAATGGAGCATACCAAAATAGACTTAAAACATTAAAAACAGTGTTGAGTAAGGTGAGATTGATATTTGTAGGGAAATGAAAATGAAAGAAGGGAAGCAAAGGGAGGTGAACCCAGAAGAGGAGGCTAGTGGGCCCCTATCATTTAACGCCCACATCCCTACTCTATTCCTCTTCCACGTGCTGTGTCCCCACATTTCTTTCTCATCATGTTTATTGGCAACTTGGCATTTTCATTCCCTTTTTTTTTCCATAAATATATAATTTGTTCAATCACGTTTATTATATTGCATTTTATTATTATTTTTAAAACAAAATTTTATTATATTTTTAAAAACTATGAATATATTATTCTTTTCTTATTTTATCAATTAATTTTATCTCTACAGGTATAATAATAATAATAATTTAAAATTTTAATAGAATAAAAATAATTATTTAAAATTTTAATCAAATAGAAAATAAAATTTATTTGTGAACTTAGCAAAATATGTAGAAAGATAGGAATTCAAATAATTATAGCAATAAGGTTGAGACTATTTTTCAACACTTTACAATATTTATCTTTTAATTAGTTTAAAAATAATTTATTTTTTTCTTTCTCATAATTTTTTATTTTTATCGATCAATTAAAAATTGAGTGTTATAAAGTATTAATATCTTGAGCATTCCTCTCAATAGGATTACTCGATTTTGAACACATTTAAAATTAAAATATCAAAATCTATTAAAAATTACTCATATAAGTTCTGATACCTATATAACAATAATTTTTTAGAAAGTTATATAATGAGTGTCTAAAATTTAAATAAAATTTATACAAAATAAACTGATATGGCACTCGGTACCCATTACCCTTTTTTATTTAGCGGGTATGGGTTATCCAAATAAATATATCTAAATTTGATCCACATATTAAAATTAATACTCAAACACATTTATTCGCTATCTTAATTCATCCCATTCGGATCAAATAGAGTTGGATATGCTAATAAATCATATCTATTTTCATCCTTATGTATTACGGTGACACTAGTATGTTTTTTATTTTTTTATTTTTTAAAAGTTGCTTTTAATTTTTTGTTAGAGGAGTGTTATTTATACTTTTTTATATTCATTATTTAAATCACATGTGCTCTCTATTTTTCTCTAGCGAGGTCCATCACTTTAAAAATAAAAATATATAAAATAAGAAAGAAAGTAATATAGGACTAAAGATAACAAAGAGAAGGTTGTTACCATTTCTATTTTTTATTATATTTTAAAAATTATTTAATATTTTAATTATATTAATATGGAATATATATATATATATATATATATATATATATGAAGGATTAAATTTGGTAAATTTTTATAAATTAGATTATAATACCAAATTGAATTTAAATTTGATAAAATTTTTAATACAAAAATTTATTGAATTAAATTAAATATGTTAAAGTAAATAAAGTAAATGCAAAATTAATTTTAATGGTTTTATATTTGGTTTTTAAAATTACCTTTTTCAATACATTTTTAACCTCTTTTTAAAAAATAAAATAAAATCTTAAAATCGCATTTTTTTTACAACCATCTAGTATCGTCTAACCCTCTAGAGGCTAACTAATATGAACTTACACTAGATAAGTCTCCAATTTTAATATTATTTTGCAAGATTTTTAGTTAAGAAATAAAAAATTCTTACAATTCCGTAAAACATTTATTTTCAACTCTTTATGGTATTTTTAAGTCACTTTTATACCAAGAATGAAAAAGCCTATCGGAATCTTTTTGCATATTAAGCTGCCCAATTGGGCTGTAAAAATTAGGCCTCGCTTGAAAGTGGAAACTCCGCAATGACTGAAAAAATTATCTATTTATCTGTTTTTTTTAAAAAATTGTTTTTAAAATTTTAAAAAATAAATGATAATTTTTTTTAAAACATATTTTTTTCAAACTCAACGTCAAAACAGACCCTTAGTCTACTTAGTAATGGATTTCTCGAATCCATCGAGACTTTTATGAATTATGGTTCAAAGAAAGGTAATTGAATATAGCCTTTGCCAATTTGTACTTTGCATTTGCTGCAATTGATGAACATGAAAATAAATTAAGGATGGATGGATTTTTAAGCGCTATTAGTTTACTTTTTATTTGATTTATGATAAGATATTTAGTGGTTCTTTGTTTATAAATATCAATTGTTTATATCGGATTTATCTTAGACTTGCTTGGTAGCATTTTTGTTTTCATGGGTAGGAATTGTCAAATAGTAGTGAGATTTTGATTGGGGGAACTAAGTGGAGAAAATCAATAATGTTGTGGAGGGAAAAAAATTAGTTATTTGAAGTGATATTTTTGAAGCAATATAAAAAAAAGTTCAGTCATTCATATGTACTTCGCAATTTGGAGTAAATATGAATAAAAAGATGCAATTTGAGTGTCGTTAATATATATATTTTTATTGATTTATGAGAAGATATTGGATTTTATCATATACTTGCTTTTGTAGTTCTTTTTACAGGTGATTAAAGTAGGTCCTCCACTAGTTGTGTGATTTTGATTGGATGAATTGGTAGGCGGAGAAGATCAATCATGTTGTAAATGAAAAAAAAAAAATTAGGTCTTTGATGTGATATTTTTGGAAGTTTTATACAAAAAATCAAGCTAAATTTTTTTTTTGTTGCATTAGTAATCCAGAGGTTACCGAAAATCTTTGTTTGGTAACTTCATTACATTACATATTTCATTGTTTTGGTGTATTTTTTTTTAGTAAAAGCTCAAAAAGATTTATCTTCGAATAAAATGTCGTCGGATAGCCATGGTTGATATGTATAAAGAGGTTGAGGAATTGGGTTTTGCTCTAAGATGCTAGATTAAAGTCCGGAAAGATTTCATAGGGAGAGTACATTGTCATGGAATATGTTGGTTAATGAAGTTGGGACTTGGAAGAAACAAGAAAAAGGCTAGGGAGCCTTCTGAGGCTATGCTAGAGTGGAATGCCGCTGCAACTTGGAATAGTTTGATTAATGGGTTCTTGAGGAGTAGGAGTTTGATGAAAGCCATGGAGCTTTTTTGATATAATGCTAAAGAAGAATGTCCCAAAGCTTTTATCTTTTATCTTTTCTGCTTCTTCTTCTTCTTCTTTTACCATACATGTATTCCTTCACTTCAGGTCAAATATGGGAGTAGTTTTTTTCTGAAAGGTATTAAAAAAACTATAGTTTTGTTATATTGCTTTTTGGATAAGTTCCATTCTCTATAAGCATTTCGTTCGCAGCTTTACCTATTGAATGAGACTTTCATATCAAAAACATAAAATCTTTGGATAAAGAAATAAATTTATTTTTCTTCAGTACAATTATTTTTGAATTACATGCAAATAAAAAAAATGAACAAATGAGCTATCATATGTTGTTAGGTGTTATTAATAAAGGGGTGTTCCTCAAGTGTTTTCCGCTAGCATCTTTAAAAAAGGGAGCACAAAGCTATTGCAAAACGTAAAATACTAGATCAACATTGGCATCTATAAATAAATAGGAAAATATCAATTTCTTTGAGAGTTTATCCGTTTTAAAAAATATACTATAAATCTAAAGAAATTAAAAGTCAATTTATAATTAACCATTTGAACATTTTTATGAACTATAAAATTAAATAATTTTTTCAAAAAATAACTATATAAAACTATTTAAAAACCAACACGAAATTTCAATAGAATTTTAAGGTTGAATTAAATTAAGTCTTATAGTGTTGAAAAGTAATGTTAGATTATAATACTTTTAATTTAGTTTATATTCTCAATTATAATATTACACAATAATTCATCGGAAATAATGATCATAAATAGTATACGTAATATAAATAATTAAAATTTTTTAGGCATTAATATCATTTTTAAAATCATAAAGAAAATATAATTTGGTTGTTAAACGTTTTTGCGACGCGTAACTCCGTCGCTAAATGTTTATATCGCTCTATATTACACTGTGGAAGATACAACTGTCGCGCTTTATTACAATTGCGACAAATATCTGTCGTAATAGCAACTAATTTTCCTGTCGCTAAAAATAGCAACAAAATTTAGCTTTCCATGGAAAATTTCTGTGTCTTTCCTGCTAAAGCCAGAGAACCGTCCACAATTTTCCGTCTGTCAGTGATAGTTTTTGATAATTAAAAATTTTATGCTTGTTTCTGTTTAATTAATACAATAAAAGTAACAAATTTTCTATTAATTAAAGTAACAAAATTTCCTTGATATACTCATACAAATTGGGGGAATATTAATAAATGATGATCCAATTTATCGTCAACAAGACAGAATAAATAGTTAAGGACATTAAAAATTGATAAATCTTTTTAATGAATTTTTTTTTTGAGGAAAAAAGTAATAAATTAAGTATGCTTTCAATATATATATATATATATATATATATATATATATATAGTAACTGTTAGTGTGCTGATGCTATTAGAATATAAGATTATTAATATATGTATAATTTATTTCATTTAAAATAGACACTAAATTTAGTAGCTCATTTAATAATATTCAACTAATTAAGCAAGCTAAGAACATTACAATACTAATACAATTCAATGATAGGTATTTTTTCTAATTAATAAATTATGAGGAAATAACTACTGATGCACATGATACAATCTTAAAAAAAAATGCACATTATACAAGCAATTATTCCATTTAGTATTATAGCCCCAATATTTGTATATTCGGGATAATAATTATTTCTAGTTAATTAAATGAAATCCATAGGCTAACTAATTAGCATAACAAAGAACCAAACAAAAAAGTGAAGTATTTATAGTAGAAAAAAAAAAAAAGAAAAAAGACTGAAGCTGCATCATTAAACAGTGCAAGAGACAAGAACAAAAACCCTTGTGTCTATAATTTCAACTAGCTATGATTCATTGCAACCTATATTTTAACAACTAATCGATTAGGGGATAATATGATTCCAGTAAAATACATTTAAACTCCAAAAGGTGCAAGAAATGGGAAACATGAACATACAAGCCTACAAAAACCTTATCTCTATATCAACCTGTTCCTCCTAATTCCCTTGCCTTTCTGATATTAAACTTGGTAAAATAAATTGGCAAGTTGGAGGTTAATTTCAACTCGCATATATAGCAAGATAAAATCAGCTATACAAGAAGTGTAAACCGATGGATGTACCACATCAAATGACTTATCTTTAGATGTAAAAAGAAAAAAAAAAAAAGAACACACCAACATTTAGCTGTGAATACCAACAATGCAAATAAATCTAAAAAAAGGAAAGACTTATCTTTCAATGAAAAATTCTACTTAGCTTTCTTAAACACATGCCATAACTGCCACTTCAGAATATCACTGAGAAATATGTTGCAGACAATGCAACTCAAATGAGCTACATGATATGCAAGTACATGCACAAAATAAAATATGACCTAGTGTCACTTTACGGAAAGCAATAATAACATTTACCATCCAACAATAGCTAGAATATACAAGATATTAGGTATCACTAAAGTATATTACAATCAGTATATAGGTGTTGCAAAGTGAAACATTCATCTCCTTCACTATTTCTCTTTCCCATGCCTTTATACTAATTAAAAGAATCTTAGTAGTTTTATGTTAATGTTGCATTGGCATCATAAAGTAGGAAAAGCAATTAGAGGCAGTAAATTGAACTTTGCCTCGACTGATCAAACTAAATGACAACTGGGTAGGGGCAAAGACGTGACACTACTTATTCAGCATATGTAAATTGAAAAATTAAAAATGTTCTGCCTAGAAGCAAGTACATATATATGAAAGAAAAAACATATAAACAAAAATTTTCCTATATAATAATTTTGAATACGTTTAGTGAGATGAATAGAAAATTTTAAAATTTGGTGTCTGATACCCAAAATCTAAGTTTAACCAGTTTCAAAATTCACTCTTGGATGCTTAAAAACAAATAATTAAGTCAAGGAAGACACAAATTTTCTTTCAATTTTTTGAATTGAACTGAATTTTTATTAAACTGATGGTAGAAAATTTGCTGCCTACCATGAAAAGTGATTTAGCTTGCAGATCAATGAAAACACGAGGCATTGTCTACCTGTACACGGAGCCAAAGTTCTCTAGCTAACCAATTTGGAAAATGCAAAAATAGCATCAATAGGTGTATACACAAGCATCTATAATGGCAATCAACTATAACAAACTAATTCATATTAGAAACATAGTCATATGCCAAGCATACTGAAAAAGTGAACACCTCAGTTCTAGACAAATAGTCATAGGTAACTAACAAATTATATAGCAAAGCGCTCTGCCCATAATGCTTAACCACAGCATAAAGCAAACTACCCAACTTACACTAACCTGAATAAAAAGTCCTAAATTCCCTACTATATGCTTGGCACAGAAGACCCACAAACACAAGCAGCTGTTATTTCAAATACATATTGCTGCGAGAGTTGGTATGCCAAACATCAACAACCAAGCTAGCAAGATGATTTTATATTGATAGGAAATAGCGAAGCATTTAATGGCCAAAAACAAGTGACGGGGGATTTAAACAAAAGAAAATAAAACCTATGCACATACTGAAACTTATATTGAAAATAGGAAATTGGGTTTTGTGGTTTTAAATTGGTTGTCTGGAATGGAGACAACGCGTCGGAAAAATGAAATATCAACTCAAACCAAATTACCGGAATTATTTCTGTTTTTGTCGCTAGTCGCTACCAAATACAACAAAAATGGCTAACTTTCTTAATACTCATTACCAAATACCAAACAAGGTGCTAATTTCTCCAATAATTGACACCATCTTCAAAATGCAGATTCTAATGCCATACACTACGAAATATAAAAACAAATTGGACCCAAAACCGTCCAAAAAAAATTATAAAAGAAATGAACAATATAAGAAAAGGAAAGGAAATGATCTGTACATTGTAGAAGTTGTGGGCTCATTGCCGTCGTCGACCATAGAGAGGGGGTTGGCCGCCATCAGCAAGAAGGGAGCTTTCGCTTATCAAAGCGTCAGCAAAAGATCAATTGTGTAGATGTTACTAATTAGGGAGCTAATTAGGGTCGGGATTTGGGAATTTTAAGGGAGTGTGTCGTGAATTGGGGAAAGAAAAGGACGTTGGGCTTCTTGTCGAAAAATACAGCTGTTATAATAGGATCATTTTAGTTTTTATTTTTCCTTAAAAAAATTAATTTCTTTTAAATCTTTTAATTAATTGAAGAATATTAAAATCTAAGAAAATTAAAAATCAATTTATAATAAAATATTTGAACATATTTATTAACTTTAAAATTAAATAACTTTTTTTAAAAAATGTATGTATAAAACTATTCAAAAACTAACAAGAAAATTTTAAAAAATATATTTAATTTGATAAGCTAAAAAAAGGATAAAAAATATATATTAACTACAAATTTCATAAATTATCTAATAATTAATAAAAAATAAAAAAAATAATAGGTACACTGATAGGAAAATTTAGGTCGCTAATTTGTTGGATAGTTTTTTTTTTATATAAAAAAAAAGCTTTATAAGCAATTTAGTAAAGATAATAAATTTTGATAAAAAGCTCAATGGGTAAATTGGCGCGCTAATGCTAAAATTGGAGATTGAAAATTTATATATTTTAATTTCTTATACGTATAATGCTAATATGAACTGTATTATTATTATTATTATTATTATTATTATTATTATTATTATTATTATTATTATTATTATTATTATTATTATAGATAGTACAACGGCAAAATTGTGTGAGGGTGGAGAAAAGGGCCTCTAATTGTGGCTAATTTGAGCTGGATTTATTTCAAGATTAAAGATTTAGGTGGAGTTTCATCATTATTGATTTTGTAAAGGAATGATGTATGAAGGAGAATTGGTCTACAGAACAACAAAAAGAAACGAGGAAAGAGAGGCTTGATAGTGTCTACAGAAGATTTGAAAGGGAAATATAAAGAGACTTGTTGGATAGGAGACCAACCAAATCAGGACTATGTAAGAAATTTAAGTAGAGATTCGAATTTAAAACCTTACACCCGAACTAAAGTTTATCGATAACTTTTTATTGCAACTAAAATAAGACAAACATATGAAATGGTTACATATTTAAAGATAGTTTGATGTTTAGTTCCTACAAAATTTTAGCCATCTTAGAGGAGCTTGGCAAATATCAAATAATTTCACTATATATATGTCTACTAGTTAGCTCAAAATGTAAAAGAGAATTCTCTGACAACTTTCAAACCAGTTGTTTTGGTTGCTATCACTTAATTCAAGGATCTTCTATAGATACCCAAATAGCCTACAAAAAAAAAGAAACTAGTATAGTGTCCGAGAAGAGAGAGATTCTAATTAACAACATTAATTCTTGCATGAAGGCAAGTTGCCTGCTTCTGCTCTTTCAAGATAGAAATATGGACTACCCCACCATTCTTTCACAAAGAAAGAAAATTTTTGAAAGATGAATTGAGGCATGAGCTTGAGCAGAGTGTCACAACCCTAGACTTTTACTAGCAATCGTGCGGCAACTAGCAATCGTGCGACACTTAGCACGGTCCGTTGCACTAAGCCTGCTTTCCAAACCAACAAAACACTCCAAAGAGAACAGAAAGAAACTTAGAGATTTAGAAGATTCAAGAGCAAAACAAGAACACAAGAGAGTTTGTGAAGAATATTTTGTATTGCTTGAAATGCTTTGATGAATACAAATGAATTACATAAGGTATATATAGGCCTCCTCCTCCTCAATGGATGACCGAAATCAATTCCCACCTACCAGATGGATGGTTAGGATTAACTCCCACCTATCAAAATGGATGGTTAGGATTGATTCCCACCTACCAAATGGATGGTTATGATTGATTCCCACCTACCAAATGGATGGTCAAAATCAACTCTCACCTACCAAAATGGATGGCTATGATTGATTTCCACCTACCAAATGGAGGGCTATGATTAATTCCTACCTACCAAAATGGACGACCAAGATCCATTTAATCTAACTGTGTACAATGACCTTCTAGAATATTATACATGTGTGGGAAAATATAAATGTGTGGGAAATCTCGTATAAACCTTCGCGGTGTGTGACATTCTCCCCCACTCAAGTTCGCGACGCCCTCATCACGCCTTCAAGCTTGAACCTTTCTATGTGATTTTTGAACTGCCACAAAGAGTCTTCAGGTTCCCAGCTTGCCTCTATGTCTGGGGCATTCTTCCATTTGACCAAGTATTTTCGATAACTTGGTACACCTCTATGCTGAATTAGGCAATCTGCCAAAATGGAATCTACTTCTCTATCAAAGAAGGTTACTACCGTAGTGGGTGCCCTCTTCGACTCTCCTCGACTTGCATTTTCCTCATCTCCATGATAAGGCTTCAACATGCTTACATGAAAGACTGGATAGATCTTAAGCTTAGGAGGGAGTTGTAGCTTGTAAGACACCTTACCAACCTGTTTAAGGACAGGAAACGACCCTTCGTATTTTCGCACCAACCATTTGTGAACCTTCCGCAAGGACTTGAATTGTTGTGGTAATAATTTGACAAGGACCAAATCTCCTTCCTGAAATTCGACCATCCTCCTTTTCTTGTTAGCCCATTTTTTCATCTTTTTAAATGCCTTGTTCAAATAGGCTTGGGCTAACTCAGCTTGCTCATGCCATGCCTTAGCAAATTTGAAAGCAGCATGACTCTTTCCTTCATAGCCTGTAGTCAAAGCATAAGGGGTCATAGGTTGTTGTCCCGTAATGATCTCGAAGGGACTCTTGCTAGTGGATTCACTTTGTTGCAAGTTGTAAGAGAATTGAGCTACATCCAGCAACTTAGCCCAATCATGTTGGTTGGAACTAACAAAGTACCTAAGATAGAGCTCCAATAGTGCGTTAGCACATTCCGTTTGTCCATCACTTTGCGGATGAACGCTTGTAGAGAAGTTCAAGTCTGATCCCAGCAACTTGAACAACTCTGTCCAGAACTTCCCAGTAAATCGCGGGTCTCGATCACTCACAATGTTAGATGGAATTCCCCAATGCTTCACAACATGCTTGAGGAACAACCGTGCAATCTCATCTGCAGTGCAATCCGTCGAGGCAGGTATGAAGGTTGCATACTTGCTGAAGCAATCAATGACTACTATTATACTGCCAAAGCCTTCTGATTTTGGCAAGCAAGTGATGAAGTCCATTAAGACACTCTCTCATGGTCTCTCCGGAATATGTAGTGGTTTTAGCAAACCACCGGGTGCACGCTACTCTGTTTTGTCTTGTTGGCAAACAAGACAAGTTTTTACGTAGGATTCAACATCATCCCGTAGTTGAGGCCAATAGTAAATAGACTTGATCAAGGCAAGGGTGTGTCTCATGCCTAGGTGTCCAGCCCATAGTGAATCGTGGCATTCTTTGATAAGCTCTTTTCTCAAGTTCCCCCACTTAGGTACATAGATGTGGTTTTTCTTAGTATAGAGTAGTCCATCACTCTGCCAAAATCGCCTTGTCTTTCCTTCCTTGATGAGTACAAAGAAGTTTTGAGCTAGGACATTATGCTCCAACCCTTCTTTGATCTTTTTCAGTAAGGGGCCGCTTGGTCTACTTAAGGTTGCTAACTCCGCTTTTCAACTTAGTGCATCAATCACCACATTGGCCTTACCAAGCTTGTATTCAAGCTTGTAGTCAAACTCTGCCAAAAATTCTTGCACCAGCTTGTTTGGGACTCAACTTCTTCTGAGTCTGGAAGTAGCTAGTTGTTACATTGTCTATCATGATCACAAAGTGAGAACCCAACAAGTAGTGTTGCCACACCTTTAGACAATTGATGATAGCAGTCATCTCCTTTTCTTATACTGTGTAGCGGCATTCGGTGTCATTAAGCTTGCGGCTCTCATATGCTATCGGACGCCCTTATTGCATCAACACTCCACCAATGGCAAAGTCTGAGGCATCTGCATGCAGCTCGTATATCTTGCAGAGGTCTGACAAGCAAAACACTGGTTCTTCGCTAATAGCCTTTTTCAAGTCATCAAACGAGGCTTGACACTTGTTTGTCCACTCCCAAGTTTTGTTCTTCTTGAGTAGGTCAGTTAGTGAGGCTGCTCTTGCTGAGTATGACTTGATGAATCTCCGTTAGTAGTTCACAAGTCCAGGGAAAGACCTTAACTCAGGGACCTTAGTAGGAGGTTCCCATTCTTGAATGGCTTTCACCTTGTCTCCATGCATCATAAGCTTCTCATCCTTTATCCTATGACCCAAGAACATCACTTTATCTTGGGCAAAGGAACATTTCTCCTTCTTAACATATAGTTTATTTTCCCTGAGGACCTCGAACACCTTCATCAAATGTTCAAGATGTTCTTCCATAGTTCGGTTATATATCACAATATCATCAAGGTATACTACCACAAACCAATCGAGATAGGAATGGAAAAGCTTATTCATGAGAGTGCAAAAGGTAGCAGGTGCATTAGTGAGACCAAAGGGCATAACAAGGAACTCTTAAGCATCGTACCTTGTTACACATGTGGTCTTCGGTTCATCCCCTTTTGCTATGCGCACCTGGTAGTATCCCAACCACAAGTCCAACTTTAAGAAGTATCTTGCGTTCCCCAATTGATCAAACAAATCAGCAATGAGTGGGATAAGATACTTGTTCTTTACCGTGATCTTGTTTAGAGCGCAGTAGTCAATGGACATTCTTAGTGAGTCGTCCTTTTTTTTCTGAAAATGCACTAGGGCACCAAATGGGGCTTTGGACGGTCTAATGAAACCAGCATCCAACAACTCATTGAGTTGCTTTCGTAGTTCTGCCAACTCCGAGTTCGCCATCCTGTAAAGACTCATTGTTGGTGGTCTTGTGCCAGGCTCCAGCTCAATTTCATGGTCCATCTCTCTCCTTGGAGGTAACCATTTTTGCAACGTCTCAGGCATCACATCTTGGAACTCATCCAAGACAACTTGCACCTCCATCGACAAGCTTGGTTGTGGTGATGCTTCTTCATCATCATACTCCTTAAGAATGACCAAATAACTCTCTTCCTCCCTCTTCAATCCCTTCTTTGAATTGAAGTGCTGAGAGAACTTGGGTAATAGGTCTGGTGGTCCTTTCCGTCGGTACTAGACAAGCCTTTGGTCCATCCATAATGCACATAGAGTTTGAACATTGGAAAAGAAAAGCTATAACCTGGTCCAAGAACTCCATGTCGAATACCACTGAGAAATAATTCATGGGTGCCACAGATAAATCCACTTGGCCAGTCCATGCACCAAGACTAACCTTAACTCCATGGGTAACTCCTTGGAGAGGTTGTGCCGCTGAGTTAACTGCTTTGAGGGAGCCACCTCCATTGGCAATCTTGAGATCGAGTCTCTTGGCTTCCTCTAGCGAAACAAAGTTGTGCGATGCATTTGTGTCAACCAGGGCTTTGGCGACTTTCCCATTGATGGTTGCATCCACAAACATAAGTCTCTTGGGGGTCATCGAGGCATTCTGTAATGCACTAAGCAGTCCCAAAGATCCCATCTCTGCACATTCATTTGCCTCACTTCTGTCTTGATCATGAGTGGAGGCAACTAAAGCATTTAATGCCTTCCTTTTTGGACATTCTCGTGCCCAATGCGGTCCATCGCATATGAAGCACGTCACACAGGGCTTTGAGGCACCACGTTTTTCCTTTTCTTTCCTCTTGTCTCACAGCTTGAATGAGGAGCTTTCTTTGTGATTTTTGTGGCTTTGACTCTTAGCATGGCCTCCCCCATTCTTTTCTCCACCAAACTTTCTATCAGTTGACCTTGGACCTTCTTTGTTTGAGGAGTAATCAATAAGACTTTCAGCAACGACAATGGCCAAAGACAAGTCTTGTACACTACATCGTTTGAACTCAAGGTTAGCCCACGATTGGAGACCGTCTATGAACAAGAATAATGCATCTTTGTCCGATGTGTCAGGGACTTCTAGCAACAAGGTTGTGAACTCCTTCACATATTTCCTTATGCTACCCGTCTGCTTTAGTCGTCAAAGTCGGCCCCTCGCCTCTTCTTCAGCATTTACGGGGAAGAATTGGCTTTTGAACTCCCTTTTGAAGTCCTCAAAGGTGTCAATTGTGCACACCCCATGTTGCACATCTTCATGCCTTCGTCCCCACCACAGCATAACAGTGTCGGACAGGTACATGACAGTAGTTCAGATTTTGCTGGCATGGTTCGTTATGCCAGTAGTATCAAAGTATTGTTCCAGCCCCCATAGGAAGTTCTCAACTTTTCTAGCATTTCTAGCACCATTGAAGGTCTTTAGCTTGGGAACTTCCACTTTCTTGGCCTCAATGATGGTGGTTGTATTAGTTTCCGAGGCCATAGTCCGCTTACATAGTGCTAGATCACCACCCATATCATCAACTCTAAGCAACACATTGGAAATTTCTCTTTGGAAGAGATCACGTACCTTGGCAAGTTTGGCCTTCAGCTCATCAATCTCTTGCCTTAACCCACTATCTAGCTCGTTGAGGGACATCTTGACCGCTGTATGGATCTCCGCATCCTCGGCCTCCAAACTGTTGCAATGTTCATCCAAGTTGTCCACTCGGTCGAACAGCTCCCCCAAGCTGTCATGAGCACTCACAACACGTGCTTGCAAGCTAGAAATCATGTCTTTCGACTTGGCTCGAGACTCTTTAGATTGAGGTTTCCAAACTTCCTCACGACCACACTCCATTGGTGGAACTTCCACGCTAGGTGTAGCTGAGGCAGTAACCTTCATTATGCCAAAGGTAGTAAAGCTTTAAACCAAAACTCTGATACCAACTGTCACGACCCTAGACTTTAACTAGCAATCGTGCGGCACTTAGCACGGTCCGTTGCACTAAGTCTACCTTCCAAACCAACAAAACACTCCAAAGAGAACAGAAAGGAACTTAGAGATTTAAAGGATTCAAGAGCAAAACAAGAACACAATAGAGTTTGTGAAGAATGCTTTGTATTGCTTGAAATGCTTTAATGAATACAAATGAATTACATCAGGTATATATAGGTCTCCTCCTCCTCAATGGATGACCGAAAACAATTCTCATCTACCAGATGGATGATTATGATTAACTCTCACCTACCAAAATGGATGGCTAGGATTGATTCCCACCTATCAAATTGATGGTCAAGATCAACTCCCACCTACCAAAATGAATGGTTAAGATTGATTCCTACCTACCAAATAGAGGGCTACGATTAATTCCTACCTACCAAAATGGATGGTCAAGATTCATTTAATCTAACAGTGTACAATGACCTTTTAGAATATTATACATGTATAGAAAAATGTAAATGTGCGGAAAATCCTGTATAAACCTTCACGGTGTGTGACAAGAAAATCCTCAGTTTGTACACCCCCGACAAGAAACCACCCCTGTTGTCCTCCCTATAGACCGCCTTTACCTGACATGACCTATATATATTAATTGCAAATGAATTTTGAATTTTTTTATCTGACACCATATACTTAAGTATCCATCTAATTATACTCTACCATATACTTAAATAACAAATTATTTACGCATATAAATAGCATAATATGATTGCATTCATCCATGATAATCCTATCAGAATGAACGGAACGGATTTGATATTGAACACTATGATAGTTATGTTCAGTACAGTACATTTTGTAGGAGCTTGTACAGGAACACATAACCTTGTTTTTAGATAAAGGATAAGGTTAAGATGTAGCTAATATTTACAGAAAGTACAGATAATATTTACAAAATCAAATGTTAAGTATATGTCTATCAAAGTGAGAGGGTCACCAGGGAAAACCCAAGAATTACTTTCGATTTTAAGTGACAAAGTAATTAATGCAGAGATTATGCATGCTGTACCTTTTCACTACATTCAATTTTCTACCTTGGCTGCTAGTGGGTATCCAAGAAAAGTCAAAAAATTAACTGGCAAGATAAGGGAGATCACGAGTTGCAAACTTGTGTGGTTTCAATTTTATGTGTATTTTTTCTGCAATTAATAGACTTCTTTTTGTCAGATTTTTATTCATAGAGAAATTATATATTAAGCAAGATTATGTAGGAAAATACTTTTCAGCAGGCAGACCTAAATATTACATAAACAATGAAATAAGACAATTACCTCTTTTAGACAAAGATAAATTAATATATCTTTAAAATGAAACATAATTAATCAATTTCTAAATTGTTTATTATCGTCATGTTTTGAAAGCGAAACATCAATATTAGTATCTACTAACTTGCATGACCACAGAAGAAAAGAACAAAACAATTATTATTATTATTATTATTATTATTATTTGTACAAAGAAGTGAGAAAACTTCACAAAAATAATAGACTAACACAAATAGCAAAATCCCACAATCAAAAGCCAAAAATTAGGAGCAGCGGCTACAATTGATTTGACTTATTTATTACATCCAAACAAAATTTGACTAAATACTTGCATCCGAAGGAACAAATCTTAAGATTTGACCATCGCATGATCAGAAACAAAAGTTCTATTAGCCTAATAATTAATTATCAAATATTCCAAACCTAGAAGTTTGTTTTCCTATTAGTACCTTAAAAATTATAAATAAATAAAATATTTACAGTATTTAAAACTACACTAATTAAATCAATACACTGATAAATCATGATAAGATGAGATCTAATTTCTAATTGTAAATGACTTGATCTCATTGTTGGAGAATCGGGCTTTAACTTTCGTTTTTCCACCCGAAAAATATCATCTCATGCAACACAACATGAGATTTTAGGAAACTCTTGGTTCAAAAAAAAATAAAATTAAACTAATAAACTTATGATGAATAAGCCGATAGAGGTAACAAGAATGGTGGAGGGGACTCCGAATTTGAGATGGTTCCAGAAAGACAAGTAATACCCAACATGGGGGCTGCGGCGAGCCTGCTCGCATACTATCATATTGGCAGCCGACCCCACTACTGAAAGATTGCCACCTACTGTACTCACCCATGCTAATATTAGCCACGCCCTCTTCACGTACGATGGAGATATAGCTGCCGCAGAAATTGCCATCCGTCCTCCAAGCAACAAAACTAATTAATCACCACAGCAATAATTAAATAATATCATTACTCGTAAATAGAGATTCTGTAACATATAAAAATTAACCGTGAATTTCAATTTTAACAGTTATAATAACTTTATAGCCATAAATTAATTGCAACAATTTTAATATCTATATATTATAGATATTTTTGTGATAGTATATGTAAATTAAGCTACGGTAGATAATGATAACATACCAGTGGGTACGTTTGAAATCACATTTGAGAGGATAACAATGAGAATTGCAAGAACTGCTAATCCAGTAGCATTACGAAGCTGCGCATAGGGCTCCAACGACAGCCATAAAGAGCTTGGAATTCCAGTATTTTCGAAGCCTTCAATCGTCATGAACATCCCACAAAAGAAAACTAAAAGAGAATATGACACCTACTCATGTATAGTTAAAGAAGAGAGAATTAGATATTATAATATTATACAATCAAATTAAAGTGACGAACTTTTCCTTTTTGGGGTTACCTTGTCAAGGCAAGGCTCAGCATCCTTGAAATCAAGAACAACAAGAGCAAGCGCAGCGGTTATCACTGTCCATGCCATATTCATACCCATCACCAAAGCAATTAACATTCCTGTAGTCACTGTGTAAACACAAGATTTCCATAGTATTCTTTTCCATTTTGAGCTCTGAGTGCTGTCCAACGCAACGGCGCCACCGGATTCTAGAGACAATATAGAGCCTCTATCCTGATAATTGGAGCATCTAAAGGTTGACAATGTTGCTTGCGAAAACCTGCGAAAATCAACTTCATGGTCTGCAATAATTTCTTCATAATCATCATCTCCATCACCGTCCAAATGGGGATGAGAATCAGAAGATAAATCTCTCCAGAACATGGATAAAATTAGTACGGCATTCACCAAAACTCCCACAAATGCAGCTGGGAGAATTCCAACTATGAAATCCCCGAAAGAAATTTTACCATCCAAAGCGATCACCAGATTCTGGGGATTGCCAATTGGTGTTGCTGAGGATCCAATGTTGGCGGAGGAGGCAAGAGCAAGCAAGAAAGGTTGAGGAGGAAGATTGTGCTGTCTAGCAATTTTGAGAGCAAATTCAGTCAACACCATACAAGTAGTATCATTAGTGAAGAAAGCACTTCCGATTGCAGACACTAAGCACAATCGAATCACCAAGTCTCTTCCTCCTTGGCTTTTCCATGTGAGAAACTTCCCCAAGTACTTAAAAGCATCTGCTCTTTCAAGATACACACTGATAATCATTGTTCCAAATAGAAGACCAAGAATGGAAAGATCAATCGAAGCATATGCCTCTTCAGGAGTTATGACTTGGAAAACCACCATGAGCATAGATGATAAAAGAGAGCCTGCCGTTCTTCCTATTGGAAGGAAAGCAACACCAGGAAAAACTGCTAATACCCAGAAAATTGCAAAGGCTAATGAACCCAGAAGCCCGTTCACTACTGAATAAGAAGAAGAAGAAGCCATTTCTTGAACCTTCATAAAGGAGAGAGAAGCAAAGAATGAACTTTTCTTTTAATTATTACTATATAGAATAATGTTTATATATGCAGTTTAATCTGCAGTTCAACGGTTAAGAGGTGGTTGTAAAGTGGCAATATAATATGTATTTTTTTTTGGGAAAAAGCCTTGAGACCACACACACTAAAAGGATTGAAGTAGAAGTACTTTAAGACTTGAGAGGCAGGTCATTTATTTCATAAATATACAGTGGGCACGACTCTGAATATATAGGGACATAGAAGGCCTAATTAATTACAATTTGTTGAAATAAAAGAAAATTTATGCACAGTATTCAGTCATGAGTTTCAAAGCTTTGAGGAGGACGATAATAATTTTTGGCCCATACGGCTCTACCAAGTACGGCGACGCAGAGAACCACAAGCCGGAAACGATAAATTACTTTTTGTCTTTCTTTTTCTAAAGAAAACATTCTGGTTAGAATAGACAAAAAGAAAAAAAAAATTGTTCTGAATTCTGATATATTCGTGGATTTCACTCATTTCAGCATCTTGTAGTTTTTCTCTACGAGTTTCTACTCTCTATTTAGTTGACACTTTAATTATGGAAGATATAGAATTAGGATGAAATAAAACTTAGCCCATATTAAATTCGGCTTAAAGGTATAAAATAATTAAATTATTTTTTGTATTTTTACAATTTTATTCACATCTTTTAATTTCAACTAATTTTTTATTGAGATCTTAATAATTTGGATTAAGGTACAAATTTGTTTTTTTGCTTTATTTAAATGGTTAATGCCAGTCTGAATTATTTTCTTTTTTTACCCAATAATACCCTTAAACTTCTAAAATCATGTCAATATAACCCTTAATTAATTGAATTGTCACGGTAAGCATTAACTTTGTTAGTTTTAATTAATAATAAAAAAAATTACACATATCAAAATGTAAAAATTTCATGTCACTAAAAAACAAAAAAATAAAAAATAAACCATCAAAAAAAGGAGAAGTCTTACACTTACAGGTCTGCTGCTTCAAATTCATCCAGTGTGTGCTGCTTTCTTAACCGCTATTCTGGCATAAGCTGATGTTCCGACAATTGACTTCTTTCTTCCCCGGCTAAGGGTTCCCGGACGTGTCAATATGTTTAATTAAGGGCTACATTGACCTGATTTTAGAAATTTAAGGGTATTATTAATAATAAAAAAGAAGAATAGGAGCGACATTAATAATTTGAATAAAGCACATTTAATCCAAATAATTATGTATGTTGTATTATATTTTGATCATTAATTTTTTTTTTCTTTCAATTTTTTTATGCAAATTTATGGTAGATAAAATGATCAGTGATGTATAAATAAACTAGATTAATTATATTTCCTTTATTATTTAAATATTAAATTAATATTAGTATTTGAATATATAAGTATAAGACTGTCAAAATTAAAAGGTTGGGATAAAATTATAGCGGAAACATTTGTATATTTTTTATAATTAGGAATTTAAATTTGAGATCAAATTAAATTGAAAATTTGAAATATAAAAGAGCTTTACAGCATTCGGAGCTGAAGTAAATATATAAAAAAATTACAGCTTCTCCACATAAGCATAAATGATTGAATGAGATATCAGAAAGAAGCAAAAACTGATCTCGAAAGGGGGAAAGCAGAGAGATTGAGAACAGAAAGACACATATCCTACCTTTCAGAAAATGCTATTTTTGCTAATTAGCTTAGCTGGCAGAAATTAAAGAAAAAAAAAATGGTGCAAAACAAAGAAAATATAATCAGATCGTGCCTTCAAAACAAAGAAAAATAATGATGCACCATTGGTTGAAGAGTCATTGTTAAACAGCAAAGCAAATCAAGAACTTGTTGCCGCTTGTATATTTCAAGGTTAAAGAATCAAGATCAGCATCGGTTTAGCTATTATTGTAAATGTTATTTTAATTAGATTGTATTAGTTTTATAATAAGCTCATCATGCATGACTGCATGTATTTTAGTTCATTGTTAAGTCTTGGCCAGAGCTTTATAGCTCACTATTCACGTATCACTGTTTCAGTTCTTAGCAAAGAGAAGTTACAGTCACTATTCTCTCTTCTACAGCTACAGGTTTACTTGCTTGGTTAAGTTGATGATGCTACTTCACCCCTATCCAATCCTATCCTATCCTAATTATAATTATAGGATCAAATGATCCTAAATCCTACCAGATTGGCCGATCAACTCAGAACAATTCAAATGGATCTAATTCGATGGAGTCGTTTTAATTTTACTAACTCCTAATTAATTGAATCTATAAATAGGGATTTCGACTTTCGAACACCCAACATCTACGCTATATATTATTTATTATTTTGACCATTTCACGTTCTTAACTTAAATATCGATTAATGTTATTTTTCTTAATTTATTTTATTTTAATTTATTTTAACTATATTAAAATATTAATATTTTAATATAGTTTGAACTGAATTAATAAAATATAAATATTTTAATATATATTGAATTCGACAAAAAAAAAAAAAGAAGAAGTTGGGACAAGTTTCAATTTGGTCGAAATACATGTCTTGTCAACCCAAAATTCTTCTACCCGAATCTGCCATATCAGCGTTCTCCCTTCCTATTTCTTCAAAAGTTATCTCTACTCAGCGACTAACTTTTTCCCCATTCAAAGAACAATAAAGCAACTCCCTACTTCTACATATTTGGAAACATAATACGTATAAGAAAGCTTTTCTTTTATTATGTTTTTTTACTATTTATTTCCATGCTGAAATTTAAATAATTTTTTTAAAATTAATATCGATAAATACCATTCTAACACGAATAATATTATTTTCTCTAATTTTTCAATTGTTGGACCTACCTTGAGCTAAAATTAAGGGTGGGCATGGGTGCAATTTCTTTTAGGCTACTGTTGATTTCTTCCATGTCTCAACTGAAGTTCTATACTTTGTTGTATATATAATTTTACCATTGAAGCCATTTGTTTCTACTTGATGAATCTTTTGTCCATATCTAGATGTATTGGACAATACCCTGTAAAGTGCTTTTGGATAGATCTGGGGTGCAATGTGGATTTCGTGAGGAAAATGAAGAATAAGAAGGGAGAAGAAAAAAATGCATTTTTGAAAGAGAAAATTTAAAAATATTTATTTTCTAAAATAAGAGGGGTAAAATTAAAATTTTTAAAACCAGGAAAATATTTTTGATAAAGTAATTTGAAAAAGGATAAATAATGTAATTTTTTCTTTCGTTTAAGTTCAATTTTATAAAAATGAAAATTGATAAACTAATTTTTTCAACTGATTAACTATTAATTTTGATTTCTAACCATTAGCAATTAAGCCATGTTGCTACTATAAAATGATTTATTTTCTTCACATATATGTAAATCATAAATTATGGTATATCATTTAAAATAAAATAAAAAAAAATACAAAATAAATATAAACACTTATTGCACAATTTTGATTCAGGGCTCCTGAATTCTTTGTGGGTAGCCTGAGCTGTAGCTAAGTCACAATAAAGTATCCCTGTCATCCTTAGTTATACAAAAACTTCTCCTTATTTACAGTTGTTTTACACTTTATAATACCATAGTCCCAGCAAATTCATTAAAATAGAGTAATGTTACATGTGTCAACATTTTTTTTTGTACTAATTTTTTCTATTTGTATTAAAATATTAGCATTTTAATGTAAATTAAGCAACACAAATTGGTAATTTAATAAAATAAAAATATTTTAATACATATTGAACAGAAATTTGAACAAAAAAATTTAGAAAAATAGCATTCTCCACCAAAATATAATGGCAAGAAAATAAATTTAGTTACAATCCTCCTGGTCCACTTTTAAACCTTAAGTCAACCATAGTCAATTAACAATAACATGAAAAACAAAACTATGAACCACATCATTTTAGGTATAAGCAAGGGGACATTTGAAAAATATCAACAAAATTTTTATTCGACCGACCGAATAGATTTCATTCCATGAAAACCTTGTACAAGACAAAATAGAAGAGCATAATCTTAGTTTTCCCAAAAAATTTACATATTTAAATAATTTCTTTTTTTTTTACCAAAATACAAGTACTTTATATATATATATATATATATATATATGGATGTGGATAAAACTCTTTTAGATCATAATTCTCTTGAATATTTGTACTTATGACTGAAAATATTCCTCAAAATATTCTAATTTATTTTCTTAATTAAAAAAATAAACTATCACAATATAGGAGTTGGGTTCGTGATCAATTCACCAAAAATTTAAGGAATTGTAAACTACCATAATAAAAGATCAATTTGAGCAAGTAAATTATCCAAAAGTAATAAAAAATAAATAAAGAGGAAGAAAAGAGAGCGATGTGTGAAGCAATAAAATATAAAATAAAAAAAAGGATGAGTATTAATGCCCAATCAAAGAAAAATAAAATAAATAAAATCATAAAAAGTAAAGATTACTCGAATTCTTAAATACTTTAATTAAACTTTATAAATAGATTTTTCACGATTTAATTCAAATCATATTATTTAGAAAAAAATAAAATCTAATATAGATTAAATAAAAAATTCATATAATAAGTTTTCAATACCATTTTTCTTTCCACTAATTGATTTTTTTTATATTATTTGGTTTTTGGCTTTTTCTTTGATGAAGTTTCAGAATTTTTATGTTGATAACGTGATTTGATATTGATGCAATTTAAAATAAGACAATAATCCAAAAAAAAAATTGATTAGCCAGATAACTTTTATCTTGTTTGAGGGGGACGAAGATATTGTAAATCTGTAATTGTTGAAAGACGTTCTTATTTTCTTTAAAGTCTTCAATTGAATCGATTTAGATTTTCTTCAACAAAGAATAATAATAAAATTGAATATATCCAAATAAAAATTAAACAAAATCATTCAAGCAACTTTGAATCTTGTACTTCTAAAAAAATCTTTGAATTTTGAAAATACGGAAACTTAATTTTTATTTTCTACATTCCATCAGTTTCGATTATTAATTATTTATATATCATGTTCGATTCATAATAAATAAATTAATGCCAAATATTTTCTATTATTTTTTATAAATGAGCTATTGGGGGACCTTGAAGAGTTAGAAAAAAGATTTGGTCGCTTAAACTTAAATACATTTTTTTTCTGGGTTTAATTTATACATAAATTTTAATTTTTACATTATTATTATAGTATATATTATATTTAATAATATACTAATTTAAAATACGATATATGAAAAAGTAGGTGTTCAAGGGCTTAAGCAATAAACATTTTAGTGAATTACCATTATAAAAACTAAAACATATTATTACAAAAATTAAATTAATAAAACGAAAATGAATCCACTTAAGAAATGAAGTAAAATCGATAATTTTATTTTAAAGTTTGCATATCATTGTGGTACTAAATCAAGAATTTTTTCTATATAATAATGCAAAAGTTACATGCGGAGAACAAAATATTTCATGAAGTGTTATTTTTTCCAAATAAAACTTAATTAATTATTCAATAAAAAATAAATTATCTCCTGCAATACACATGCACATTAAATTAATAAATAAATATATGACTGAAAATTGGTAGTTTTTTAATAAAAAACTGAAATAAAATTTTCTAAAAAAATCTTAACCTAAACGTTAATCATAATCTAATTTATCATCGACTCCGTTAACCCTTTTTTCCTGTGTGTAATTTCAGTTTGAGATTTTGGTTTTTCGGTTTTTCGGTTTTTTTTTTGTTGCATCCTAAATGAAATTAATACTTGAAGATCCCATAGAATATAATAAGAGTTCAGTTAATCAGTTATCTTTCATGAACCAAGAAAATGCTAATCTTTTTAATATATCTTGAGTAAATTGAACAATTATCTCAACTTTCTAATCATGACATCATTTTAAAAATAAAAAATAAAAGTAAAAATATGTTTGCCATTAGTACTTCAAACCCAATGTGTGTATTTGCTTGAAAAGTGTGATAGAGATGATAAAATTATTCTTAGAAACTCTCAGCAACAATTTTGGAGGACTCGCACTCGCAAGTTTTGAATGATATGCATTTAAAACTGGATCAGATCAGTTGGTGAGACCAAATTAACTGATAACCGAGAATTCATACTATCCGATCCGGTTAACTAGAAAAACTGCCAGGCACCCTTTTTGAGAGTATGATAACAAAAATTCCCAGTCTCAATTATCATAGAAATAGGTTGATCATTTAATTTTAAAAACATTACTCATAAAAACTATGAAATTAATTTTCTATTATGGGTAAGAGCGGATACACGAGCAGAATGAAGCATGGCATTCACAATAGCCACACCTGCAAATGCTACACGTAAAATTCCCAAGAAGGAATCCCACTTTGTATGACGAAACTAGAAAGTAGCTTAAGAAAGTTGTGTGCACAGAAGCCAGAAGGGAACCAACCACATGCACAACACATTGCCATTAATGAACAAGTAATCAGTTTATACATATTTTGATGCTGCCCCTACTTTTTTCGACTTATAGACTGAAAAGGGCATCGAGCTACCTAGTTTCTATTCAAGATTCGGGTTAAAATAACAAACCTTGGTAAATAATGGATCAGGTAAGTGTATTAAAACACCCTAACCATCCTTCAAAGATTTAGTTAACTAACATTAATTTAATCAATAACTCCTTAACACCAATATGCATGGTTGTTAGTAATACATAGGACAGAAGTGATCACATAGCATTTGCAGCTAAGGTAGTAGATGCAGGTCTTATTTGCATGGAGCTAAATAAATAAAGCTTTAATCGCATAGTACTTGCAACTATGATAATAGGAGGTTAAATTGGTAAATCTCTTGCACCTGTGTGATTTTAGTTGAAAGTGTGACAGATATGGGTATGACCTTTTTCCTGTTGAAGTGAAAAGGGAAATCACCAATTCACCATCCATAATTGTACAAAACCAAGGAGGGGAATCATGTGATGCTCGTTTGCATATATAGCTGTTTAGAATTTAAACCCGGGTTCATGGTTTATTACCTCGTTCTCTAATAATTATCATTATTCAATAGCGGAACTTGACTAAAATATTTGAAGGTATAATACCAACATGATTTTCAGGATCAAAAGTCAATTTGGGCCATTTCATGTTTTGAAATAATTGCAGACATTGAACATAGTGGTAAAACAATCCCGCTAAAATTCAAGAGTTGTGACACTGCACTGTTATTAGTTGTAATATTATTTTTCTTGTTTATCAGGGAAATAAGCCTGATTTGCTATATTACGAAAGAAATTTAAGCTCATGTTATAGAAATTTCTTTTTTTTTGAGTTGCAACGGGAGAGAGGTAATTCGAACTTGAAACCTATAACTCAGGTAAAGATGCACCTTCCACTAGCCTATGCTTATGGGTGCTATAGAAATTTGTTCTTGAAAAAGGAAAAAAGACCTAAAAGAGTAAAAAACAAAATAAAATTATATTTCTCTATTCTGTAGATAAATAATCTTAAACTTAATGACATCGAACAGAGCCAAAACATTATGAAGCAAACACAGGATCTAAATTGACAAAAGTTATATTTCGTTGCTTTTGTAAAAGCATCACTAATTGAGAAGATTTTTTTTCCATTCTAATATATCAAATGGACAATAGTATAAAAATTCCAAAGACGGAAATAAGTTAAAACTTAAAAGTTATAACTGTGTAGAATTCTTTATTCAAATACGCTCTTTTTGGCCTTTAAGAATTTTCCTCAATTGCACAAGAACCACAGAATGAGAAGTTATGTCCTCTTGTAGTTTTTGTCTTTTGTCGTCCAGTGCTAATCCACTTTCTCATATCATTAGTTAAGCAGTTCATTCTTGGATCGTATTCTCTAGAGAAAAATACTTGCTAAACACAGCAAAAGAAAGAGGGATTGCTTTTATTGATATGCGACTTTTAGTCAAGTACATCGTCATTACCTTATGAGTACCAAACCAACAGCAGTAACTAGAACAGTAGAGGGAATTCCAAATTTAAGGTGTTTCCAGAAAGTTAAGTTGTACCCAAAATGCGGAGCGCGCCGGGCTTGCTCACACACTATCAAGTTGGCTGCTGATCCCAATAGAGAGAGGTTTCCGGCTACAGTACTGACCCAAGCTAAAATTAGCCATGCTTTCTTCTCATCAGCTGCAGATATTGCGGCTGCTGATGCTGCCACTCGTCCCCCAAGCAAGAGAACTGAAAATGATAAAATTAAGTCTAAACAAAGAGTAAAGCTAGCACATAAAGTACTGTGACCTAATATAGTTTTCAAACACAGCACATCCAACATGCACCTATGATAATTCATATATCAAACTCCACAAACAAACTTAGCCAGGAAGTTGGGAAATTACATTTTCAGATAGAATCTTTTGATCGGACAATCTATTCACGTATTTTCCAAAATGATCAGAATTTCAAAAGTATGCTCTTCCACAAAACCCAATTTCAAAATTGACAAGGACACCTCAAGGATCATGCAACAAAGGTTCAAAATGCGATTACATTCCTAAATCAAGTCCGGTTTGTTGATATTCATCAATTAATGATTAATCAGTTCCATACAGCTTGAGGTCTTATTCTTGCCAATTTACTCAGAATTGAGTTATTAGTCTCCAAACAGGTTTTAGAGGATTGTATGCAAGTGTACATGATCAGTCCCCTTGTGAAGGTACTTGACCAGCTCTGACTGACACAATATGTTTCTCAAGAAGATTTTGTAAAACTGGCTTTTCAATGTCAAGGGTCCACTGAAATTATTGTTATGAGCAATAAAATGTGTAAACTTAAAATACTCAAAATTCAAATCATTGTTGATTAAATCACAAGAATGATGAACCAGGTCAAAAACCTCTTAGAGAAAAGAGGGAATCAATAAATAAAATTTCAAGCTGAAACTTAAAAGCCAGTCCATAATACCCAAGTGAAGTGTTCAACATACCAGTTGGTACATTTGAGGCCAAATTTGACAGGACAAGTATGACAATGGCAAGAACTATTATCCCTGTACTACGATCTAGTCGTGCATGAGGCTCCATTAAGTCCCAAAGAGCACTTGGAATTCCAGTTTTGTTGAAGCCATCAACCGTGATGAACATTCCACAAAAGAAAACTAAAAGTGCAAAGGAGACCTGTTCAAAGAAGAGAAATGAGCTCAATATTATGCATTCTTCAGCAAAAAAATAAAAATCTATTATCACATTGCTTCTGTTCTATCAATTTTTCATTAGTAACCAATGAGAAAAGACGAGCACTACCATCTCAGATTTTACCTTCTCAATACATGGACGAGCATCTTTGAAATCAATAACAACGAGAGCAAGTGCAGCAGTAATTGCAGTCCATGACATATTCAGACCCATAAGCAAAGCAACCAGCATGCCTATTGTAACAAGATAAACGCATGATTTCCACAAAATTGGTTTCCATTTTGTGAAGAAATCTTCCTTCTCTCCCGACAGTTGCTCAGCAACGACATCTCTCAACCTATCAGTAGATGCCATCTTCTTCGAAGGAACAGCATCCTCCTTTCTCTGAGAAGATCCACCAGATATTGCTTCTTTTGATACATTTGAATTCCTTGCAGACTCATATGCAACAGTAGAGGTGCTGTTTATTTCATTCTCAGTTGAAGTTATTCTGTTTCTAAGAGTCTCAGTATTGTTTATGTGCGCACTGATATTGGAGGAGCTTTGTATGTTCATAGACTCCAATCTGTAGTTCCATTCTTGAGAATTTAAAGATGTATGTGACATAGTAGCTGGTGAAAATCGATGAGAATTGACATCCTCATCTGCAACGACTTCTGCAGAGACATCCTCTTCATCCTTCTGAGAAGAAGATAACAACTTCCAGTTCATACACATAAGAATGATAATATTCACAACATTTCCCACAAGCATTGCTGGAAGAATTCCAATAAGAAAATTCCCAAAAGAAATTTTACTCTGAACAGCAATAACCAGATTTTGAGGGTTGCCAATTGGAGTGGCAGCCGAACCAATATTTGCACTTGAAGCAAGAGCAAGTAGAAACGGATGAGGAGGTAGATTATGTTGCCTCGCAATCTTCAATACAAATTCAGTCAAAACAACACAAGAGGTGTCATTAGTAAAAAGAGCACTAGAAATGGCAGAAATCAGGCAAATCCGAATAAGGAGGTCCTTAGCTCCCCTGCTTTTCCATGAGAGCAACTTACCCAAGTATTTGAACATATCAGCTCTCTCAAGATAAATACTGACAACCATAGTCCCAAAGAGAAGACCAAGGATTGGCAGATCAATTGCAGCATATGCTTGATCTGGGGTAATGACACGGAATATGACCATGAGCATAGCCCCAAGGAGGGATCCTGCCGTCCTCCCAACTGGTAGAAATGGAATAGCAGGGAAAACTGCCAGTATCCAGAAGATTGCAAAGGCAAATGAACCTAAAATTACCTTTTCAGTAGAAGCCAAAGCCATTTTTGCTCCTTAATAAGTTCTACGTCCTATTCTTATAATAGAGTTAAAATACTATCCATTACAACTCCATTTGATACCAAATCAACTCCTTCACAAAACGCAGTGCTATAACTACTTCAAGATTCAGCCCTGAAAATGTCATATATCAAATTATAAGAGTCTGAAGAAATATTCAATGGACAGTATTCAAACAACTGGAATGCATACAGCAGCGAAAACATAAATTTCATATAACAGCCCCCCATAACTTAAAAGCTTAGCTGAACAAATAAATTCACAATCCAAAATTAATTTAGAGATGACCAGTCCAACATTCTTATGTACACTATCGTCATGAATATGTAATAGAAAAAATAATTCTATTGGTTGAAGCACAGTAATTATCAATGAATTTCCAGTTGAAATTCTAAGTGAGTCTCAAACAAACTGGGAAAACCCAGATTCCAAAATACTCTGCAGAATCCAACAAAGATTGAACAACTACAAATTAAAGATAGTCCGTGTATGGCATTTTATGCAATTAAACGTCCGCAGAGAAGTCCAACATTCTTATGTACACTATCGTCATGAATATGTAATAGAAAAAATAATTCTATTGGTTGAAGCAGAGTAATTATCAATGAATTTCCAGTTGAAATTCTAAGTCAGTATCAAACAAAATGGGAAAATCCAGATTCCAAAATACTATGTAGAATCCAACAAAGATTGAACAACTACAAATTAAAGATAGCCCGTGTATGGCATTTTATGCAATTAAATGTCCGCATGTTATTATTGGGTAATATAATCCCAACCAGTAAACTTGTAAAGAAGCCACTTATATAATTCAAATCTAAAGCCAACCCATTTTAACCAAATGCGAGAACTCTCTCTATGAACAACAACGAAGCAAGAAATAAACAGTGACCTTACCTGAACATCGAGTTCTAAGTTGAGAATCAAAGTGGGTATTGGGTGCCTTAAATAAGCAAAAGACTAAATAAGAAAATAGGATTCGGGTTGAGATTCAAGTAACTTTTCTTGTTTATGAGGATAGAAAAAGAAATTGGAAAATGGATCAGTTGCTGAGGCTGACATAGGCGTAAAGGTTCCTTCTTTCCCATCTACGGATCTGCCCACCTGGGAGACAGGAATCCATATCGGATCATCACACATGGCAATTGCCAATAATTCACTATAATCCTATCGCTCATTTTTATTAATATTAATAATAATATTCCAATTATGATGGAATTGGAAGCAGATAAAAAAATCTTTCCTTATCCACTCCGGTCAAGCAATCATAGTTGAATTAACATCCTTCTTACACGGTCTCTTGTTAAAAAAAAAAAAAAAAAAAAAAAAAAAGCTTGATGATCACTCAAACATGATATGTGCTGTTGAATTAATTTTAATTATTTATCAAATTATTATTTTTAAAATAAGAAGTTTAATTTTAATTATTTAAAAATAAATAAGTAATTAAAATTAATATTCTCTCTATTTAATTTTGATAATATTTGATTTTCTTTTTAGTTGTTTCAAAAAGGTTGTCTACTTTATATTTTTATAAGTTTTAACTTGTCAATTGTTTATTAACAATTTCTATTGAATTCTTTATTGGAAATGACTCCAAATTGTGAGAGATTTTCTATTATTTTATTGATCAATTACAGCTAGTTTCCATCAATTAGAATATTTTAGAAGTATAAAAAGACACCCCACTTCATCCATTTTTTTATCATATTAAAGCAGGAAAAATATGTGTAAAATATATCTAATTTAAATTTAATTAATTAATTTTTTTTTAAATTTATGTGAAATGATCAGCGGATCAAATTGTGACGGAGAAATGTAACATAATTTATTATTATATTCAGTGAACATCAGAATTCTAATCCGTCATCGTTAATATAAAATGTATGGGGTAAACTGGTAAAATGGAGCTGCTTTCATCATTACCAAATTTTACACTTCATTTCATTAAATAATTAATAAAATTAAACATTTTTCACGTGTCTAATGTCTAGAATTCACATATTTAAATTTTAAAACCTGAAACAGACATATATTATTTGTTATTGAATAATTTAATTTTAAAAAAGTAGGTCGTAGTTTGATTATTAATTAATTTTATTTGTTGTACCTAAATTTGTTTTTATATAACATTAATGTCTATTATTTTCAAATTGCAAAGAAAAGAACTCCCGATTTTAATTTTTATTTCATAACTTTTATTGCTATATTTTTTTTATAAAAATATGAGCAAAAGCTTACGAATAAAAACAACTAATGAGAATAATAAATTCCAGAAATATTAAAAAAAAGCCAATGATAAAGGTCATACACCAAAATAAGACTATCAATACTGAATTTGTGAGTTTCAAATGCCATAAAATTTAGCAAAACTCTTTCTTAAGTCTTAAATAACATACACAACAGAATGACAATAAACCAGCATGTTCCAATTGCTGGTTTATAAAAAGATAATATATATATATATATATATATATATATAAAAGTTAGCAACATTAAAATTAAGTTTTTGTCATAAATTAAAGTTTTTAAAAACATTAATTACTATTAGTATTAAATGCAGCATTGAACCACGTCAGTCCCTGTTTGACTAAGAAAATGCAGATAATACTTTTAATTTTTTAACACTTCATCTTGATTGATTGGTGAAAAAAAAATAAAAAAATTTAAAAATTTATTTATTCCCACCGATCAATTAAAAAAAATTAGAGAACGTTATTCATTTCACTAATGTGGTTTCTTGGAAGTTAAAATTAAAATATATATTGAAGTTATTGGGTCATTTTCAGAGACCACCGCCATTGTCATTTTCATTCTAATTGTTTAATATATTGGGCATAAAGCCAACCTTTGGCTAATTTGACCTAGATCAGGTGAAATAATTTTAAATCATTTATTAGAAATAACTCTATTACATATGTGTTCAATTATTCTATTAAAAACATGTATGTATATTATATTATATTAAGTAAGGTCATTATCCAAATAAAGTCAATTATTGCATAACTCCCTAAATTATTGGACGATTTTGATTAAGGGGATTTTTTTTTTTTTGGAAGGATTGATTAAGGGAGAATTGAAAGTACGTTTTAATGAAGTGAAATTCCTCTTCAAAAAAGACAACATACTGTGGGTAAAAATAAAAGTTAGAATTAGTTTACCTAATGTATTCCAATATACCTTATAACTTTCTTTTTTAAAAAAAAATTGAAGAATATCTTAATGTCAAATGATCGGATAATTATTCCAAATCACTTAGGCAACTTATATATCCAAATGCATTTTATTTAAAAAAAAATTGGAAATTGGATCATTTTAAATTAAGGAAAAAACCAAAAAGGGACTCAAACTCTTGTTTCTTTACTATCAAAATACTTTCGAAAATTGCATATAATGTGTCATAGACAAATTAATTGATTGGGCTCAAAACAACATAATATTTTTTACGTGTGAAATTGTCCAAAATAATAAAAACTTGGAGAGGGGTTATATTTCTATTAGTATCTTATTCAATTTACAAAAAAAAAAAAAAACCTTAATATGACCAAAAGATATGTATGAAATTGCATGAAAACTGTGAAAATGTGTCTAGAACATTAGAAAATCATCATATATATAATTTAGTGGAAAAAGGTTAATAATTCGTCAAGGGGACATGAGTCCATTCAACTTTTATAATATCCATTGGTGAAAAAATTTAATACTTTTTTGATTTAAAATAGTATATATTTTTCCTTAATAAATTTCAACATTAATTGATAGACTAATTATACTATTAAAAAGAAAAATGAACTATAATTTAAGATAAATGAAATAACGAGTCTATGTTTTTAATAAAAGAACAAGTATTACACTTGTAGTGTAAACATTAAAGTGAACATAATCAAATGTGAATGAGAATTTTGAGTAATTCGGTTTGGAAAACATGGTAGTGGTAGGTAAGCAATTAGTGTTTGATATGCAGTAAAAATCGGAACTCAATTTCTCTTGTTGGTTGTGTAGACTACTACTGCTTTGACTTTTTGAGTGATTGAGTTTAGTTTCGTGTCAAACTTAATTATGCTCTCTCTAATTAATTAGAATACTTAGAAACAAATTGAAATTAATTAGCAGGTAACCATTGCCCTATTCTTCAACTTCTTCCTCATTACGCATATTCTTCCTTTTTCACTAACGGTATTAAGCTTTTTGTGACAATAAAACCGTCTTCATGGATGTCGGTTTCTTAAATATTTTCTCAGTGTTTTTATGGAAAGAAAATATGAGGGAGAAAATTTTCTACTTTCTCATAAAGATATAAAATAAGAAAAAAATTTCAATTTACTATTTTTTGGAATGAAAGGAAAATAAGATGTGGGGATAAAATAACTATTATTTTTTATCTTTCACTTTTCTGTCTAAAATGAAAAAAAAAAACATGGGAGATTCAAAGGAAAATGTCATTGTTACTTTTTGATTCTTGGTCATCGGTTATTCAATAAACTGTTCTCGGTAGAATTTAACAAAGAGTGGTTTTACTCCTTAAAAGCATCGAGTCTTCTTAAACATGGTTTTTATTTATTTTCCATCCATCAGTTTTATTTTCTTTATGGATAGGTAATATGTATACAAGTATTTAACTAAGTTCCGTATTTTGGATTAACTTTATTTATCATTTTATAATAAATATTATTCTTTTATTAATTATTTATTTATAGTACAGTATTTATTATTTTATAAAATAATAGTAAATAGGTAATATTTCTAATTTTTTTCTTTTTACAATAAAGTATTCAAACAATAGAAAACAAGTCCTATTTTCCTCTCTCTCCCTTATTATTTTACTTCAATCCAAATATAATATTATTATTCCTCCCCATAAAAAAGGTTCCCGAATACAGTCTTTTATTTTTTTCAACCATATAATAATCTATCTTTGACGTAGTGTGCAAGAACATCATTTATTTAAATTAGATAACTTCATTGCAAAGATTCCTTCTTAAAGCTTGGCATATTAGACTTTTGTCTCAACCTTTGACTCTAATCTCTTTCATGGCTTCCGCTTACTTTGTCGGCAAGTATTGTGGAAACTCTTCACTGCCAAGTATTATTTATATTGTGTGTAAATTTATTTTTGTGTAATTGAATTTCTGATTTTTTGCGTGTGTTTTTTTTTTTTTATCTTTCAATATATGAGTGAGTTTTTTTTCGTTTATATATTTTAGTATCTTATTTATTTAATCAAAATAAATATTAACGGTGCTATCCTAACAATATTAAACCCCATTATCAAGCGTAATATGAAATTATGAATTATTAATGACTTTGACTCCAAATTTATTTATTTTAATTTGTATTAAGGGAGATTTAAAAGTAATCGACTTTAGTTTTGATAAATTAAACTTCCTCATAAAAAAATTTAAAAAAAAAAAGAAAAAATTCATACCGGCCGGTTGGTACCGTTGGGGAGGAACATAGATGTTAGCATTATTGTTACCTAATTAATTTGTTGTGTTAATGACTAATAATTTTATTTTACTATTTCTTATAGATTCTTATTATTATTTTTTTAAGGAATTTTTAAAAAAAAATACCTTAATCACAAATGAGATAATTTCGAATTATTTGGGCAACTTTTCAATACAAATGTATTTGATTTCAAAAATCTCAAAAAAGGAAATCATTGGCTAAAAAGTAAAAATTCATTTGAATTATTGATTTCAAAATGAAAGGTTAAAAGTTCAAGGATGTATGAATTCACTGATGGTTGAGATTTGAAGGAAATAAATCAACGGTATAGATAAGCGTATGTACCTTTGCGGTTATTAATTAGCTGTTACTAGACAGTTGATTCGAAGATTTTATGAAATTTTTTTAAATTTATTCAATCTATTATACTAATTTAATCATACAGTGATATATATATATATATATATATATATATATATATATATATATATATATAGATTTATTAATTATTACAATCATATATTATATAATTAAATTAATATAATAGATTGAGTTACCAAAAATAATTTATCAAGATTAGCTGTATGGATTGTTGTTTCTCAACTTTTAGTCAACTCAGCTGACCTGACCATTTTTCTCAATCCAAATTCTGAGCCGCTTGATTTCTTTTGGACAAAAATAAATGTAATATGGACAGCGAATGGATTTACACTTTCTCATTCCAAATTAGTGGGATGCTAAATATATATATATATATATATATATATATATATATATATATATATATATATATAACCTCTAAATTGAATAATTGAATAAAAAATCTTTTAACCTAATTTAATTTTATAGGTTACAATTTGAAAATTAATGATTTTTTTATTGGTTAAAAATTAAAATTATGGTTAATTTAATCACAATTATTATTTAAACAATCCTAAATTGAATTTTAATAAAATATTAAAATATTTATATTCTTATGTTACAAATTAAAATGTATATTCTAAAATTAAAAATATTTACTGCTTGCAAACTGATTAAAATTTAAGTATAATTTTAATAATTAAAAACTTGTAATTATAATTGTGTAATATGTCCAAAAGACTTTTGCACCAATTATTATTGTATAATATGTCCAAAACACTTTTGCAACATTATTCAACAAATCAAATAATTATTATTATTGTATAATATAATTATCACAATAATTTTTACCTATATAAAATGTCCAAAAGACTTCTGCACCAATTTCCTGCAATTTTATATCAAATATAAGAATACCAAATTAGCAATAGATGATATATGCACAATTGATTGGCATGGCAGAGCCTTAATGGGCTAAACGTGGATATGTTGGGCCTCACTCTCCAATGCTCTCCATCCCATTTCTGCAATTAATTATGGCAATGAGGCCCACTACTGTACTAAAAAACACATCCTGCATTATATGTCATATTCACTTTTATTTTTAAATAAATTCTAAGAAATTTATTAATATGAGTAAAATTATAAATATTGTATTGTGCAATATATCTTTGTATTAATTAGGGTGTTGTTAAAAAATTAATAAATTAAAACTCATTTTTGTTGATAACAAATACAGGACAACATTGAATAGAGAAAAAAAACTAAAAAATTATTATATTTAAAAAAAAGCGGTTAATATTTTAATATAAATTAAAAATGAAGTGAGTCTATGCTGGGATAGAGGAAATATCAATTATTCAATAAATTTTGAAACACTAAACTTTTAAAATGTTGACATTAAAATAATTTAAGAAATTATTTTTTCGTCGTACTATTCATTTTCTTGGAAAACAAAGTTTTTACAAAATACTTAGGGAGTTCTATTATCAAATTCTATATGTTGCGAATGTTGTTTTGTGATGGATGTATATTAGGGGCGGAAATGGATAGGCTACCCGCGAAAGGTGTTATACCTGAATCTGATTATATATATTATTACTCGAATTCATCCTAAATACATTTTAAATTATAATACTAATATCATATCTATTTTAAACTTGATTGGAATTGTATAATTATCTATTTATTATTAAAAAAATAAAAATAAAAATAAAAATCCAAGCTTATTAAACAATTAATTTTTTTTAAATATACAAATAATTCACCATAAAATTTATTACAAAATCATATAAAATAAATAAAATAAAATATAAAAACCAATTTAATACCCCAAATTATAATAATTCATTAAATTGTTTAAAAATAATATTAAAATAATAAAAATACAAAAAAATACAAATCTCCATGACTATATTTATAATTCATCAATCTATAAAAATATTATATATATATATATATATATTATATAATTGGATAATAGGTACCCGAAATCATCTACCTATACCCTATTTGAAATTCATAATGAGTTTAAATATTACTATTGAAATCAATTCCAAAATTCTAATAAAAGCTACCCATTAAGGTTTAACGAATCCGAATAGATTCAAATAACCATAAAATTCAAATACATTGTTGCTTTAATGTAGACGAATAAGCATTTTGGCTACTCACTAAGCTTCAATCATACATGACATTGTATGGTTATTACTTTAGTGTTGAAGTTAAATATTAAAAAAATCTAAAATTAATCTCAAAATTAAATATTAGATTAATGATTAAATTTACCATTTTTATTATGGACTTGTGATTTAATACTCCTTTCATAGAAAATTGATGTGACCGTTGAATCAAGAGCGAATCTAAAAAATAATTTGAATGAGGATAAAGTGCGGTCTCCACTGCTAAATTAACAAAATTTTAATTATATTTTCAGCTATATTTTATTTATGGAACTGAAATCAATTTTAATTATGGGACCCAATTAATATTTTAATATATTATATTTATTATTAATAATTCAAATATTAGTAATTATATGAATTTACATAGAAAATAACATATAATTATCATTAATTATACGAGAAGCATAATAAAAATCATATAATTGTTAACAATTATATGATTATATATGATATATATAGCTACTAGCAATTACATAAAAAAACATAATAAAAACTGTATAATTGTCAGCAATTATATGAAAAAATATAAAAATAATATATAACTGTCGACAATTATATGAGAAATATAGTAAAAACTATATAATTGTTTGCATTAAATTATATGACTATATATACAATATGATAAATAATTGTTAACAATTATATGAAAAAATATAACAAAAATTGTACAATTTTTAGCAATTATATGAAAGAATATAAAAATAATATATAATTATTAGGAATTATACGATGAATATAGTAAAAACTATATAATTAATTATATAAACTTAATTTTATATTAATATATAAACTTAATAAATTAATTATATTAATTATTAATTAAATATTAATTAGTTAATTGAAGAAAATATTTGATATATTAAATATATAGGGACAAAGATAAATATAATATATAACCTCTTCTAACTTCTGATTGGTTAAGAGGGGCAAGTGCCCTACTACCTCCACATGAATCCACCCCTGCGCAGAATGATATTCTTTCTAATTAAGCTTTGGGTGAAAGGGCCTGAGATTGACTTTTGCTCTCATGCTTCAATTCTCAAATTAATGTCGACGTTCTTCCACATCAAGTTGGTGAGCGGGAGGAAGAATTAAGCTTTCATTCAGAGTTTTACTTCACTTCCCATGCTTGATGATATTGTTGATTTACTAAACTCGTATTTCATAATTAACATACTAATAATAACAATTAATGTTATCTAAACTTTACGTGATAGTTTGAGTAAGAACTTGAACAACATTCTTCATCCACGTGATTTTTGTATGAAATTTGACATTTGGGCATATTAAGATGATGTGTTTTCTCAAGAAATGATTCTATGATTGATAAATTTTCAAAAATTCTACCTATTAGGGAAGAGATTGAATGCAGATTTTGTTTTCTGTGTTGGGTTTTTTTCTTTAATTTTTTTTTTTGTTTTTAAGCAAATATTAAGCAAAATATCTTAGATGTTCTTGTAAAATATAACTAAAACTATTAATTAACATGTGAAATAAGAACCAAGGACTTTGATCTTTTTATAAATAAATAGTTTCTTTTTATCTTTTTTTTTTTTCTAATTCTTGAACGATATTAACTAATTGGATTGAGATCCCTTCGGATTCAGTTGATAAAATGATGATATATAACTAAAAGATAAAGAACAATTTTCACATACATGTTAAATTTCAATAATAAAATGGATTGAATGAATTAATATTAATGTTATATAAAATTAGTTTTCTTTTTTGATATGTCGATATTTAACCATAAAACTTAATAATTAACTGATGTGATCCCAATAGAATGTAGATTTACGTGTACAGAGAGGGAACATTTAAATCACCAAGCAAATCTAGCAATCTAAAATTTTGGAGCAAAAATATTTTTATGAAGTTATCTTTTATCTATTAGATTAAAAGTATGATTCAAATAAAATATGATATATCTTTAGAATAAATAAAGATAAATAAATATATGATAATAATAGTGAGATTATAATTTAAGAAAGTGCATTAACATACAACTCTATTTTGTGAAGATAATAATTACTTTGACGAACTCGAAACATGCAATCACATCACTAGACCAAATACAGAAAAAAGAATAGCAAAGAGAATTTGGGGAGTCCTAATTGAATCTCATGGCAAGCAAAGTGAATTTAAAATGCCAATCTGCATTAATAATTAATATGGCAAAAAGATAGGAAAATGAAGGAGAAGAAAATCTGAAAGAAGCTTTCCCAGTGTTTGACAAATATCAGGACAAATACATTTCACCTAATGTCACGTTTTTTTTTTCTCTCTCACTATCAATTACGTTTCTGTATTTCTTTTTAATCGATATTTATATCTCGTGATATCCATAATTAGGTAGAGGTTATAATTTTTAATCCAATGTAATATATATATATATATATATATATGAAAAAATGATTCAAATTCAATTTAGATTCGGAGTGTATTCAAATGGGTAGATCCAAATTGATCTATGATTTATAGTTCGGGTTAGAGTTAGCTTGCCAATAAACCTGTTTTGACTCAAATTAATTGAATTCCATATCTGTTTTTCTATTTTTTTGGATAATAATTAAAAAGAAAAAAAATGATAGTCAAATCAGCTAATGTCCCTCCACATTATCTTTTTTTTTTTTAAATTGAAAAATCCGAAAAAGAACAAAAAATTATTTGATATTGTGTTTATTTAATATATATATATATATATATATATATATATATATATATATATATATTTTAACTAAATTTGAGTTAAATAACTATAATCGAATGAAAATATGGATAAAGTATCGAAAAAATTTATCTATAGCGGTTTCGGCTATAGGTCTGTCTTTTAAAAACCGAGATATGAGACCCAATTTTTCTGATTTGTTAAAGAGTTGATTTAAACCCACACTAAATATCTTATAGAATTTGTACATAAATATTAAAAAAGGGAAGTATATACAAATATGTATTCTTATTTATTTTCTTTTAAAAATACACTTTTTAAATATGTTATTTCAAAAATACATATTTTTGGATTATTAAGACAAAATAGCATTTATGAAATATAAAATATAAAAAGAAACATTTTTGAAAGATAAAATTTTAAAAAGATGTATTTTTGAAAGATAAAAGTGTAGAAATAAAATTTTTAAAATTTAGAGAACATTTATGATAAATCAATTTTAAAAAGTACAAATCATGTAAATTTCCCAAAAAACAATTACTTATGTCATTATTTTTAAATATATATATATATATATACATATTATAATATCTTATTTACTTATTTTACCTAAAATTTGAAAAGAAGTACCAATAAAATGCGTTTTTCCTACTATATATATATATATATATTAGGCTAGGGTGTACTATCAGTTACTTTGGTTCAAAACTTAAATATTCAAAATTGAATAGATTGGATCTTATAAAAATAGAATCAAACAAAACTGGATAAGGGACAGGGCGCGGGGGGGGGCAAAGAGTGTGTGGTCTGGACAAAGGAGTACTGTATTTTAACACCTTTCTATCATGGGACTTCTGTCTTAATACTCCTTGCAAGTAAGGTTTGCTTAAATATTGATGTGACTGAAAAAATTTCAAACTAAAGGTAACTGATGGTATTGGCTGTTGGGTATCCAAATCTTTGAGTTATAAAGGCTGAGGTTGACTTTAGCTCGTCCAATATTGCAAGAGAATATGCAGGTATTGTTGGCCACTTAAGGTCTGTCTCGCATGCATGAATATTCAATTTTTTTTTTTGAAGGAAAATAGATATGCGAATTCTCAAATTAATTAATGTTAATGTTCTTCACGTAACCATATGTTGGTGATTGGGGCACAGACAAGAACTAACCCTTCGTTTCTAAGAGTTTTAATTTACTGCCCATCTTAATTTGATGATATTGGGGTGAAAATCTTTCTATAATGCTATACACATTCATTCACCAAAACACGATCAGAATGAATAAAGGTCGTGCGATTTCATCCCAAGAGTGAATTTGCAGCAAACTCTGGACAAATAGAATTTGTGACATCCTATCCCATCTTGTCTTGCGTAATTAACACAATAATGTTATCTAAACATTACGTGATAGTTTGAGTAACAACTTAAATAACATTTCATCCTCATGATTTCTCCATGGATGAAATTTGACATTTGGACACTAAATTATGCGTTTTTCAAGAAATGGGAGTACACGTAATTGATAAACGATAATTCTGAAAAATTAGGATAATGAGTGAAATTGGATTTCTATTTATTAATTTGTGATTAGCCTGACTTTCTTCTTGCATTTTAGGAAATTTTTTTTGTCCAACTTGGTTTATTATGATTATTCTGTATGCATGACGGATTGTGATTGATTTAGTTCATTAATTTTTTTATAGGTATAATCAAAGCAAATATTTTCCGAATATAAAAGGGTTTGTAAAGAAAAATTCTCCAGTAATCGTTGTGGACAGTCGTTGGAAATATTTTGCATATAGAGTGCAGTGTTTTCTTCATGTGGTCTTTGTGATAGTTGCCATGGATTATGCACCTTGGACTTTGGTAGGTGCATGAACTTCCATATTTACATCTTGTCATCAGATGTCCCCAAATAAAATCGAAATATTTATATTCGATTTAAAATCGACGCTTGAATTTACAGCACATAATAATAGCAAGAAATTATATCGAGTCGGTTCATCTTCTTTAATCGAAAAACCACAATTAGTACACCTGTAATTTACGCTGGTATTATCAACGTTGTTAATGGCCAACCTTCTAATACTCTTTTTTTCTTTTTCAATTTTGAGCTGTAAATATTGAGTACAGAAATTTTTGGGTACCCTTCTTCTTGCTCCATCTTTATGTCAATACTTTGGCATCGATGGTAATTTCATCTTCTCCCATTGTTCTGCTAAGTTATTGAATAACTTGACATTGAATTCCTTACTTCTTTTTTAAGTATTGATTGATTTCAATCTTATAATTGATTTTTTTTTTAACTATAATGAGGTATTTGCCCAACCTTTAAGATATTTCGTTGAAGTGGGCGTTGACCATCAACCCCCAAATGCTGCTGTGATCTTTTAATATAGTTTGGACTATTTTGTCTTTAATTATGATGTCGCACTGTTAATAATTCTTCAAGATGTTTTTTTTTTTTACTTCCATGATGAATATAATACTTAAATCAAACCTTCAAGATGTTTTTTTGTTTACTAGAATGTTTATTTATTCATTTTTGTAATCTATTAATTCATTTATTATCATTTTCGCAAGATTTTTCTTGTCAGCTTAATTGAATCTTATTCATGTATAGTTCTGGAGGGTTTCTCGAGAAAATCCTTATTATGACAGTTTTAGCATATATTTTGCGGGTAGAGATTGATATTATCTCGAATGTGATTTTCATAATCATTGTCATATATTTACTGATTTTTTTTTTAATTTTTTTAAATATATTTTTAATATATATTTATTTTCAAAAATAATATTCTAAATTCAAAAAATATAAAAAATAATTTTTTTTTGAAAAATATTTTTTTTGTCAAACATAACCATTATGGGCCTTGGACTTTAGTAATCTCATAAATTAATCCATATTTACATTTTGTCATCAATAAATTTTAAAAAATTAAAATTCTAACTTTAAGTGATAATGAACCTTTAGAGAACAGATTGAATGTAAATTTTGTTTTGTTTTGTGAGTGTGGAGAACCCAAAAATACATAATATGCTCTTGCAAAATATAATTTTAAAACTACTAACATGAGAAATTAAGAATAAAGAACTTGGAAAATTCATGCATGTTAGATTTCCAATGAAAGGATATTGTTTTTTTCTTTTTATATTTAAATCAAATTTAATGAATAATAAATAAAATCTCTACGAAATGTAGGTCTACCGATGGATTATGCAGTCTACATATAAAGAACAGGCGTTCAAATTAAAGTGCAACATTAATTCTAGAATTTTTGAACAAAAATAATTATTTTTACGATGTTATTTTTTTCGATTAGATAGAAATTCAGTTTAAATAAAATTATCTTTAATTTTTTTAAGAAAATGTGTGATAATTATAGATAAATTATGATTTATAAAATTATATTTTTAAGTAATATTTTTTTTTTTTTAAAGATAGTATTATCTTTGCATCCAACTCTATTATCTAAAAATTATATATTAATTGGTAGGTCGAATCATTGACCTATCAAAAAGTTTAATGTTAATTCAGTTCAAAAAACTGGTTGAATCTAGGTAAAATTAGTCCAGTAGAAATATGAGAAATTATTACATTGACCAACTATATAAATATAAATCAAATCAATAAGAGAAGTTATTTTGTTTACGTGTTGATTCCAATGTGAGAAGAAGTTAGCTATAGTACTCACCCAAGCTAATTGACAAGTTATAAATCTTGCAAATTAACATGCAGTATTAAACTTACAGGCAAATTAGAGTGCAACATTAATTTTGCAAGATTTAGCATCCAAGAAAATAGATAGAAGTTATCATTAATACAAGAAAAATCTTAACTAATATTGCAAGATTTATATAAACATGTAGTATTGACTTGTGACATACATTGGTAATCCACTTTCTGATCATATATATCATTAGTAATTGGATTCTTTCTTGGATCATATTCTCTAGACAAGATAATTGCTAAACAAAAGAAAGAAACAGAGATTGCTTTTATTGATATGCTGGCTTTTAATTTGGAGAAAAAGATTTTGTCTATGAGACTATAACAGCAGTAGCTTTTATTGGTCATCATCTTATGAGCATCAAACCAATAGCCGTAACTATAAGAGTAGAGGGAAGTCCAAATTTAATGTGCTTCCAAAAAGTTAAGTTGTACCCAAAACGTGGATCGCTTCGAGCTTGCTCACACACTATCAAGTTGGCTGCTGATCCCAATAGAGAGAAGTTGCCTGCTATAGTACTCACCCAAGCTAAAATTAGCCATGCCTTCTTCTCGTCTACTGCTGAAATCGCAGCTGCTGATGCAGCTACTCTTCCCCCAAGCAACAGTACTGAAAATGATATAACCGTGTACATATATTGAGTCTAAACAAAGAAACAATTTCACAAAGGAGTTCGACAGTTCTAATCACGAGACCATTACCACTAAATTAAACTTATTAGTAAGGAAACCACTTTTATTTAAAAACGAAGGTAAAAGGTCCACTGGAATTAAAATTCAGAACCTTGTTAAATCACAATTAAAATCAGTAATAAAGTGTTGAACATACCAGTTGGGACATTTGAGGCCAAATTCGAGAGGACAATTATGACAATAGCAAGCACTGCTACCCCAGCACTATGATCGACTCGTGCATGAGGCTCCATCAAGTCCCAAAGAGCACTTGGAATTCCAGTCTTGTTAAATCCATCCACCGTGATGAACATTCCACTAAAGAAAACTAAAAGTGCAAAGGAAACCTGCTCAAACAATATTAGTAATAAAAAAAAGGAAAAAAAAAACAATAATGAAGGAAAAAGGAGCAAGACCATCTCAGATTTTTTTTTTCTTACCTTCTCAATACATGGACGAGCATCTTTGAAATCAAGAACGACGAGAGCAAGTGCAGCAGTAATTGCAGACCACGAAATATTAAGACCCATAAGCAAAGCAATCAGCATGCCTATTGTTACAAGGTACACACATGATTTCCACAATATGGGTTTCCATTTTGCCAAGAAATCTTCCTTTCCTGCTGAGATTTGCTGATGACCAGTATCCGTAGATGCCGCAGTCTTCGCATCAACAGCATCCTCTTTTGATGCACTGGTAGAGCTGTTGCTCATTTCATTCTCAGCATAGTTTAAGTTGGCTTTGACAGCGGGGGAGCTTTTCCAGTCGACATACTCTAATCTAGACTGACCACTGATGCTGGAGGAGCAAGGTATGCTGATAGATTCTCTATGTGACATGGTAGCTGGTGAAAACTGATGAGAATTCACATCCTCATTTGCAACAACTTCTTCTGTGAAATCTTCTACATCATCCTTATTATGAGACGAAGAAGAAGAAGAAGATAACACCTTCCAGTTCATACACATAAGAATCACAACATTCACGAGAATTCCCACAAGCATTGCAGGAAGAATCCCAATTAGAAATTTCCCAAAAGAGATTTTACTCTGAAGAGCAATAACCAGGTTCTGGGGATTGCCAATTGGAGTGGCAGAGGACCCAATATTTGCACTTGAGGCAAGAGCAAGTAGAAAAGGATGAGGAGGTAGATTATGTTGCCTTGCAATTTTCAGCACAAATTCAGTCAATACAACACAAGAGGTATCATTGGTAAACACAGCACTAGAAATGGCAGAAATCAGGCAAATTCTACAAAGCAAGTCCTTAGCTCCCTTGCTTTTCCATGAGAGTAACTTGCCCAAGTATTTGAACATATTAGCTCTCTCAAGGTAAGTACTCACAACCATAGTCCCAAAGAGAAGCCCAAGAATTGGGAGATCAATTGCAGCATAAGCTTGATCAGGGCTCATCACCTGGAATAACACCATGAGCATAGCCCCAAGCAGGGACCCTGCTGTCCTCCCAACTGGTAGAAATGGGATAGCTGGGAAAACTGCCAGTACCCAGAAGATTGAAAAGGCTATTGAACCTAGAATCACCTTTTCTAAAGATGCCAATGCCATTTTTGCTTCTTAATAACCTCAGTGTCTCGTTCTTTTATATAGTCCTGGAATATTCTCTGTCTAGACCTATATTTTCAATAAAAAATCTATAAACATGATAAATTGTGATTAGACCGGTTCCTGAATTTATTCGCGGACCCGTAAATATTGTCTATATTTGACAGGGAATTGCATCAATTAGCATATACTATATAATCATAATTGGATTAATACTGCTATAATCTTTGGAGGTAATTATGAGTTTATTCATTATTATGCTGATCTTTCTCTCTCTCACACACACACATATATATATATATAAGAGAAATTAAAAAAATTTATTTTGTTAAAAAAATAAAATTTTAAACAAAATATTAGTATATAATTATAAAATATCGTAGATATATAATTACACAATCTGAATAAATAGATATGACTATAAAACTTCTTATATATATAACCTTAAAAAAAAAAGAATAAAAACACCACGCATATATCTAAGGGTCTATAGAGAATCCATAAGCAATCCAATCCAACCCAATCCGATCTTATTAATTCCTATTTATTGTTGAGTTGTAAACTTGCAATGAGGCATAAGCCCTAATTTATAATCTTCAACTTAGACCATCTTTAACCATAAACACTAATTTAATGTGATTTTTATACCAAAATGATGTAACTATAGTATCACAATTTCTAACCAATAACATCAATTTTTACACCAAAAACAACTACTTCCCCTCTTCTTTCTCCACCCACACCCTACAGCCACTGCCGTTGCCGCCATTGAAGCCGATTTTTCTCCCTCTCTTCTCCTTTGCTCTCTCTATTTCTTCCCTTCTCCCTCTTGATCCCTTTCTTCCTTTCTTCCCTTCTATCTCCCGATCCTTCATCTTCTTTCTCCCTCTCTTCTCCTCTTCTCTCTCTTCTCTCTATTTCTTCCTTTTTTTGTGTCAATGGGTTTATGAAACAAAAAAATAGAAGAATAGTGAAATGACGTAGCTACAGTACCTCACTAAATATGACGTCCAACTGTAGCAAATGTCATTTATGGTGGAAAATATGGCGTCAGTTGGAGATGATAATATGAATGTCATTTTTGTCTTTATCCTAAATGAACATCATTTTGATGCTCGGTTGGAGATGTCCTTAATAAGTTGCACTCGAACACAATCGGTTTTAATAATTCAACTAATGAAAAAAAAAATCTAATAACTCAATTTACTAAAACATCACTTATGTGCTTTCACTCTCTTTGTATAAACCGTGTATATATTTATTAATTTTTTATTATTATTTCAAATTATTTGCCAAAGTCATTAAAATAAACTTCGGATGACATATATGTATATGTGTGTGTATGGAATCATAAATAAATTAATAATTTCAAGAACAGGTTCAGATTTCATAATTTTTTTTAGGCCAATGAATAATTTTTGGATTCAAATTAAGGAGGTCCCTAGTTATTGTTTGACCAAGCCCATTTGAACATTCTTTTCTTTGATTAAATTTCATCCATACGAAAAGATATTATAAATAAATTGTAGTTATTTCAATATTTTTCGATCAAGTAATTCACTTATCTTCACTTTTAGATAAATTGGAAGTCAGATTATAATTTAAGATATCATCAATTAGAAACAACCACAAATTCAATGAAAGCATGCATTACTTCAACATAACGTTAAAAATCATCTTCCCACAACAGCTAAAGTTGATCTAAAGAAATATATAGGAGATGAAGTTAAAGAACTAAAAGTATTTTTTTGTTTTAGTCAGAGTTTTCAACAATTGATTTATATTAAAAATAAATTGATATTCACAGCTACAGATATAAAAATAAAATGCATTGTCGTGATATTTATCATATGTCAACTTTAATTGTGTTGCAAAATACACCCATAGGGAATAAGATTGGGTAAATTAGATTAATGAATGAATTTAAAAGCTGGTAATTGATGAGATTGCATGGGCACCAAGCTAGGCTTTAGGTTTAAAACTTAAAAGGGCTTGAAGTACGTTGACTCCATGCATGTCTATGTTGTTGGCCACTTAAGGTCTAGCTTGCAATTCGCATGCAAGATTTTTCCATATTCACCAAATCATGTTGGGCAATGGGGGACATATATAACAATTAGAATTAACCCTACATTTTGTAGAAGTGTTAATTTACTGCCCATGTTGGATGATGTTTTTTGAGGTGAATTTTTATTTTTATTTTTATTTTATGTATTTCTGTGTTTTAGGCTTGTTCGGTTTAACCGTCACAATTAACTATTGGTGATTAAAAATTGATTCTTAATTTATGAAATTAATAATTATTAATAAAATTTATGTTATATATATTAATTATTATATAATGCACATTAGATAAAGGAATTAATTAACTAAATAAAATAGAAAATATATTCCTTCAAGCAAACAATTAAAAATAAGAACATTAAAAAGTAAACATTAAAAATCATATATATTATATTTATACTTTTATTAAATATTTTCAATTTTTATTATAATTTACATTTTTAAAATTATTATAAATTGATATAAATATAAGAAAACATAAGAAGATTATTTTAGCTATTAAAAACATAAAAGACAGTTTTTTGTTATAAAAAATTGAAATTCTAAAAAAAATTTATTAAAATTTTTAATTGCCGACTTATATTTAATTTGATTTTATAAAATGCCTTTATTGATTATCAAGTGTATAATATTAACTATGGTATTATATTTTTCAAAAGCTTGAACGAAACGTATGCTTAATTTTAAATAATTAGTTGTTATCATGTAGCACCTTATATATAATATTCTTTTTTCATGTATATATTATAGTTAATTATAATAAATCAATGGTAATACTAAGATATTATATGCAGTGCTTTTGTACCCTTTGGCTCATTACAACGCGATAATCCACTATATATTATAGTCTTTACCTATTTTATTTGCAAATAGAAAAATAAAAAGAAAATGTCGGTCACCATAGCATATTAATGTTTCTAAAGTTAGTGAATGTGCATGCACCAACTCTGTTTGGACAATTAGAATTTGTGACATTCTCTCTGCCTATCCCATCTTATCTTTGCATAATTAAGACTATAATGTTATCAAAACGTAACATGAATAATCACTTAGTTAGAATTTCTTTATTTTTTTCAATTGGATTAAAATTTGACTTTCGGGTGCCACTAGATAAATAGATTTGTTTTTCAAGAAATGTTATTGATAGTCACTGATAAATTTTCAAAAATTCTTCGTTAAGTGATTATGAACCTAATAGGAGGAGAGATTTGAATGTAAATTTTGTTTTGTAAGTATGGTGGAGAACCCACTTCCCAGTTCACCTAAGCTACACCAATCTCTATGTTTTTTCAATGACATCAATGATAATATATGATTTTACTCTTTATATTAACTAATTAATAGTATACTATTTGCATATAACTCTATTGTGAAATTAAGATTATATAATTGATAGTTGGATTAATTAAATAAATTCCTTGGACGAACTTGGTATCAAATCATTAAAATCAAAATCAGAAAAGAACTGCAAAGCATAAACAATGACGTTGATGTTGATATTTTAAACATTAGTAAGTATTTGAGGAGTTCGTGGAATCTTATGGCAAGGATAATGACGGTTAAATTGCCAACTGAAAAAAACAGCCACATTTTTTTCACATCGATAATTAATATGGCAAATGGTGTGATTGGTTTATTAGTAGGAAAACAAGCATAAGAAGAAGTCAAAGAAGCTTTCAAGGTGTTTAATTAATATCAAGACGGACACGTTTTGTTTGAGACAGAGTTTTAAATTACTAATACGTGAAGTACTTTAAAGTAATTTAGGCTTTTTTAGAAGAATAATGAACCACAATTATAAAAATAAACTCAAAATCATATGCAAGTATCAAATAGTCATTAATTACAATATAATTATTTGTTTTATCTAATTATATATGATTAATATATGGTCCAATTTTAATTGGCATTACATGGGCACACGAGTAGTTAGTATTTATACAATGATTCAAGAATTTACACAAACAGAAGAGTAAAGAAATGGATCATTTAATTGGTCATATCAAACTAAATTTATTTCATTCTAATTTAGTTTCTAAGTACAATTTACAAGTCTAGTGGTCAGAGAGTAGTGATAATGCTATAAATACATTACCAATGGAAAAAAAAAATCCTTTTTTATATTCTAAATTTTTTAATATATATATATATATATATATATATATATATATATATATATATATATATATATATATATATTATATTTCATTATAATTACTCTATCAAATTTCACTCGAAAAATAAAACTCTTTAGATAATGTTTTGCATGTAATTTTTTTTCTTTTTTTTTGGGTCGTAATTATAATTATTGCTTATATCATATTGATACCCATGTTCACAATCAAATAAGTGATATAATGTATTTATAATTATTTTAATAGTATTTAATAAATTGCTATAATAACATATTTTAACTTAATTTCAGTGAAATATCTATATCTGAATGATATTGTTATATTGTTGAATAACTTTCGGTAGTTCATGAGAGTTTAAAACTTGTAAAAAGTCTTTGAATATTCTCAAAATTTTGGTTGAATTTGATGACATATGTATCGGTGAGATGATTTTGGATAATTGGAATGTTCTAGTTTACTGTCCTCTTCTTTGGTCTATCAAGGAGCTAGTGCAAGATTTTGAAAATATTCAATTTTGTCATATTTTTTTTAAGAAACTTAATATTAAAACTTTTGTTTTAGAACATTTTCCAACTAATCTTCAACTTTGGCTTTTTCATAATGTCTATACCATTTTTTTACTCTCGCTATGTTGTGGTTCTTGTGAGTTTTATTAAACTTTTTGTAATATATATATATAAGACAAAATTGCTCATGGGCCTGATTCTGTTTTGCATATTAACAGGAGAAAAGCTTGAGATTGCCAGCTAGTGAACTGATAGGCCAATAATGGCAATACACTTAAGAGCAGAAAGCAACCGCAATCCATGTGACATCTTTGAAGCCCACAACTATTTATGCATGCAATACCCATATTTCAACCAAGGGCCTTTAGCAGTTTCACCTCTGTTTGTGACAAATAAGGAATGGAAGAGGCAATTTGCTTCTTAATTATAATTATATAGCAAAATTGTCTCACAATTAATTTTTGAAACAATTTGAAACCCAATTTTCAAGTTATGGCAAAATTATTATTTCTTGTTGTCTGATAATAAATTCTCTATAAGAGTTTATCTATGTTTTATATTTGAATATCTGGAATCACATATTTCGCCTTCTTATATTTAACTGTGTCGAAAAGAAATCAATATTTTTATAAATGAAATTAAATAATTTGATAATAAATTAAAAGTTGAATCCCAATTCAAATAGATTTATAACTGAATTTTAGAATGATTTGTTCATCAAATTATAATTTATAATTTAAAAGCCAAATTGATCCTTCATCCAATAATATGCCATCTATGATTTGGTTGAATCCAGGGCTATAAATTTTTTCCAAATAGGAACAGAAAGCATCTACAAAATATATAAATACCTTGTCATTTATGATGAGCTTTTGGTGATATGGAAGTAGAAAGTAGAGCCCAGTTTTGTTGATCACAGTCTATTTCTTTCTTTTCTGTCGATTCATATGTTTAGACAAATAGGTAAAACAAAGACATGAGGCTTGGCCGTTACCTAACAAACACTATTTCCTTTATCCTTAGTCTGCACTTTCATTCTTAGCATAGGATCAAACCATAATTGGCGTACCTCACCATCCCAGCTTTTCTTTTCTTTACGTTGAAAATTACAAAACAAATGAATGTTAAAGAGTCATTGCATCAACAACCTGACATACATTGTTCTTTTGAACCTCTTATAGTGAATGTTCTTCTAATCATATTTATCCACTAGAGCATTCAATTAAACTAGACCAAACTGAATTTAATTATTAGAGAATTATAATTGAACGTAATCAAAGAAGTGAAAAGTTTGGTTTGATTCGATTCGGTTCAGTTATCAAATAAAAAAAAAAAGTTAAATGATTGAACCAAACCAAACTATAATTATACTGTTAACCCCAAAAAAATCAAAACCAAACTGAACCGAACCAGACATCAGTCGCTTTGGTTTTCGGTTTGATTTGTTCTCTGCGCACCCCTACCATCTATTTATACATGAATAAATTCTATGCACTGTGAAGGTGCAAGTAATTCTGCATTTAATTCATATCATTTATAGTGCACCGCGTGGGCCTTGTTTTTTCCATCTACATTGTTTCCGTGCATTTATGAGAAGAGCAGAAGCCGCATGTTACCCGCAGAGTCATTACATCTCTTAGCTGCAACGTCATATTGAGATTGCCATAATGTAATAGCAATTTCTAATTCATGCACACAGATGATTATCTCGATATGCAAGTGTTTTAAGGGACAGAGTCGCATGAGCATCCAATTTCCTGTCTAGAGCTCAAGCTTCAAGAAACACGTTTCTCATGAATCAATGATGCTTACTTGTGCTCTCATGGTACTACATCCATCAATGTGTGAGAATGCACCCCAGACATATCAAAGAGAAGAAACAGAGCACACTAATCAAATAATTTAAACACCGAATTTGTGCTCCTACAAACTCAAGACTACAAGACGGCGGATTATCTCCATGGCCGTCAATGAATAAGCAGACAGAGAAAAAACTCATCTAAAGATAAATCCACAGCACAGAATAATATCTTAATCAACATATAAATCACAGATTTGTGTATATCAAAAACATTTTTTTTTCATCATTAGTTTATTACACAAGATAAGAGGAAACAATCCAAAACACAATACCTATATGCTAGTGCTATTTTTGTATAATATCCAACTAGAAACCAAAAAATAAAAAGAATGCTCTATTTGCTATCATGCTAATGATCCGTACAAACTATTGTCTCTCAGCAGCGGTCATTTAGGTCCCAAAAGATTAATATTCTTCACCGTGCATGTCTATTATTAATCGCTGTATGATCCTAGACTTATGAACTGTATCTCCAAAATACAGTTGCCTTCAGACTTACATAGGTTAAGCATTCAGTAAAGCAGACCTGCTGATCATGGATATATATATTGGAGGCCGTTTTCTGTAGTTTCAGTGTTAGCTGACCTCTGGCTGTAACAATGGAAAGAAAGTCCAGTTGTTGGCATGCCTAGCTTCCTTCCCAGCAATTGTTTCGTTGGCCCACCACTCGGAGCTTATAGTAGGCTTATCAGGGACTTCTTTTGAATTATCAAAATTGAATTCTTTGATTGACCCAAGAGTGATGGAACGTTGTTTTCTATAGCAGTGTTCCTCCTCGGTTTCTCCTGAAGGTTTCTCCAGCGTTTCATCGGAATTTTCGTCAATAGGCAAACAATTTTCACCATTCATTAGCAGCTTCGGACTTTTTATTTGATCATCTTCCATACTACTATCCTGTGGGCAATCTGATAAAGTTCTACATGACATCATTGACTTGCTTTCAAGACAACGTGCAACATCTTCACCACTCAACTCAAATGAGACTCTGTGATCAACTATAGTTTCATCAGGTTTGGATCCACTTTCTGAGTTGGCAAGGGATGCAAACTCAGAAATCTGGTTTTCCAGAAGGAAACCATCTTGAGAGGCAGGCCCCAGACAATCAGGTGTCACAGATCCCGAACCAAGCCTTGAGCGCAGCCCCACACCATCTGGAGTCACTGAACCAGAACCAAGCCTTGAACCTAGCCCAAAACCATCTGGAGTCAATGATCCAGAGCCAAGTCTTGAACCTAGCCCCACCCCATCTGAGCCCCATTTTCGAGTAGTAAAATGTTCAAAACCCAAGAGCTTGGGAGCCTCCCCCATGCGAAACTCTAGGATGGGGTATCTATCAGGGAAAGGAGAAGAGGTGCCAGAATTTGAAATGACCGAACCTGGTGAAATTAGTTGACCGCCTGGGCTTCCTGGATATAGTGGATAAGACTGGAATTCGTAATGGGATAATGCAAACTTTCGATTGGTTCCACTGTTTCTTCGAGCTCGCTCCAAAGATGATGTTAGGAGTTGAGCAAATGGCACTTCAGGGGAAGAAGGTGTAGTCAGCTGAACAGATTCAGGAGGTGGAGTAAAAGGAGCTGTGGATGGTTCAGTGGTGAATGCTGAAAACACAGGTGGTGTAACTAACTGGGTTTCATGTGCATAGGGACCTATAGCGAAAATGGATGCAGGTCCACCTGAGGAGTAGCCATTCATAGAAAGGGAAGTGAGAGAGAGCAATCCCGCAGGTGACTGGGTGGCGGAAGGGGGATCAGATTGGAGGAACGAAGCAGGAGAAGAGGGAGGAGCAATAAAAGGAACTGCAACAGCACTTGAGATTGTTTGATTTTCAGCAGAAGGGACAACAGCTCCTGGTGCTTCTAGTTCAGGAGCAAGAACAGCATGGCCAATTCTCTTGCTATTTTTATGAGAACCAAAACACCAGTAGAGACTCCAGCAGCCTCCCCATCTTCTTTTCTGCATTGAATAAGAAAATGGTAAGATTACAGAAAACTAATTCCAATGAAATCAAACCCAGGATTCTATCATCACACTTATACAGAGTAATTATAATTTTACCCCCTAACTCGGCCACACCTCTCACCACTAGAAAGCTGCAAATTCATAAGACAAGTGCATACAAAGAAAGAACCATACTGCTGCCCAGCCAAGTCCATCAGACCAGAGTTATAACCCAGTTCAATATGGAAATAGTTAAAATGCAGTTTCAAACAAAACCATACTGCTGCCTAGCCAAGTACATCAGACCAGAGTTATAACCCGGTTCAATATGGAAACAGTTAAAATGCAGTTTCAAACAAACTGCTTGTCACAATACTGAAAGTTTTAAAAGTTTCTAGATGGCATTTCTGGTCTAAAGTTGTATCTTGAATACATTGTTTAACCAGCCATCTAAAGTCCAGCTTTCCTAAAGAAATTTCAACCCAATGTAAGATTAAGAAACCCCATCATATTTCCCTCTAGAACAAATTCTCGATCTTGCAAGTAGCCCGCATCAGAAGTGTGAAAATATTTTCAAATAAGCGCATTATTGAATAAATTCTAAATTCTAACTGCACAAAAACCATCAATTCTTTGCCTTTTCTAATTTCTCCAATTGTTAAAAAAGTATTTAGCATAACAAACTGAGCAACAAATGAAAAGCAAAAGAAAAAGACCGTTGAGGGAAAAAAAAATCAACGAAACAAGCTAGACGTTACAACTATCCAAAATTCTACTTAATATTCATAAAAATATGAATGAAAAAGTAGAAAAAGAAATAACTGAACCATATTCTAGATTGATGTTCATAAGAAAGTGAATTTTCTTCTTAGAATTTCACAATTCAAAAGACGAAAAAGCTAAAATCTCAAATTCTAAAATGCATCACTTTTTTTTGTTCAGCAAAGAAAACAAAATCACTAAAAACCAAACTCAAGATCCAACATTTCCGATGGCTTCTCAGCTACACAACAAAGAATGATAAGAGCCAGAAAGTTCTTTTTTTCCAACAAAAAATAAAAAATAGTTCAAACATATTTAATAACTAAATTAGACGAAATTTTCAATCAAACCAAACTCAGATTCAGTTCTCTACGACTTGTCGGCATTTTAGCACGGATCATAATCAAAACGAACAACAATTTACGAACATAAAAAGAAAACGTTAATTCTATCATAGCCCGAGCAGTCAAAGCAAAGAAATATTAGAAAGAGAAGAAAACGAAGAAACAATCCAACAAATAGAGAAATCAACGCCTGTACATACATATAGGAGCGTGCATGTAAGTACCTGAACGGTGGTCGGCTGAACACGAGACTCAGCGGAGACGATGGCAGTGGCGGCGGCGTTAATGGTCTCAACGCTGTTGTTAACGCTTCTCATCTTCGATTTGGAGGGGAGAAACAGAATTTCGATAACATATCAAGTTTCTGATTGGATCTTAAACAAATTGCAAAACAAAATCGCAGAGTGGTAGAAGAGAGAAATGCCAAAAAACCTATCACTAACTATAAATCAACGCATAGATCGCGAGATCGAACACTTTCTCTCTAAACTCTGTAACTCTCTCTCTCTCTCTCTCCTGTATCCTCCAGTTTTCATCCATTTTGCAACTTAATTATTGCCACGTCATCAATAAACGATGACTCGGGCCCACCTCAATTTTTTTTTAAAACAAAATCCTTTTTATTATTTTTTTGAATTTGGAATAAAGTATGTAATTATTATTTCGCGAATTGATTGATTGATTTTTATTTTATTCATTTCTTTTAAAGGGTTCGGTCTCACACTTACGAATTTCATCTCAATCTTACATTTATTTTAACCCGTAATTAAACTTAATCAATTTCAAAACTTCTATCAATTATTTATCTTTTACATTAAATTATTGCATAGTAATTTTTGGTATAAGTCGAATATAATTATTCAGAAATTTATTCATATACTAATCTTAAAAATAATTTCATTTACATAAAGCATTTAAATTTAGGTATATTAATGATTGAATATGTGACATGTTTTATATATCAAAATAATATAATTTTATGAGAAATTGAATTTTATATCTTAATATTTCTTTTTGATATATTTATATAATAAAAATAAAAATTCCATTTTTCTATTTGATATAATTTTATTGAAAATATTTTAAAAATATAAAATATTTTATTTAAACAAATACAGACGAATTTCAAATATCAATAAATTTGATATATTAAAAATTATTATACGAATCATATCTTCAAATATTTTAGCCATTAAATTTAAATTTGTAGTTAAAAATTTATTTATATTTCTAAATAAGGTATACCAAGGATTTTATATGTGAAATTTTTATGAAATAATTTAAATGAAATAAGTAGGATAGTTCTATCTCTTTTCCTATTGCCCAGTTTTGAATTTGATTACAAATTAATAGCCTATTCATCTCTTTTCTTCGACTATTTTATATTATTTTCTTTGCTAAAGTGTGATTTTGTAATAATAGTTCTATAAGCATAAATTTCAAAAAGAAAAATAGAATCGCTGCTCTAATAACAAAGATTTGTGCAAAATAAAGCAAGGAAAAAGAAACCTATATTACTAAATTACCCCTAAATTAAACACGGAATAACAAAGATTTTTGCATACATTGAATCCTTTGATAAAGCGTGACTCTCGTGAGTCCCTTGTCTGGGCCCCCCTCCCATGTGCTTACTCATACGTTATGAAAGATATTACCATTTCTGATTAAGGGGAATCAGGACCGTCCAATCTTGGCTGACGAGGCTTAGCTTTAGTCACGTGGACTGCATGTGACGCTTATATTGTACTGTCTTCCACGCGGATAATATTTGACTCTTGTATTGTTCTTTTTTTAATTTAATCGTTACAAAAAGTAAAATAAAATTAAACTTTAAAACCCTACGTGATTTGATATCCTAAAATAACTGATAACTGCTGGCGAAAAATATTAAATACTAAATATTAAATATAATATCATACAAAACTTTTTATTCATAAATGAGAATTACGATATAATTTTATTTTAAAATATATATTTATATTTGTTTTATTTCCTTAATTCGTAAAATTATATAAAAATATAGGAAGGTTGTGAGCGTTGATTCGAAAGAAAGTCAACTGGTGAAGGGTTTTATAGCTACAAAAACAAATGGAAATCCCTTGCACAGTATAGATGAAATTTGGATTTGTCTGCACAGTATTTTGTCCCAAATGAAACATTTTTTTTTTAATAATATTTATGCTTTGTCCGATTCCGTTGCAATTCCGAATTTTTTTATAATGGATAGGATAAAAACGGTGTATATATTCCTGTTTCGATCTCATCTCTAAAATTATTTTTATATTTATATATATAATAATTATTTATATTTTTAAAAATAATAATATAAAAATATAACTCATTTTAAAATAAAAAATATTTTAAATATTAAATAAAATAAAAAAATTTAATAAAAATAAAGAACCGTATCTGAAAATGGGATTGAATTTCAAGCCCAGAGACGGAAATCGAGAACTCCACTTTGTTTTCATTTCCAATTGCAAATTGCAATCATTCAATATACATTATTATAATCTTCTAATATTATATTTATTGGGTTGATCTGATAAATATATTTTTTTCTAATAAACATCGCCAATAGCATCTAGTTTTGTATTTTAAACTAATTAATATGAAGTGTAGACCATATATATATTATAATATTTTATGACAGCCACATGGCACTAAACGCAAGTTAGCACACTTCCATTTTTTTTGTTATTATTATTTGATTAAAACTAATCAAATGCTAGGGAGAAATCATTTACATTGACACATAAGTGACTTCTTTTTCACCTTTTTTTTTAATTAATTATTTCGGGTTTTCATAATTAAATTAATTAACCAGTGCGAACTAGAATAATTTGTTTTATTAGAACATATCCTTCCCCAGTTTCCAAAAAAAATAAACTGTAAGTACCAATGAGTACAATTTTTCTTTAGATGAAACTTCATTTGTTTTTACAAGGAATTAGTATGCAATTTTTTAAATTTTTGGTCATTTTAACCAATTTCATTTAATTTTATATTTTCCATTTTTTTTTTGATAAATCATTAGAAAATCATAACAAAAGTTCATATAAAAAGATTTTGAAGAAAAAAAGGTAAAAATTTTTGTTCACAATAAAATAATTATAGATTAAAAGGTACATACTAAATGAACTAAAAAATTAAATTTGAACAAATTAATAATAATTAAATAACAAGAAAATTGATTTTTTTGTAAAAGATAAATTAGCATTTCATCATTTTTATTTTTGAATTGTGAAGCACAATTCATATATTGGGAGTTTGGGACCCGGAAGCCCAAATTTTCTACCAATTCTAACTTTATATAGCATTGAACCATAATTCATATGATACATCATTATTCTTATTATAAATATTATGTCTTTCTCCAAAAGCAACCTTATCGTCCTCTTCACTAATGGCCCATCATACATCACATAAACACCACTTGAAAATTACATTCATCTACTCTTTCTTAGTTCCCAAAAAAAAAAAAAAGATATTTTCTTGTACAAGTCCTTGAGATGAAAATACTTGAAATAGTTAAGGGTAACATAGACCAATTAAAACCTCCTTCTCTTTTAGCCTTTTTTCCATTGTTATTTTCTAAAACAATGATAATAATTTAACCCTTACTTTAGGGAAAGACAACCTTTTTTTTGTCAAAATGTGCACGTGTGCATAGCAACTTTTTTTTTTTTTATGAATTTTCGTGCAAAACCCCCCCGTGTGTAAGAAAGCGATACACTTTCTCGTTTAATCCACTTCCTCTGAAAATTAAACAAAAATTGCACGAGTGCATTCCATTCCATTCTTTCTTTTACTTTTCTTTTCTTTTTTTTTCTCTCTCGAGTCTTTTACCATATAATCATCCTTTTATGCTATCTTTGTGATGATAATGATAACACAGCCCATGTCTCTTTTTAAGCTTCCTTTTCCTCTCTTTTTTTGCCCCAAAAAAGGACCTTTTATTGATCTCTTTCAACTTTTTTTTAATCATTCTTTTATGAGCTTACTTTTAACCTTAATTTCTCAACACAGTAGATATTGCATGCACATTTTCTCTTTTAAAGTTACAAAACAATAATAGGACTTTCCCCATAATGTCACGGAAACACACCCAAAAAGAATAGAAAAGGTAATGTACACATTCTAGCTCATAGCTAGCTTCCTTTTTGCTATTTAAGCTTAATCTTGCCCTTTTCGACTGATCAAGAAGTGGGTTGCTTGTTTCAACCAAAAAAAAAAAAGAAGTGGGTTACTTGATCCACTCAACAGTAAAGATTTGCTGGCTTAAAGGTTGTTACTTTACTGCTGAACTTAAATCATCCTTGCTTTTAACGTCCTTTAACATGTATAAAGTTTCTACCTTTATTAGATAAACCCATAAAATAATGATGAAAAAGCTGATTTCTTAAAGAGAACAAAAGTTAGGAATGAAGCTTATATATGTGAATGTGTATGAGTTGGGTCCAGGAAGGAGAGGTGCAAGAACTAGATATTTGACCCAAGATGACGCTCTGATTAATGGGGTGGCTTAGTGTGGTTATGGTCCTACAATAGCAAAAGCTGAACCAACACACCACATGTTTAATTAGGTTGATAAAAATAGGTAGATGGGTGTTTGATCCAAAATATTTTTAAATTTTGGTCATTATAAGGAAATATCCAGCTTCACATATTTGATCCATTTTGTGATTTTTTGGCCTCCTTTTGACAATATATGCAAGTGTCACTATTGCATGCCATTCTTTTCCCATAACAAACCACATCATCATACTGCTATATGGCTTCTTTTGCACATCAAATGTAGAAAATACGGAACCCAATTAGAGGTTTTTGAACATAAAATCAGAGCGCCCTTTACTTCTCTCTGTTCTTTATCGTGTAGGGAATGAGAATAATTCAATTTCAAATTGGAAAACCCTTTTCCAATCAGAAATTTCAAGATTAATTAGAGGTTGTCTACAATCTACACATGCCATGAATTTTGGTACCTCTTAAATGCGACTGAAATTTAAACTCGAGAATTCATAATTTTCATGCCAATTAGCATCATAAAATTAAAACTTACTGATTTCTTAAAATTTTATTTCAAGGGAAGTCTGAGAGGCTGAGCCCAAGCAAGAAAAACAAAGCTTCTTATTAACTTGGGAACATTATAGAAATATGAAGGCTAATTTAGGCCGAGCCTGTACTTCTTATCTTCTTAGGCCACTCAGCCTCTTTGTCCGGGCCAATAGCAACATCGAAGCAAGACAAAAGCTCATCATATGGAATGACAATTAGATCCGCTACTACGATACTTGAATCTATTCCAAATTGGATGGTTTTTATTATTTTTATATTTTGTCCCGACTCTGAAGTTAGGACAAAAACGATATGTTTCCGCCCCAAAAAATATATATATATATATATATATATATATATATATATAATTTAAATAATTCATTTTTAAAAATAATAAAATAAAATTTTAGTATTTATTTAAAAATAAAAAATATTTTTAATATTAAAATAAAATTTTTAATAAAATCGGAAATGTGGTTCAGATAAGTAATTCCAATTTCAGTATGTTGCATAAACGAAAATTCATAATTTTTTCTGTTGGAAAATAGGATGGAATAAAAAATAGAATTGGATTTTTAGCATTAAAATGGAGATAGAACTTCGTCCGAACCTGCCCAGTATAACTTCTATCATCCGCTGAAATAGAAACATTTTCCACTTTAACATATTTATCTTTCCATAATTCCATTCAATATTCGAACACGGCTCAACTGTCAAAGCACTCCAAAGATCTCCTAAAACTACCTTAATTTATGATTTTTTTTTTTTAATTCTTATGAGGTCGGAGGGGGCCCCTAATGCCGCTGAGCACATGCCCCCGGCTTAATTTATGATATTTTAACCACTCTATGGTTATGGCATCGTTAATTTAAGTTCCAATTTCCTCCTTTTTGATTGCACAAGATCAGCTCTTTACCAACGCCTTCGATTTCATACTATAAAACCCTCAAATGTGGTCTCTCACCGTGGACTCCTCAGCCGTGTATCGGTCCTTGTTCTCAATGGAGTTGTCTAAAGCATCTGGGTCTTTCAATAACCATAAAATCTGTTAATAAAGGTACTTTTTTTTTTCACTTCGTATGCTTTCATTTGATTTTTCTGTTTTTATTCCTTTGTTGTGATTCTTGAAATGCGTGGTGCAGAGAGGAATGGAAGGTGCAAGGGGAGGGTGATTCGTGCATTTTTGTTTGGGGTTGGAGCATCTGAGGCTTTGGTCATTGGCGTGGTGGCGTTACTGGTTTTTGGTCCCAAAGGTCTGGCTCAGGTTAGTTGTGGATGCATCAAAATCTCTTTTTCTTTTTTCTTAGGCTCCTTCTTTTCTTTTTTCCACCCAACTTCATTCCAAACAAACTGTTCTACAAGAATAAAGACTGTGCTGCCATTTGTGGGCCATGATTGAGGAATTGCATTGTTCTAAAATGCTATCGAAACCTGATAAGCTAAGTTGGATCCTGTGACTTCATTTTCAACTTTTTGTTGTTTGGAGGAGATTTACATCTCGTGATGAACTTGTTTATAGCACGCAGTTGCTTTTCCCTGCTTGTCATAGGTATCTTGACAACTCTATTTCCCAAGTTCGGGGCTTATATTGCATTTCTTAACTGCCGTGAATTTGAAAGGCAGTGTGTAGAAGATATAAATAGGCTGCTATGTCAGAGTCCTTGGATATGCTGTATCGTCGTTAGAAGAGCATCACAAAGAGATGAGAAGGATTAGTGTTGTTTGGAACTGCAATTTCCATCTCAATGCCTTCTTGGTGCCTTCTGTGGTTCAGTAGCATTTTACCTGTCAAACTGCATGCCTTTTTATTATTATTATGTACCTCTATTGAGTCCTCTAAATGCAGGTTGCATGCAATCTAGGGAAAACTCTACGTACATTTCAACCCACCATTAGAGAACTCCAGGTAGGTCCTTAAAACTTTCACTTGAATGGTTGTGTCGGCTATTTTGGATTAACTCTATAAATGGTGCAACATTTTTTGTTCTTAATCCATAAAGGATATCAGTGCTACACTTTGAAATGTAGGAAGCTTCAAGGGAATTCAAGAGCAGCCTTGAACGAGAAATTGACCTTGACTACATTCCAAGTCAAACGCAAACCACATATAGCTTGGGCAGAGCAAATTCTGGCTCCACCCTTTCATCCATTAGCAGCAAGGAGAATTCTCCAACTGAAGCAGACCCCAGTAAGTGATCAAATATTCTGAAATGTGCTCCTATATTTAACAAATTAGCAGGATGAAGAGGTTATATTTTATTTCTGATGTATGTTTATTGTCCAGTTCACAATTTTCTGGAAGTTCTCCTAATGTACATTTTATGATGAATAAATTTCACAAGGATTTTGTTAGATGTACCAAGATAAGTTCTTTTCGAGCTTGGTAAATTTTAGGGCCCAATAATATAAAGCATTCACAAACAATTACTTGATACTCAAACTGAAAGGAAAGACATTAACAATTGGAGCTTCCTTTAGCAATGATAATTAAACCATGAGTCATCTTTTAGCAAACTAATCAACAAGTTGAATGTACCATGTTATAATTTCAGAGGCCTTCTGAATTAGACCCTCCTTGCAGGTAACCATTGTTACCATGCAAAAATGGTATATAGATTTTTCTGCTTTATCAATTGTTTTTGTTGTGTATGGCTCAGATATACAGTTAGTGGATACATGTTGGAGCACAGCGGCAAAACACTAACGAGGAGTGGAGCAGAGCGAAGTGACAGCATATGTCCTTAGAGGGTTTTTCGGTTTATTAAAGGGGTTACGGTTTAAATGGGTTGGAAGTGCAGAGGTAACGGTCTCGTGGTAAGGTACATGGGTAATTTTGTAAACTATTACCATACAACTTATATGTATATCAGTTGTATTGTAACCCTAGTTTTTGACACGTCTAATAAGAAAATCTAGTTGCTCTGCTCCCGAAAACGTAGTTACATTGTCAAATCTCGTTAAATCTGCGTTCTTCTGTTTTTCTTCTATTTTTCTTGATGTTTTTCGTTATTTCTCAACAGCTTTTAATTGTCCCATGTGTAAGTTGTAACTTTTCCTTGATTAATCTGATGTATCGTTGCAGCTTACGACAGTGCATCTATACATCCTTATGGCCAACTATTGATGTTTTAAATAAAAATATGACAAGTAATTGTCAATTGTTTAAACTTGCAAATGGTGCTCCATCTCAGGCCAGAGCATATACCACGGAGTACTTGAAAATCCCAGAGAAGTAGCTAAAAGCCTTCACTATGCAACAGCAAGAACCGACACCTCCTCCAGCTCCAGGAGAAAGCCAGTTCGAATCTCAAAGTGAGCCCTAAGTTTTAGGTGTTACTCCTATTCTCTCTGTTTACTGTTTCTTCCTCACTTTCTCTGACCTTAAAAATGAATTGGTATCAGGTACTGCAAAAGAAATAGCTAATGCAATGCCTCCACCGCAAAAGCCAGAAAATGAAGTACGAGACCTCTTAAGAGAAATAGAAGCAGAAACTGCAATGGCAATGGATTCTTGAAGGCCAGAAAAGAGTCAGCCAAGACATGAAGTGTCATGAAAGTGGAAAATTTATTTCCCTTTTTGGGGTAGAGGCGGAGGGCTAGAACTATGGTGGAAACATAAAGATGGGTCAGATTGGCTTACTTTAATTCGCTGTAGAATTGATATTGTTTGATTTTATTAGCAATATCAATATTCGTTATTAAGTTGACTGAAGAGAGAACTCAAACCAATGGTTGGAATTGAAAACAAGTTGATCAGCTTTAAAATGAATCTTTATAGTCACCTTCTGATAATTATGTTTAGGTGATTCACAGCGAAAGCAAGGCCAGAGATCAATCTAAGTTGAATACAACAAAATAATATTTGGCTGCCAACAAGACCAATATGTTTGCTGTCGATGCTATACAAGGGGAGGCATACATTAGCAATTTATTTTACAATTCCTTCATTGTCATTATCCCGCCTCGAGTAAACGTATAATAATATTATCTAGCGACAGATAATTCTCCCTTGCCATCTCATTGTGAGGATCCAGAGAATGAATGGCATTTCCTTTTCATTTATAATTTAGAAAGGAAAAAGTTATAGGGAATGGAACAACACAATTATATAGCACATTGTTAGCTACAACATATTCAATTGCCTGTGAGATTCAAAATCTGGGTAGTCTCCATTTGCCTGCCCCCCATACCCATACATATCAAAAACTTTGTCATCAAAAGGTATATTCCCACTCTCTCGTCCCCGAAAGCCCTCCATTGGTGACGCCCAAGGAGCCGGAGTTGAAGGGTTAGAGCTAGAAGCCTCTTGGTTTAAACCGAAAGCATTTGCATTCTGTGGAGAGTTCCCAGCTGTTCTCCTGTTGGACAGAGTGGCTGTTGTTAGAGAAATGGATGTTTGCTGCTGTTGGAGTTGCTGTTGGTTCTTCATTGGAGACTTCGGCCGAAGAGCCTCAATTTCAGGGGTGGTCATGACGAGATGAGGTGCTTCAGGGGGAGGATTCCGTCCACTACCTCCTTGCCAAACTTTCCCATCTTTGTCAGCAAAATTCCTGAGATACGCCTGTGATTCACCAAATCTCCGATTAATAGACGGTTTTAAGAAACAAGGGAAATAGGAAAACATGCATCAACATAGTGCCAATATTCTATGCCAACCTAGTTTAACACGCATAAACTACAGAATAGCATTATTTTCTGAAGAAAGTGAAATAAACCTCTTCTGTCCTTTCCCGAAGGCCAAAATGGAAGATAGGAGTAGGACAATCCAAAATGGACTACAGGATGAGGTAGGATAACTATTGTGAGCAGGGGCGGGGCTATAAGATGTTTAAGGTACATATAAATTATAAATCACACGAGCCCCCTCATTCCGCGAGAAATTCAGTGTAGGGAACTTACACTCATGTCTTCTAATGAACTTTTGTACTTCACATAATAAAAATAAAAACAAGGTGAATTCAGACCCGCAACATTTGATATATCAACACTTGAAACAAGTGGTCTTTTACTAGCATGTGTACTAGCTAATATATGATGTGTATATATATTTGTGATTAACAAAATACGTTTTACAATCGTTTAATATTTTAAAAAATTAAACAGATATTTTAACTTAAACAGAATTAATATATCAATATAATTATTCATTCAATTTAGTAGTCATATGCATTATATTAAAAAAAAATATATTCTAGTTATGTGCAATTAAGCTAAAATGTCAAACTCTAACAATATATTATATTATCAGATCCAAGATAACCAAATATTAAATATAACATATCTGATATTACGGGAATAAAATATTCTAATTAGCATATTGAAAACTCCAAAAATTATAGATTGAATAATTTTAATAATGTTAATTGTTATGATAAATATACTAGGTTTAATAACTACACAAAATTTACATAATATAATAGACTGAATATGTATAAAATATATATAAAAAATCACTTTTTAAATATAAAAGAGGAATTATAAAATGCAATAAGTAATAGGATTATAATCATAACAATAATGGAACATACTAATAGAAATAAAATGAAACTTTGGAAACAATGAGGATTCAAAAAAATGTCAACAGAGATTTTATTGATTTATCCAAGAAAATATGGAACCTCCCCCAATTGCTTCTCTTGAGTATTCTATAAAGTATGCTTATACAGTTTGCTATGCTGGGGTCATTTATCATGCTTTCTTTTGTGTTGTTTTCTTTTGGATTTGTATTTTGGGTTGAGGAAGATGAACTTGTTCTTCATTTCAGTCTCTTCAGGATACGAGGCCAGAGTAAAAAATCAATTTCCTTACATTGTTACAGATTTAAAGATTCATTAGGCTTCAATATTAAATAGAACAGTTTCAGTTGCAATATAAATGCTATTTCAAACACTAATGGAGCCAAAAATAGTTGTGCATTAAAGGCAACTTTAGATAATGAGCATAGCTGTACAACAATTAGAAATAACAATGTTTTAAGTATATATTGTACCTCAGAATTGAAATTTGACGAGGATAGTCCTTTACCAACAGTCAACCAACCAGATCGAATATTGTGGTCCTCACCAAAAAGCTCAAGCCTTCTGCGCCCAAGGGAGAAATGCTCGATTATACGATACATATCCTCTGGCTTTTGAGTTGAACCTGCAGTTCCATTGGCACAAACCCTTTAATAAGTGCCCAATTAGTGTCCCATTTGGAAAATCATGGAAAAGAATATAGGAAGTATTTGGAGTCTTATGATGACAGCATATAATAGATTTTATAAATTTTGTACTTCAAAGAAAACATTATTATAAATGTCTAAATGTCCATTGTAAGACATAGGGGCTCCTCCATGATAAAACACATGAAACCAAATAAAGCAAGAAAACATTCAAGAAATACTTGTGAAAACTGAGTTGCAAAACCAGCTTTTTTTTTTTCTGCCTTGCTTCAAACAAATAAAACATACAGGGAAATCACATCATATATCTCCACCAAGATCCTGAATACATCTTCCACCAAACTCATGTAAAGTGGGAAGAACAAATGCATGCATCACAGTAGACCCTACTATATCATGATAACAGACAAATGAGCAAAAGCGAGCTGAAAGTGATGCAGAATTGAACTATGACTAGATTCTTCACATTTAGAAGACGATCAAACAAATTTTAAATGGACTAATCCCCCCCGCAGAATTCCAACAAAGAGCCAACAATCTCAATGTGTGAAGAGTGTGACTAACCATAAGGCGGTTCCTCGGCAATGATTACATCAGTGTCAATGTTGGCATGGATTATATGACCATCAGTGCTGCGACGAACTGTTCCCTTTATACCCATCAAGCAATGTTCCTTCATTACAAGAACAATTTAAGAAAAAAAAAATACATAAACAAAGCATCAATGATGCAGGATATGAAGTGACTGAAAGATGTAGATATCTCGTGCAGAAGAAAAATTAATTTACCAACCTTTGAATGCTGAAACAAAGTATGAGAATCATGTCGCAACCCTGGGGCAGCATTAGTTTTGTTGGTCTTCACCCAACATATATCTTCACATCTCCGAAACCCCCACTGAAGCATGAGGGATAAAACAAAATTATAAAACGCATAAATGATCTTACAGACCATTACATAAGTTGAAGATGCATAAAAGGAAAGAAGGATGTGATCCAGACAATTCTAAAGGCTTAATTGCTAGTTACCTTCTTTAGACATTGACGACCCTGCTCAAGTCCGACACGATCACCAACCCAGAGAAAGATAAAAGAAGGAGTATCTGCTATTGCCTGTAAACACATAGGACAAAATGTTTGGTTAAGTCCAAAGAATGAAGACATATGTTAAAGTATGAGTATCAATACCAATACAATGTTGTTCATATGGTTCATTTATGATTCAGTACGCTGTTGTATATCATTCAAACTTTCCATTGTCCTCCCAAAGTTCGCAACTATTTGTGAGCAAGTTAAATTATTAATGCTCAAGCAAGGAAGTAGAATAAAACTTTTATTTTCGAAGTAGAAAACTATTGCAGACAAAGAAAGATAAAATTGAAACCAGTCTACCTCAATCTTGAGATTTAGTATTTCTTCAACTGTCCAATACTCCATATGGTCAGCAACACCAGGAGCGCGATGAACATATTCTTCCCAAGGGGGGTCCACCAGAATCACATCAAACTTGGTTCCAAAGAACTCCGGGGAGAGCTCAAACTCACGCAGGTCACATTTCAAATACATGGGAGCAGAAGCAGATTTAGCCACAATATCATCTTTTTTCTGTATAAGCTCCCTAAGCTTGGGGTAATCCTCTACAACATTGGTAAGCTCTAGCTCTCTGATAAAATTCTGGGGTCGCATACCGGTATCTACAAAATTCTGTGAGTAATCATTCTGCTCTCCTCTTGAAGGAGCTTTACCAGGAGGTCCACTATTTCTAGGAGGAACCCAGCCCCCAGAGGTCTTATCAGGAGGTGTCCCTCGTCCTACTGGACCTGCAGCACTAAAACCAGGACCAGACAAGTTTGGAGGCACTCCCCTTCCAGGTCCTGCCTGATTAAAAAACATAGCAGGGTTTGGTGGAGGATTGCCCATGTTTGGAGGAAATCTCGGTGCTGATGGTCCTGGAGGAACAGGAGACAGAGCTGGTGGCATGCCTAGCATATTCATCTCTACACCTCGGGCCCCAGGCCAAACTACTGGTGGAGAAAATGGTGGAAAAATGACACCTGGAGCAGGACCCGGAGCAGGTGACATACTTGGCCCAAGTGGCTGCATTGGTCCAGGAGGAACTCCAATAGGCCCAAAAGGTGATCCCATCAATGGCAATGGAACCTGCTGGTTGTCCCTGCCAATAGGCCTACCCCTTCCTCCTCTACCCGCTCTACTCCCTTTTACGCCCTGTGAAGGGGCTCTAGAGGACCACCCAGGTTCCTGGTTTCCATACAGAGGCTGTGAACCACCGCTAGAATTTTGGCCACTGGCACCACGACCAGCCATAACCCCTCTTTGTCCTCTTCCTTTCCCTGCCAAGTACTCCATCTCATCCCGCATAGGTGCACCTTCATCATTATATCTGTCCTTTGCATCCTCAACGGAAGGTGACGAACCATATAAATCGTGCCTTCTTCCCCTCTCATCCCGCATATGTGCCCATTCATCAACATTTGGCACTGACTTCCCATCAGATTGCTGGCCAAACTCAGTTCTCCTAGCAAAGTTGGATCCAGACTCCACTCGCCCATAATCAAGAGGCTTTGTCTGGATCTCTATCACATCATAATTCTCATTTGAAATTCCAAAATTTGATGATGTTTTTACAGCTTCACCCCTTGATCGACCATGAGGCCTTTCATTGTCACTCCTCTCGCGACCATGTCTTGGCTCCCAATCTCGGCCACGATCATAAACAATATCTCCATCTTTTGACTCTCTATCATTACTAGCAGATTGCCTTCTTTTCCAGCCATCTTTGGAACTTTCCCTATCCCTGTTCCTATCATTCCAACTGTCATCTCTGCCCTTTCTTTCATCCCTGTGACCATCCTTTTCCAGATCCTTCCGCCTGATGTCTGAGCTTCTTTCATACTCCACTTCAGAGTACTGTGATTCATGATGACGCTTTACACTCCTCTCTGGGGTCCTCGACCTGTTAGAGCGCCCTATTTCTCTAGCACTTTTATCTCTTACCCAGATGTTTCCATCTTCATCTGCATTAGAAGACCTTTCACGGCTTTCAACAGCATCTCTACTAGTTGTAGTTCTCTGCTGTCTATGCTTCTCATTTTTTTCCCTCCCAATTATCTCTTCCCGAGTGATAGAACTACCCTTATCATCTTCCTCTACGGCTTCTGACCTGCTTTTGCTCTTGTTCCTCTCTCCATCAACTCTTTTTTCTTCTGTGTTGTTTGCTTTGACACCTTTCTCGTTGTTTGAATCTAAACCCCTGCTTTTACTCTCACTAGGTTCATTTCTTGCAGAAGCACTTCTCTCTTTAGAATTCTCATGTTTGGAATCAGAAACCTTTCCACTTCTGAGATCAGCCTTTTCATGATGACTTTCTTCAGCTTTCGTGCCAGCATCTGATTCATCCCATCTCCTTCTAGACGTTCTTCTGATCTCAGTAGAACCATGAGCCTTTTCTCTCCTGTCAGAATACCTAGAGTCTCTATCTTGCGTCTTTTCATGTTCTCCATCATGAAGTCTTTCTTCTTTGCTTTTACTACTGCTGCGAGAACTCTCATGCTCTGTGATCTTTGAAGTGATTTTCCTCTTCTCACCATCATCAAGCCGACTATGCCCCTTACTTGCGGACTTTTCTCCAACCAGCTTGTTCTGTAATTCTCCATCCTGGTACCAACTGCTCAACTTTTCCAAGCTACTTTCCTCTTCTTTTTTCTTCATTTGTTTTGAGCGCAGCTCTTTTCTTGTTTCATAATCGTCATCATCACTACCTGCTCTGCTAGAGCCACCACCGGATCTCTTACGACTCTCATTCCTATCACCACCAGAACTTCTTCTTCTTCCACTGCCATCTAATCCTTCAGCGTCTTCTCCATTGCTCGACTTTCTAGACTTGCTTGACCAGTGCTTCCTCTTATCACTACCCTCCCATTCTTCATCATCACCCGCCCTATCACTCTTCACATCTGAGCTATCATCAGTATCCCGTTTCACATAACTCCGACCACGTTCAGGTGAATCCATGGCGAGTAAAAAGTCCTTGAAGGGATTAATTCCTTAAATGAGTATTGCGACAAACCTAACAATTATACAAGGGCAACCTCCTGAAACCAAATAGAAAGAAAAAAAATCGGATTGGAAGTTATCGTTTTCCTTATTGAACAAAATTGAACAGATCCTATGGCTTTCATATAGCCTTTAAACATGAAATACTGTTGCTATATATTGGGGAAATCACGAAACTTTATATTCTATACTAAGGCTAGGTTGTTAGGTGCCACAGTGAAGCAACAGAAGCAAGCTGCTGTGGAAAGGTGTTGCAGAGATCATGAGAAAGCAGCAGATTCATTTAGAAAGAACAGTGAAGCTTATGCGGCAGCAGTCAATTTGCAAGCAATTTTGTAGGCATTGTTTCACAAGAAGAATTTGCTAGAGATAAACAAAAACCAAAAGACTAATCACAAATTTCAACAATTTCATCCAACCACTAACCAGAAAAAAGCGTGGAAATCATACAAGTTAAAATGAAAAAGAGTTAATCCTGTCCTACCTATCACACGCATACACAGTCATTCAGATACAACATTAGTTTTGCCTATTTTAACCCAATAATTGCGAAAACCACAAAATTTTGAGAGACAAATACCAGGCAAACTCGAAGTGTGAAGAGAATCTACCTTTCTGATCGTGGTGACACGAGACTGAAACACCCGCCGGAATATCGTCGAAAAAAATTTCTTTGGCTGGGGAAGATGCACAATGAGATGAAGCAGTCCTTGATGACGGATTCGCGGAGAAAGTAAACGATAATTCAGGAAGAAGAAAAGAAATTTAGGGTTTCACTGGAAACTACGCCGTTTAGTAGAATAAGCATTGAAAAAACAGCTGCGCAGAGAGAAAAGAGATGAGTAAGTGGCCAACAAGGCATTAAAATTTAGACCTAATCACCTACTCCTATGTCGCTGCGGAGTCCCTTTTTCCTTCAACTTTCATCGTCAAATTACCACTATTCCATACCCTTTTTTTTTTCTTATTAAAGTTTAGCGATCCAAACGCTAGTCCTAGTTGTACTGTATTTATTATACTTACATATTTATTTAAAAAACAAACAAAATTGTTTATAATATTAATTTAATTAAATCAATTATATAATTGTTTTTTTATTAGGGTTTTATTTAAAATTTCACGAGTCAATACTTTTAAAGCAATCAATTGTTGCATAGCAATTTAAAAAATTAAATTACTCTTATTATATAAATTGAATCTCTCTCTATATGTAATGTGTATATTAATATTTCAGAATTTAAAATTTCTAAACAAATATTTATATCAAACTTATAAAAAATACAAATTTTAATGATATGAAAATTAATTTCGTCCTTATACGTCAAGTAAAATCAAATTATTGGGACAGTTTATTTTTATTTGTTGTGCAAAAAATAAAAATAAAAACTCTTAAAATTGCCTCCAAGAAAAGGAAATTCACTTATGAACACGCAATCAAATTATCTCATTTCAGCATTAAAAACATTTTTTTTTTCTTTATTTTTACTTGGGGGGTTGCAAGATTGAGTGAATAAATCACTATAAGGTTACAATTACAAAATTATGACATATTAATGGAAATAATTTAGCCAAAATAAAAAATCTAAATTTGAAAGTGATTTAACAATCAATATCTGAATTTGAATCTCAACCATATAAATTATTTATATTCAATATTAATTGACATGAAAATTAGAGAATATAGAATCCCATACATGTCTTAACAAAATGGCAATTAACTAATTAATGAACCTCAAATCATCAGTAATTGCACATGCATAATAAAAATTACATACTAGTAATATATTATTAAGATCACTGCTTCCACATTAATTAACAAAGCACATGGAGGATCAAAATGGATACAAATTCAAAAAACCATCAACAAAACTGCATTTTGATAGAAAAAAGAAACACAAAGCAAATAGGTTTGTCTGAAAATAATAAACATTAGTATATTGTACAGGAATAATGTTATCCAAATATGTTTTTTAGACCTCCAAAAGGAAATCCTTATCCTTTTCAAGTTTCTCCATAGCTCCAGCTTCCAACGTTATCTCCACGTCAATGCTTCTGCCTCCGCTCTTCCCTTGATACAGATACACCATTCCATCAAACCTATTATTGGATCCGCTCCTCACGCTCTCCGGTTTTCCCCACCCGAAATCCATCTCGTAAACCGGAAATCTCGGCGAGCTCCCAACTGCCACACAATTCACGCCCGCATCCTTAAATTGGAAAACCTTCGGCGCATTTTCCCATTCTTTGTTACGTTCATCAATGGCTTTAGCGTTGTGTGTTTCGATAGCTTTCTGTATAACCGACGCCCCGAACTCTGGTGGGTTCATCAATAACAACCCCACTGCTGTCGCCGTGAAAATGGCCTGAATTAGATTGCCGAAGTAACTTTCAGGCATCGGTGGATCAACCCTTTTTCGACAGTCAGCGAAGACAGTGAAGACTGTGTAGTCTTCAGGTTTCAGCTCACGTGCATGGGTTACGTGACGCCAAATATGGACCGCCAGTGACTGAAAGGTGGAGAATGGCTTTGAACCATCGGACGAAGGATTTGCGTTGACTTTTGACTTGATGGTGTCAATGGCAGATTCGGAAAATTTGAAGACTTTTTCTCTTAGCTGTGGGACCAACTTGGTGTCACCGTTGGATTCATTGAATGGGTTCGGGGGCAGTGAGAGATCCAGCTTAACGCGAGTGTCACGCACTTTGGTGCGTTCGAGGAATGGAGGAACGGAGATGCAACGGGATCCCTTGCAGATTTCAGCCCATGAGCTCATGAAATGCCACGTGGATGTGCCATCTATGATCGCATGATTGAACGCACATCCCATTGCGAGTCCATCTTTAAGCTTGGTTAGCTGGAGAAAGAACCACAATAATTGTTAGTGGGACTTGTGGCCCAGGCACACCTAAAATCTTTAAAGAATTGACAGAACAGAACATCAGCAATTTCAGGAACATTACTTACCCAAACTTGCTACTTAACTTCCATATAACAAATTACGTTTACTTATGTAACATTTTTAAAAGAGGGATATTACCAAATATCTTTTATTGGTTTATTATTTACAATAAAATATATATATATATATATGTATAATCTCTTTTTAGAGAAGATTAAAGATAATAATTTTTTTCTCTAAAACCTATTTTTTTTACAATTCTTTCTTTTCTCATCTTATATCACTCTTTTTTTTTACATTTTTTTATTAAAATTTAAAAATATATAGAAAAAAATAAAAGAAATAAAAATTATTTTTGGACTGACTTTTATACTAATAACAAGAATTATTTTTAAATTATTAATAGAATAAATGATCAAACAAAATTTTTTTAATAATTAAGATAACATTTATTTTATTTTTAAGAAAATAAAAAATCACAAAGAAATTTAATATAAAATACAATTATTTTTCTCTTCATTTTATATTTTTTATTAATCAAATTATTTTATTTTTTCTATATATTTTATTTTATTTTTCTTCATAATTTTTTCATTGCTTATATTATTTTTTATAATATATTTTGTTTTGTTTCGCTTTACGATTTTAATTTTTTTATTTTATCTTTTTGTTGGTTTTAAAATTGTTTTTCGGATAAGCTTTAGTATAAAGGCCACAAAAAAAAAAAGTATTTTGTGTTTCAAATTAATTTTCATTCACTTAACTTTTTTAAAATTAAAATAATTATTTGTAGTATCAAATATACAGTGTGAAACAATTGCATATAATATCATTTATATTTTTAAAAATCAGTCACAAAATATATTTTATTTTTTAAATTTTAATTAAAAATATAAAAATAAATAAATAGTGGTATGAGATACGAAAAAAACGAGAGAAAAGAGAATGACAAATAAAAAGTGTAGATTTTTAGTGTTTTAGTCCTTATTATTATAAAAAAAAATATTATATTTAAATTTATCTCATAAACAAAAAGTGACATATTTTTTTATTTAAAAACAGAAGATATAATGAAGCTATAAAAAAGATCGTATTCCTCTTTTTATAAATCACCCGTCACCACTACATAAAAAGAAGTCAGCGATAAAATCTAAGACCGACCCATTATGTAGATCTCACAAGAGGAATAATGAAGATCAAAAAAGGAAAGAAAAAAATTACGTATGAAAGACTCAATTAATGTTTAATGTTAGAATTTAGAAATTTACCTGAAGAGCTAACAAAGGCCTCTGTTGACCTTCCAAGTTCAAAATCCCATTATAAGGGATCAACTCCTTAAATCTGACAGTGCCTTCCTCAACCGTCAGATCATCAACATTGATCCCATCAGCAATGGCTTCTACAATCTCCACACCCTCCGTGTCATCATCATACTCAACCCTAAAAACCCCATCTTCATCTTTGCCAATTCTTCCCGCTAGTTGATGGAAATCTTCCAAAACTACCCGTAGCCCATCCTTAAGTCTGCTCACCATATCCTCAAACTCATGATGACCACTGCACCCCTTGTACAACAACAATTTCTGGTTATAGTAAAAGGCTAGATATGGAAGATCAAAGGTGATCAGTTGACATTCTTTCCTTCCTAGTATTTTACAGGGTTTCACATGGGTTGTTCCTGTGATTTTCACCTTTTGGGTTTCTTCTTTCTTATCTACTACAAGTTGATGGGGAGCCATTGTTGATGGATGAAAAGGAACAGACGGATCGAGGGTGGATATATTTAGTGGTGGTTGAAAGATAAACAGGGACTTGAGGTTGAGGTACTCTTTATAGGAGAAGATGGTGAATGCATTTATGAAGATCAGTAAAGCAGTTGGTGGCCCATTAATGTCCCTGCTTAAGTCCCCTGATGAAGAAGGTAGAAGTTGAGGAAAGAGATTAGTCCACTTCCTTTTCTTACTTGCCTGAATTCGAAGTAAATGCTTATTTCGTAAAATTTGTTGGGGTTGGCGATGTTCTTAAATCTTGTGCACTTTTTTCCTTTTTCAAACAATTGTGTTTCGAGAACTGACAAAATCATCAATTCTTGGTCTTAAAATCTATTAGCAGTGTTGCAAATTTCTTCAAGACTATGATGAGGTCATGAATTTCAACTTAATTTAAAATATAAACCATTAGTAACTATTTGGATTTGCTATTGGAAAAATCGGTTTTAAAAAAATATATTTTTAATTTTTTAAAATTTTAAAAACTATTTTAAAACTAAAATATGTAAGTAAATATTTTAATAGAAACAGTTTTAAAAAAAATTAGCTTACAAAAACTAAAAAAAATCAATTAATTAAATAAATAAAATTATAAATCCATTTTTTTAACATCAAACAACAAGCACACACTCTTTTCCCCTTATTATAGGCACCTTGAATATTTGCTTTTTTATTTAACAAAACAAATAAAAAGATTTATGTACATCGGGCACCGACAATTATATTTCATGACTAATTTATTTCCCTAACCTAATAAAAAGAATTAATAACCTTTAGCATTTCAGAATATAAGTACGTACAAAAATGAAACTTAATAAACCTCATTGACATTAAAGATGCTACTTTAATGCCTATCCTGGTTGCCGAAGTAGGTTAGGTTTCATTAAAAATAAATTAATATCACCCCATTTTTTACATTCTCTTTTAGACAATGGGAGGATACATATATTTGTAGAATGTATATAATTGTATTGTAAACAATAAATTAGCATGTTTTAAGATTAAATTAAAATATATATGAAAAATTAAATTGAAAAATAAAAAATATATATACATTCTTTTTTTTATATATAACAATCAACACATTTATTTTTTTTATGGGCTGTTTCAGATTTAACTAGTGTGAATAGCATTAATTAGATAATAACACTAAACAAATTAAAATTGTTAAGGCTACAATTAATTACTAAGAAGTTTAATAGAAATTCTATTCATTTACTCACCCAAAACGGTACAGGGACATAAACCTAATTAATCTCATTCAATAGCAGTAACTATTATTACTATTGAGAAGGAATTTATACATATATAATATGTTAATTACTTGAATATATATATAGCACAATCCAATTATTAGAGATGAGCTATTTTCTAAGAACAATTATGAAATGGATTATAGAATATATTAAATATTGATGATCATGTATAGATTTGTTCTCTCTCTCTCTCGCTCTCTCTCTCTCTCTTCCCTGGATACAACCAAAACAGAAAGTTAATCTAACAACAGTACTAAAAGATATAATTTTTTCTTACAAAAAAAAAATCATAATTTTATCGCATGGTGATAGAGACTTGAAGATTAATTACTCTATCTTTATTGCATGGGAGTAGATAAAACTTACGAGTTACGTGAATAACAAATAATTTTTTTCCAGAAGAGGCACTACTGATGAAAAATTAAACTTGCTTCGTGTGTAAATGGGAGCTGGTTGATGATTAATGGCCGCCAAAATGGCTCCTTTTCATAGGCCGGTGAAAAATTATTGGAAACCTGTAACTGTAATGGATATTAGTCATAGCCACATTGATCCCACCAGTATTATTGGGCATAACTAACTTCGAAATGTTTTTATTTGTATTAGTCTAAATCTGAAATTGCTATTCGATTTAAAAAAAGAGTAAATTTTTTATTTTTTATTTAATTGATTGATTTTTTTTAATTTTTTATAAATTATTTTTTAAATTTGTTTCTGGAAAAAATATTTATTTATCTATTTTTTTAAAGTAATTTTTAAAACTCACAAAAATTAATTTTTTTTAAATCACTTTTGTCAAATACTTTCAAACGAACCTAAGTGTTTAATGTCAATTAAGCTGGTTGTTAATGAATGGGGAAGAATAAACCCATTGTTTCTATTTTTATATTTTCAGTTTAATACTATTGATTTAAATTTTAATTTTTCACTGTTATGTTATTAATTATTTAAACGTAATTTAAGAACATGATCGATCACCTTTATTTATTTTATAAAAAATTAAAAAAATTTATTGAGGGAATATATATGTAGAGGTATTTTTATATATCTTTGTTGAGTTTAGGTATTGAACTGATAATCTCTTATTTTTTTCATAATTATTTTATATTAATTGAACTAATTCCATTGATATTTTTGTTAAGGGTTTAAAATTAAAATAACTAGACAAATGAAACAAAAAAAATGAAAATTTTGAATAATAATGATATTTGGAGCAAATTTCATAAAAAGAAAAGTTGAAAAAGGAAAAGTTGTCCATTAGATCTCAAAACCATACATAGACACATTTTAAAAAATAACAACTTAAATTTTGTAAATAGCCAAATTAGAGTGTCCAAATTTTGGCCAAATCGAATAAAATGTCTTTTTTACCCTTCTTGCAATTTGGCCCTAAGATTTCCCTCTGTAATCTAATTTCTTTTCCCTCCAAATACATCTCATTAAATACGTTTTGTTAATTTATTTATCATTAATCGCATTAATTTCTTTATCGTTAATGGCACTTATCACGATTCCAAATTTATTAATTTTTTTACAACAAGTTCTCCAATTATTTTTTTCTATTAAATCTCTAAAATATCAATTTTAATTATTTTCAATTCTTTTTACAATAATTTGAACATAAATATCTTGCAAGTCTCATCAAGTCACATGGAAGCTTAAAATATTATTTGACTGAGAAAAAATATTAGAAGAATAATATATTTTACGATTAGATCAGGGACAATCCAAAAAGTGACCCGAACAGGGATCTACCCAAATTGACTCGATTTTTAAATATAAATATATACTTATTTCTTTTAAGTTTTCAAATTAATTAGTAATTAGTCTAAAAATCATTTTAATATTTATAAATTTATTTATTTATTCTCAAGTATTAAGCGTTTATTTAGTAATTTAATTTAAAATTAATTTTTACGATAAACTAATAAAAACAAAATTAATATTTAAAAATATTCATTATAAATATTTAGTAATTTTGGATTCAATTGATCAAATTGGAACTCAATTATTTAATGCAATTTGAATTAAACTTCAATAGACCAAACTGAAATTAATTAATTTAACATAAATTGATTAAAATAAGATCCAGTTGATTAAATAAAGTTTATTAATTGAACTTAATTGGATTAAATTGAAATTCAATTGATTAATTGATCTTAAATTACATAAAATATAGTTCAATTAATTAAAGTTAATTAGATTAAATAAATTCAATTAATTAAATTGAGTTAAATTAAACATCAATTATTAAATTGAGGTTCAAATCACAAATTGAAATTCAATCGAATAAATAAAAATTAGTAAATTGAACTTTTTTGGATTAAATTGGAGTTCAATTAATTAATTAAATTTAAATTGATAAAGTTTAACTTAAATTTAATTAAATTGAAATAGACTAATTAAATTCATTTGATTAATTTTAGGGTTCAATTGATAAATTGAACTTAAATTAATTAAATTAAAATCGATTAATTACACTTAATTTTATTAAATTGGAATTCAATTGATTATTTGAACTCAAATTTGATCAACTTCAATTGATTAATTAAACCTAAATTGACTAAATTAATTTAATTTAATTTTAATTGCTTAATTAGACTTAATTTGATTAATTTGATATTCAATCAATTAAATTGGAAATCTCTTAATTAATTGTACTTAAATTTAAATTAATTGAATGTCAATTGATTAATTAAACTTAAATTAAATTGAATTAATTATTAAATTGGGAATCAATTGATTAAATTAAACTTTATTTAATAAAATTAAAATTAGTTAATTAAATTTAAATTGATTAAATTTAACTGTTCAAAATATAAATTGTTAAATGGCCACTTTAGCTACCAACAATTGATTGAGCCCCAATTAATCAAAGTAAGTTTAATTGACCGATATTTTTAACTTAATCAATGAAAGTTATATTTAAATTTAATTTAATCAATTAAACCCTAGTTTAATCCGATTAAGTTCAATTAATCAATATATATTTAATCAATTAAAGTTCAATTTAAATTTAATTAATCAATTGAATGCTAATTTAGTCAATTTAAATTTAATCAATTGAAGTTAAATTTAAATTTAATTAATAAATTGAACCCTAATCTAATTAATTAAATTCAAATTAAATCTAATTAATCAAATTTAAATCCAAATGAATTAAATTTTAGTTTTTATTTCTGTGATAATTTTTTTAAATTATGATATGTGTAATTTTTATTCAAATTGAGTTGTGGTTCAAAGGGATTGAATCCTGAGTTTAAAATATGTGAAGCAGAAATATAAGCAGCAGTGGTTGTTAGCTTGGTGGCAAGAATGTCACGGGTTCAACTCTCCCCTTTTGCCTTTTTCAATTTTTTCATTTTTCTTTTACTTAATGATAAAATAATATTGCATATAATCCAGTGGAAGATTTTTTTTTATGTCGTTATTTAAAACTCTAGCACAACAACCAATAACTTTCCACTTTCTCATCCCTCATTTTTCAGCCGCCCCCATTCACCTTACATCTTTGAGTTGTTTGATATTGGTTGTTGGAGAAAAATAGATTTAAATTTTTTTAATTTAATTAATTGATTTTTTTATAAATGGTATTTTTTAAATTTATTTGTGAAAAAAATATGTATTTACCTTTTTATTTTTAAAAGTAACTTTCAAAACTTAAAAAATTTAAAAATAAAATTTTCTTTTAAAAATACTTTTAGTTCAACTATCTTTTTATTTTTCTGAAAAAAATTTACTCCACCGACAATGTTATTCACCTATCTCACAATTTTTATTTTCTATTTACGCCCTAATCCAATAGCAAAATGAAGAGATATAAGCATATCCGTAGTATTTTTTCTTATTTTCTCAAACTTATGCTGTAGAGAAGAGTGATAAAAATCCCTGCAACGTCATGTTTTAGCCTCTAGCCTCAACTCTATTTCTCTTCTTCATCTTCTTCTTCTTGTTTTTTTTTAACATCTTATTTTTCTTTATCTATAAAATCCAGTATTTTTTTTTATCTGAGTTTTTCCCAACAAAAATGACAAAGGGACAGTGTTCTATATTTTTATTTTTTTTCCCCATCAAATGACAGTTGAAAACAAAAAGGACGACAAAAGGAACCATTTGGCGGCCAACTATTTGGCCGCTTAGCAGCACCCGATTAATAACGTGCTAAAGCAAAACAAAAGCAGAAAATTAGTTCACAGTTAATACTATTTGAATATAAATTTCGGGGCCTTAATTGGTTGGCCCCACTCCAAAATCTCCTTAAGCACAAGATTTCTTGCTCTATTAATGGTCATAAAGCACAAGTACAAATGCTCTTCCAGCTCATCTAGCTGCTCGTTAAAGTTGCAATCATTCTTCTTCAGCTGGCGCGCCACTTCCCCATTAACTTGGAGCCACTCCTCTCCTCTCTCAAGCCAAAACTTAATCGTTTCCCGCATATGTTCCAGCTCATCATTCAGCCGATCCATGAGCCGGCTAATGGTTTCCAAATCCCTACTTAGAATATAAGTGCCTTTTGCAGCCATATCGAGCTGAGCCGACACCCGATCCAGCTTCCTACTAGAAGCCAGCTCGATTGAAGCCGTTATAAGACTTGGAGCAGCCACTAACAAAGCCAGGGCATGAGTAGCAAGGATTATTGTGAAGGAAGCTGTTAGAGTCACAAGAAATAAAGCCGAGCTATGTTTTAGTCTACTTCTTAGCTGTAGCTTGGATCTAGCCTTGTCGCGGCTTGATTCTAGCTGCTTGAGCAAATTGGAGCAATCGGTTTGTGTGACCCGGACCTGGCTCGGAGATGGTGCGGAGCAGTGAAATGGGTTTGAGAAGTTACCGAACTCAGTTAGTCGGGTCAAAATAATTCGAAATTGCTTTTCGAGAGGCAAAGGAGTCGCGTCCATCGAGTGGAGAGCGGTTTTGAGTGAGCGATACCTGACACGTGTATGGTCGATATCCTTTAATAACAAGCCACATAAAAGAGAAGCATTGGCTGTTTGAGTGAAATATTGGGATAAGAGAGAGTGAGTAGCGGACGGGTTACGGGCCAAGTCAAGGATCAGAGAAACTGCGTGTTGATCCGGATCCAAAAGATATTCCACAAATAGACGGTAGGAAGAAAGGCGAGCTGCGGTGGTGGACTCAACGGGAATACCTGTAGCAGAATTTCCGTCCGATAATGCTACGACACGTGTCCAGAAGTCGATGTATGACTCTGTCCTAAAAGCATTAGCATATTCTTCTCGTACATCTACGTAGAAATTGGTCGGAACACCACCATTTTTGCCCCCACCTCCCTCTGCATGTCAAGCACATGATATCAGTAGGTAGGCTTAATTACAAAGAATCACTTAGATTTTAAATCAGTAAACAGTTGGGGAAATTTCATATATACCTGAGGTAGATGGAAGAATTTTATCGAGGCATGCAGTGATTCTTTTCTTCATACTGAGATGAGAAATTGAGTAAATATGTGGACACCAACCTGGGAGAGATCGTTTAACAATTGTAAAGTGCAGTTTCGTTTTAAAATTAATATATAGATGTAGGTGGGGATTTGGGGAGGAAATTAGAAAGAAAATAAGACGTAACAGCAAATGCACTTGTAGTCCAAGGGAAGATGTATCCACTATAGCTAGATGCTTACAAGCAAAATATAACATTTCTTTCAATTATGGAAAACAAATTTGGCCCTTCCCTCTATGACTTGCATTAGATGTTTGTGTTCAACTATTCATGTATACATTAACCCAATTTATTTTTATTTTTATTTTTTTCTATATATAAATATTTTCAAGTATTTTAATGTTAATAATACAAATTCGGGACTTAAATTATTTCCCGTTAATTGCTTGATATGGTTAGGTTATTGCTAGAAGATGGTATGATGATTTTTTAATTAACTTTTGGGTTTCTTTTTTTTTGAGAAAAAACACAATAACATGGGATTAAGAATATCATTCACCTTATCTAATATTGAACGGAATTGTTATCCCCAATCAAATCCATGTTTTAAACTGAAAAATAAATTAAATATTAGTCCAATAATAATGGAATAATTTTAAAGTGATTGAGATGGTGAGCTTGATTCAGTAGTAAAAAGAAGAAAAAAAAGAACCCAAATAAAATTCTAAAAGGAGAGGGAGAGGGAGAGGGAGAGGGAGAGGGAGAGGGAGAGGGAGCTGCTCAAGTATGGGCCATATCTCATAGAGACTTAGAGAGGTTATGAAATGGGCCGCTGCACATTTATCTATGGATGATGTTTGTCAATATTTATTCTATATAATCTTATCTATAAATTCAACTTATCATAAAATTTTATTTTCAAAATAATTTTTATAAATTTTCACTTGCTTCATATATAAAATTATTTTTATTACTGTACTAATATTGTTAAATTAAAATTTATTAATAATTTATATATAGAATTAGGAATAAATTTAGACACAAAATTTAAATTTCACTAATTCACATGGGAAATGAGTTGTAGGAATCTCCTTCTATATTACGTACCAGCCTTAGAGAATTTTTCGGGGGTTCATTTTTGGTTGTTATATTGTGACCTTATCATCATTTTCTACATATACAAAATAAAAATAAAATGCATATTTTTTCAAAAATGAATTTTGGTCAACTATTGAATATACAACAAGTTTATCAATTATAACTTACATCTTACAAGTTTATCATTTTTAACTTAGAGTTTTATTGATTAAAAAAATTACAAATTTATCATTTACAATTTTTTTTTTTATTACTTATAGGTTCATCGTTTACAATTTTTTTTATCACTTACAAATTTATTGTTTACAATTTTTTTATTGTTTCAAATTTACAAATTTATTATTATGAATCACATTCCTTCACACATGCAAAATAAAAATAAAATGCGCATTTTTTCAAAAATAGATTTTGGTGAACTATTAAATATATAATAAATTTATTAATTATAACTCATAGATTTATTATTTTTAACTTTGAGATTTATTGTTTAAAAAAACTACAAATTCGTCGTTTATAATTTATTTTTTATTACTTACAGGTTCATTATTTATAAATTTATTTTTCATTATTTATAGGTTTATCGTTTTAATTTTATAAGTTTTTCATTTAAAACTTACAAATTCATTGCTTTAAACTTATTATTTCATCACTTACAAAATTATTGTTTTACAATTTACAGGTTCATCATTTTATAACTTATAAATTCATCATTTATATCTTACAGATTCATGTTATAAAACTTGAAGGTTCATCATTTATAAAATATAGGTTCATACTTTAGAATTTACATGTTTATCATTTACAGGTTTATCATTTATAATTTATAATTTATATGTTTATTGTATAAAAATTGTAGATTCGTCGTTTAAAATTTATAAGTTCATCGTTTACAACTTGTAAGTTCATCAATTACAGATTAATTGTTTCTACCAAAATTTATCATATTTAATATCTATAAAACTCGATTTTCTCTCTCTATATTGTTCAGTTTTAGTTCAAATATTTTCATTTTCAACCATTTTATTTCACAAATATATCAAAACTAATATTTTTCATTGCAAACAATAATAACAATACTTAAAACATTAAACAATACTAAAAATAAAATTAAATATATAAATTAAAAATTTTCTCTCATCAAAATAAATCTTTATATACTAATTAAGAATTTTTAAAAAAAAAAATAAACACGGAAAGAAGAATAAGAAGGGAACAACGAGAAACAAAATACATTACATGTGTTTTTTTACTTATAAAATACTATTAGTTTTTATAGTAAAAATTAATGTTTTTTAAGAAAAGAGACGCATTTTTTTTTACATTGAAAGTGTATCATAGAAAATGCATAAAATATTTGTACTATTTCTCATTAATAATTTTTACTCTAATAATAATAATAATAATAATGTATTGAATTGAAGTTCATCACCAATAATTAAGTGTTGTATTTTAGATTGAAAATCGATAAATCTGAGTCAAATATATCATAAATCAACTCTCTATTTTATTAAACAAATTAAGGCTCAAGGTTCTCTGTCTATTTCTAAAAAATAATTTGTCTTTAGTATTTTTTTATATCTAGCTACAACACTAAAAAAAAAAAAATGAAATGATAATTTATTTTTTTTTTTATATTTGATAAGTTTTGTATAATGACTTTCTACTTTAAAAATAGAAAATTATTTTTTTGTTTATTTTTAAAATATTTTCGATTAATTTAAAAAATATGTTTCTTTAATTTAATTTTTCAGAAATAAACTAAATATTAGAAAAAAAAAATTTCAAAAACAAACTGAAACTAAAACCTCAGTATGGATCCTCTCCAATGTGAACAAAAAAAAAAATTAATTAAAAAGTTGATGCACATCAAATACACACGATTCACGTGGAGGACAAACCTATCTAGGTACGTAACAATCTTTTATAATCTTTGCATAATTTTGCATGTTCTGGTTCTTTAAAAAGTCAACACTCTCTCTCCTAGACCCATTTTTCCTTTCCTCTATGGAGAGACCCAACTAGAAGATCGAGTTTTGAGTCTTTGATTATTTATCCAAATCAAAAATTTACTAACCTCAATAGAACGTTTGGAATATCATATTAGACCCCATATGATCAAAAGAGATTGGTGATTTGGAATCGTTTTCCTTATCTTTTTTTTCCTAATGCGTTAACGATTTCATTTCTCACTCTAATTTTTCAAATGCTGGCCTTTTTATATTGTCGGAATTTTTTTTAAAGCACTATGTATGTAATTAAAAGTTTTGATATTTGAGTCATATATATAAGGTTAAATTGATACCTTATACCTTTATGCTTCATTTTATCGAAAATCTAACTAATATCAATTTGAATAATCTAATCTGATGTAACTTGTTTTTTATTTTTTCATTAATCTTATGTTTGACCTTGTTAAATTAATAGCTTAAAGGCAATTTAAGCTCCAGTGGTATGATTATACCCCATTGGAGAATGAATGATTCAAAACGGTATAGTATTTTTTTTTTTCCCACTGAGAGGGGGGAGGATTAATATATTAGGTTTCACAAGCATCATTCTCTATTTTAGTTTAGTAAAAATTTAAAGATGTCCAAATCATTCACCAAACCTAGCAGCTAGATGTCTGAGAACCTTAATAGTTTGCTACTATACAAAATTAATTGCAACATTCATCATCTCATATATATTAATACATATGTATATAAATTACTGTTCATTTGTTTTTTTTTCTCAAATTTATTGTTTTAATTAAAATAAGTTCTTTGGGAAGATAATGATGATAACAAGGTGCAAGTATTCCCAAACATTTCAAACCTTAGAAAAAAAATAAAAATGTTGATATTTCTGGAAAAGACAAGAGCAATTGGGTAGGTCCCACACAGAGTCTAGAAATCATCACCACCATAGCCAAGATCATCCTCGACCCTTTCCGCCGCGTCATCAGCAATCTTGTCTTCCAGCGCATCAAAACCCTCAGCCAATGCGAGTCCACCTAAAGCCCCTGCCACCGCACCCACAGCCAATCCGGTCCCCATCCCACCAAACTTGTTTTTCTTTTTTTCCTCTTGCGCATAAACCGGCTGCTGACCGTATCCGTAACTCGGCTGGCCGCCGTAAGGTTGTTGTGGAGGCGGCGCGTTGTACCCAGCGTACGGATATCCACTACGCGGAACAGCGTACGGATCTGCATAAGGATACTCATAGCCTCTAGAGGCTGATGGCGGCGGCACACCGTAGGGCGGTGCGTAATAGGGATCTGGCGCACGATAGCGAGGCTCCTTGATCGTAACCTTAACGTCGAGTTTCCCTTGAGGTCTACCAGAAGGACGCTTGAGCAGGAGACTACGTTGTGCTCGTTCGCCGATGCCGACATCATCGAGAACGTCGACGAGTCTCAGGCGAGCGGAACCAATAAGGGGCTTGGTGTCATCCTCAGTGCCGGCGTGGACGATGTCGATATAGAGAGTGTGGTCCTCAATGCGGCCAGGAGGCAAAGGGATAACAAGAGTCTGCTCCCAGAAAGGACACGTGTCGCCCTCCTCGTCTACTCTGGTGGAGCATTTGCTGTTTGAATCAACCCAAACGACAACGTACGGCCTAAGCGATCCATGGCGCCAGTTGACATTCTTCAGGTCCTTCGCCGATGAGATGGTCACCTCAACCTCGTACCGAGAAGCCATTTCGGGAGATAGAAAAAAAAAGTTAAAGACGAAATTGAAGGTCGTCGGAGGATTTAAAGCTCTATAAATAAGGTTGTACAAGTTGGGGCGCAACTAGGGACGTTCTAATTCTATCTAGACGTATACGGGAAGCGTATTATTTTACCATATTGACCTTTGTACAACGTTGTCCGCTCGAGCAAACAGAGATTTGATTGAGGGGTTTTTGGTCAAAATACTGACTAGACCAGGTTGGACGAGGTTAAGACGGACAAGATAGCTTAGTAACTAAGCATTTTCTTTTTTCCATTATTGTTTTTGATATTGGCATTTGGCATGGGTTGAAGACAGGGTTGACCGGTAGCACATGTTTTGATAGAGTTCCAGGCTATAGCCAATCGCCGGTGGAGGGAGAATGAGTGCTAACTAAAAAGTAAAAACAGCATGCTGCGTACGCATTTAAAGCTGCGAATATACCTGTGATAGGCCAATAAAAAATCCTCCACACGGTGTGAACACGGTGCAACTTGGGCCTGTCGTTTGTCATCTACTTTCTGTTCACTAGTATTTTTTTATGTAGCAGTTTGCCCCGTAGGTTTGTGCATATAATGCAAAAAAACTAAATAAAGCCATGTAACGAATTTGTGCATGTTTATTTCTTGCAATAAGATCTAAATACATTGATAAAAAAATAAAAATAAAAAGAAATAAAAAAGGAAAAATCAACTTTTCTGGAAAAATATTATTATGGCACTTAACCATCCCTTTACGTGAATTTAAATTAAATCAATTTTATTGATTTTTTTCTTTTCTAAATTGGGATAAAATTAATTACTCTATATACATCTGTATATAAAATCGATTTAGTATATGAATTTTTTCATGTACATAATTAGGTAAGTAATTTTTCAATTTCTTATCTATTTCTAGTCATTTGTGATTGGAAAACTTTAAACTTTAGAGCCCAAATCGAATGCAAATCTGATATTAAAATTCCTGGTCCACTGCAAATAAATGAGCTTAAGCTGATCAACGTGGCATTTTTCAGAAAAGTACACAGCCCTATTCAAACAACAAATTGATTCATATTTCCTTTACTTGTATAATATTATTTTTTTAATTATATATTTACAGTAATCTTCATAATTTTTAGTGTATTCTTTTTATTTTTTATTTTTTTATTTACAAATATAAAAAAAATATTTTAAGTTTATTTTTATAAATATATAATTTTTTAATTTATATATTTAATTTTATTTTTAATATTATTAAATATTATAATAATTGTTATTATTATTTTTAGCATTTTTAAATATTTTTACTTTTAATTTTTTTGTGAATATATTTGAATTAAAAATAAGTAATATAAATAGAAAAAAATTGAATTCTTTGAGGTTGAATAAGATAGATTTTGTAAAAATGATAAACTTGTAAATAATTAATCTCTAAATTATAAACGATAAATTTATAAGTAATACATATAAATTTATAAGTAATACATATAAATTTAAATAATTTCAAAATGATAAACTTACAAATTCAAAATAATAAACATATAAAGTTGTAAATGATAAACCTGTAAATATTAAATTTATAAATTCTAAACAATTAACCTATAGTTTTAAAAAGAATAAATTTGCGAATGATACCAATAAGTTTAAAAATAATGAATATGTCTTTTTAAAAATGATTAACATGTAAGTTCAAAATAATAAATCTAAAAATTGTAAACGATTAAACTGTAAATTTTAAAAAATAAATTCGTAATTTCAAAATGATAAACCTGAAAAAAGTAAATGACAAATCTGTAAATGTTAAGCCCACAAAATTTAAATGATGAATATATAGTTTTCAAAAGAATAAACTTGTGCATAATACCAATAAGTTTAGAAATAATGAATATGTCTTTTTAAAAATGATGAACATGTAAGTTCAAAATAATAAATCTACAAGTTATAAACGATTAAACTATAATTTTTAAAAAATAAATCCGTAATTTCAAAATGATGAAGCTGAAAAAAGTAAATGACAAATCTGTAAATGTTAAACCCGCAAAATCTAAATGATGAATATGTAGTTTTCAAAACAATAAACTTGTGAATGATAACAATAAATTTAAAAATAATGAATATGTCTTTTTAAAAATGATGAACATGTAAATTCAAAATAATAAGTCTACAATATGTAAACGATTAAACTGTAATTTTAAAAAAATAAATCCGTAATTTCAAAATGATGAACATGAAAAAAGTAAATGACAAATCTGTAAATGTTAAACCCGTAAAACCTAAATGATAAATATATAGTTTTAAAAAAATGAAGCTACAAGTTAAAAATAAAAAATCTGTAAATAATAAGACATAAAGTTATAAATGATAAAAATATAAATTGTAAACGATAATTTATAAATTTAAAACTATGAATGTATAGTTTATAAATGATGAATATATAACTTTAAAATAATAAATTTATAAATCCAAAACAACGAATCTATAAATTAACGATAAATTTGTAAATTAAAATTAATAAATTTAAACGATAAACTGCAAGTTATAGTTGATAAATATATTTTATAGTTATTAATTTATTTTCAGAAAAATATGATTCAATATGCACTAAATCTACAATGTCACAAACTTATACATACCACAAAGCGGGAATCGGATCGGGTTTTCTAATTCCCCGCATGGAAAACCCTACTAAGATCCATTCATCTCTGATGCACAGAAAATCAACACTATCTTTTTCTACTTCCACTTACCACAATGCTCTCTCGTCTCCTCCCCAAATCTTCCCATTTCCGTATTATATCCCATCTTTGTTCAAAATCTAATTCTTTTCCTGTTCTTCTTCGTAACTCTAATTTCAACTTCCTTCTTGGACGCTTTTCCACCAATCACGGCAACGGAAACGACAATAATAACAGCAAGGATCAATCTGCCTCCAACATCTGGAAACTTTCTCGAGAAAGTGATGAAAATTTTGATTCATTATTCTCCCAAGATTCCACTGACGGCATTGCCGGATTCACCAATTCTCCGGCTCCTGAGGAAGAGTTATGGTTAAACGAGGAAGATGGCAGCGATGGCGGCCATATGTATGATCGAATTGAGAACGAGAGTGAGGAGAAGGCTGCCGGTGACGGTGACAGTGAGTGGCTGAAGTCGCAAGGATACGAGGTTTGGAGCTTGGAGGAAGGGGAGAAGGATAAAGACAACATTTTTGATATTGGAGATGTTGAAATGGTTGCTGGTGAAACTGGGAGTGAGAGTAATGTGAGTGTAGAGAGTGATCAGAGCGAGGAGCAAAAGAAGCTCGAGAGTGAGGAGATGGCGCTTACCGCCATACTTAAAGGTAAGCTTTTTATTTATCTTGTTCTGCTCGTAGTCTAGTAAATCTAAACGAATGTTGTTCTAGAAGAGAATTTGTTGTGTGTACAGTTTGATTTTTGGTCTTGTACTATAAAACTGTACTTCATTGTGAAGTTTTGATTATTAGCAAATGCGCACTTTTGATTTTACAATAGGATGTTCTAAACACTAAGTTTGCCCTCGTTTCCTTTTCTTTATTCTACTTGGCTAAATACTGTATTTTAGCTTAACTGATATAATAAGCAAGTTTGCGGCTGTGATTGACTGGAGAATCTTTCTCGCATTTCATGATAGAAAGGCTTTGGATAGGGTAACTTGTCTTTGCAAAGACTTGAATTTTAGTTATTTAGTATGATATAGGCTTGGCATCTTTATAAGTTTTAATGCCAATAAAATCTGTTTTCATTATGATTCTTCAACAATGCTTCATTCTGCCAACTTGTTCTTAATTGGTCAAACTAAAATGAATTTATATTAATTTCAAAACAAAATACAAACACAGCAAAATATGAACAAAGCAGGAGCACCTAACTAGCGAAGAGATTTTGCTAGTTAGCAAGAATACAAGAATTCCAATTATTATACTATATATCGTGTCTATACATGAATCTAAACAAAATAGCCTCTCTAATTCTATATACAGTTGACATAATACTAGGTTACTTTTGTTGGAACAACACTTCATTAATAGCTCTCCAGATCCGGTAAACTGCAACATTAAAAGCCAATCTTCTAATACAACTAATCAAAGTCTTCCCTGAAGCTTTTCTGGACAACCAACATCATGCCTCCAAGACAGAATAAGTCTATTTAATCATTCTTTTCTTGCTGTAGTATGTTGGGTTCATTACCTATTTGAATGGAAATATGACTACTTGGTAATCACACCTTGGAAACATTCATGGCTTACCTCTGTGAATATATGCATCTCTTTATAAGTTATCTTGTTGAAAGGTTTAATTGAGAATTGTATCACTAAGTTTGCTGGTGTGTTAAGGTATAAGTAATTGTTTTCCTGTTAGTTCATGTATATATAAATCTTATTTGATGAAGTAAGGGAGAAATGTAAATCAGTTTGTATTTGAAATTTCTTTTCTTACACTTTAGCTAATTCTGTTATCACATATTAAATAGTTTTGGTTAAAGTTTAGAGGATAGAAATTGTGTTTGTGTTAACACATTGTCACTGAAAGTACATTGATTCAATGTCTCATTGCAGGTCCAAATCATGCATTTGGCGACCTAATTGCAGCTTCAGGAATCACCGATGCTATGCTGGACAGTTTGATTGCCCTAAAGGATTTTGAAGGAATTGAGGGATTGCCTCCTCTAAGTGAAATAGAAGATATGCGTTATGAAAATAATACAAGAAAATCCTCAAGAGCTGAAATAGAGCGTCAAAAACAGGAAGAAATTGCCAATGCTAGATACGCAAAAGTAGATGAGAAAGTTAGAGCTTATGGAACTGGAAAAAGGAAATGCAGTGTGGCTCGTGTTTGGATTCAACCTGGTGAAGGAAAATTTTTAGTTAATGATAAAGAATTTGATGTCTGTTTCCCAATGCTTGATCATCGTGCTGCACTGTTGCGACCCTTTTCTGAAACAAAGACCTTGGGTCTTTGGGATGTCAATTGTACTGTGAAAGGAGGTGGTGTTTCAGGTGAGTTTGAGCGTTTTTAGTTGCACATGGAATTAGGTTTATATTACATAATAGTGTCAGATTTTTTGAAGTTAACTGGTTATGTCTATTAGTATTTGACATATGTTTGCGTGATATCGTAAATGTATGCTTCATTCTGCAGAAGAGTAATTGCATATTTTACTCAATTGTTATGTTTTTAAAGTTGTAGTTTGTCAATTTTGAACTATTTCACTTACCTAAATAAAATTTTTACTGGCAAATACATTGGTTGAGTTCCTTCTTTGTTAATCAAATTAAAGTTAGGTCTCCAGTGTTTTAATATATTATGGTATATATATAAAGGTTAGATGCAGATGGTTAAATTTATTTTTCTGTTGATGCTTTTTATGGCGGCTCGCTTGCCACTTTTCTATTTTCTTTTGATTGATTATTTGCCTGTTACTCTGGGTTTTGGTCTTGCATTCAAAATAGTTGTACTGCAGTTGGCAGCCTGAGACTAGTTTTGACGTAATTGTTCACAATCCTCATTTATGTAAGCAACTTCCAATATGCATAGGTCATTTATCCATGTAGATTAGTAGGGAAAGAATAGAAATTTGATTAGAGTTCTGTATAACACATTTTTGGAGTTGATGTATGGTGTGTGCAACCTGCAATATTTCATTGTTTTCTGTCATTCTTGATGATTTTGAGGAGACATAATGCAATTTCCCTTTTCTTCCTCTTGACTTTTTTGCAACTTTGTGGACTCCTTGGGAAACACTATTCAGACTGATTGGACAATGTTTTGTAACAACCTTTTTCTTCTGAATCTTTTCAAAACATGATTCAAAGTTTTGTTGGAATACAAATTGTCCTTTGTTTTGGGTACTAGAGTTCATGTTTGTGGAGAAATAATTTGTTTCCTTCCACACTTCATGGACTACAATCCCGTTGCTACCTTGTTCTAGCATATCTAATGTTCAAGATGTGCTAGAAATTATCTTTCTTGCTGGATTCAAATTTGCTCATGGAGTTATCCTTTGCTTTTAGGTGATGTTAATTATGAAGCCATCATGTGAGCAATCCTGCATCCTTCAATTTTACTTTCTGTGCTGTTATTTTGTCAGTTATGTTAGATGTGGTCTTAAATATTTGAATATTCTGCCTTAAGATTGTTGGTTTACCGTTGCAATTTGCTAAAACTAATTAGTGGAAGATTTTCACAATGCATGGAGGGTGTCTTAGTTCTGTGTTAATCACAGTTTGAATCAAAGTAAATTTCATCTGCATATCTTGCTTTTTTAATGTGTATAACAGATTTTAGAACTACCTCTTACACAAATTGGAATCTGGTTTTTGAATTCCTCTCAGAGCCCCGTTTTTTTGTCATATTTTCCATTTTCATAAAAAAAATTTTAAATAACTTTGGTAAAAACCTATCATTTACATGGTGGCAGGTCAAGTTGGAGCTATTCAGCTAGGGATCGGCAGGGCCCTGCAAAACTGGGAACCAGATTTACGTCCTCCCCTCAGGAATGGTGAGACTCTATTGAATAGGGCTTTCTTTTTGCTCTTGTTTAAAATATCTTGTTTATATCATGCCTCATACATACTGCTATTGCTTAAAAGTAAATTACTTGTCCATTGGCGATTGGTTTTGTACCAGGCAAAATATTTGTTATCCTGAATTAGCTTCTGGTCTATATATTTCACTGTGTTCATTTTTATCATTTTACCAGCTGGTTTCTTGACGAGGGATCCACGTGTGGTTGAAAGGAAAAAACCAGGAAAAGCAAAAGCAAGAAAGAGCTTTCAATGGGTCAAGCGTTGATCAACGGTTTCGAGCTGCTTGTTTTACACAACCAATTTTGTATTTATTTTTTTATATTCACAGCGTTAGCAATTAGATTTCAGGTTTTTATGTTGGGTCTGAAATTTCATTTGTAATGTAACTTGTAGGCCATAATTACGCCATTCTTGGAAGACCCTTGAAGAAGATTTTGCTGAGCTTCTAAACCTGGCAATAAAAGGAGCAAATTCAAAATTTTTTATCTGGATATCATTGCTGATTATGACAAGGGTAAATTGATTTATTTTCCATTTGAATGCAAATACTTCAGCTTATGGACACCGAGTTCATTTTATGTTTTGCCCTAGGATCACACCAGCAGCATTCTTCCTCCTCGTTAGGAGTTAGGACCCCACCATCAGGCATCAGCTCTCTGATAAAAATTTTAGCCAATATATTTGGAACAGATAGCTCTTGTATTTTATATTTACTTTATGGTGAAATCTTTATCAACATGAAGATTTTGTTCTTAATTAATTTCTGATTCCAGTCAGGAAGTGAAACACTGAGAATTTTTATAAAAAAATGACAAATTTATTTATTAATGCACGGGGAAGACTATAATACTTGTGAATTTATCTGTAATTGAGCTGTTTATATATTAACTAGAGATGAACCATAACTCGCGAAGTTTGTGTGAAAATAGGGGAAATCAAGCGAGAAACAAGTTAAAGGCATAAAAACTGAAAGGAACCATAAGAATTCTTGTTGGGAATAACAAAATATAGATAGCATGACAGAGCAGCAGGTTCTTCATATCAGGAATTTTCTACTACAGAAACTTATTTCTTTATGTTCTTCTCCCACAATAAATGCAAGAAAAAAAATGTTGGTTGAACAATCCAAACTCATTATTCAATAGCCTGGAAAGAATCAGTCTCATCCTTTTAATTACGTCAGCGGTCTTCAAATATGAAAGCCGACAGATATGCTTGATGAGAAGCCTAAATGAAAATAATCAGAAATAGATAGATACAAAATCCTCCTCACTAAGCCCCTTGTCATGGAACTCAATATGTCAGCCTAAGCAACAACTCGAAACAATTCTCTGTGGTGTTTGCTGGCAACGAATAATATAGTTGTCTTGGTTTGAGATAAGGTGACTAGAAAAAGATAATTTTTTTGGTAATTCTATTAGATTAACTTTGATATACAACACTCAATGAGAACACATAAAGTCAAAGTCATCACAAATACAAGGAAGAAGAGAAATTTTATTTGGCTAAGCGATCAACAAATTGGAATTTCTAATAATATGCAGGAGTTACAGGTCTGCAATAGATAAATACAAAATTCGGTTCACAATTCAAATTGTGAAATAGAGGAATTATAACTACCCTTGTTTTATCTGAATGACACTAGGTGCTTACCATTGCTAACTTCCTCATACTAATCAACATCATCAATATTCGCTTCCTGCACACGATGATTAACAGATAAACGTTCATAGAAATCTGAAACCTTTGGGTGGACCTTTATCTCTGATGGATCAAAACCAGACAAATAAAGGCCTTCCAATTTCTTCACACGTGAAATTGACACATAAACATGTCCATGGGCAAAACATTTCGAGACATCAGTGTGAAGGTGGTCAAGAGTCATGCCCTGGCATTTGTGTATGCTTAGAGCCCATGCTAGAGTAAGAGGTATTTGAAGTCTCCAAGCAACTGAAACATCTCCCTCAAAAATTTCCCATATTTGTGGTTTGATTACTATTTCCTTCCCTACATCAAATTTGACAACAGGCAATAGATTATCAAGGGTTAGGTCAATAATTTCCTCATCCTTTGCCTTGACAAATCCTGTAACTATGCCGGAGGCACCATTACAAAGCTTTTTCCAAGGATTCAAATTCTTGATCAAAACCACCCTTGCACCCTTACATAGCTCAAGTCGGTCAGGAACTATCAATTTGTTCAGTTCTATCCGCCGATTTTCCATGCCACCATCATCAGCCTTATAAACAATTATTTTCTCTCCCAAGCTTTTCATTCTCTCTTCATTCACTTTTTTCACATCTTCAATCCTTGGATAAAGCCTCACTACAGAGGAATCTGGTTCGTTTCTAGAGCAACATTGCTCTAAAAGCTTCAAGCCCTCAGAATCAAACACCCCTTTCCTTATACCATTAAGCAACTTTATAAATCCAGGATTAGATTGTCTAAGAACCTTAGTAAGTTCAACCTGCACATCAAAACTTGCATCCCAACAATCGGCTTCAAATGCAAACTCTATACCAGATGAACTTTGTCTGCCAATAATTGGTGGTAGCTGATAGAAATCCCCACAAACAATAAGCTGTATTCCACCCCATACCTTTCCAGACCCCCGAACTTCTTTAGCAATATATTCAAGATTCTCAAACATTTTTGCATCAATCATACTAATTTCATCGATGACTAATGCATTTACTTTTCTCCATCTTCCACAAGTGCGCTTATTCTTCGAAACCCTCTCCAGCAAAGTTTGACGATCTTTGCTGTTGATTCCAATGCCAGCAAAGGAATGAAGTGTTTGCCCTTTAAGAGCACATGCAGCAACACCAGTGGATGCAGTGACAAAAACCCCAGATGGGCCATGAGCCTTTCTAAGAATATTTATGATTTGCTTAAGCAAAACAGTCTTTCCAGTGCCAGCAGAGCCAGTGATAAAGACTGACAATCCATTGCGAACTTTAACCAGTATATCTTTCTGTTCCTCAGTCCATTTGATTTTAGGGTCACGCCTTTTCTCTTTATACTTGGTTACCTTCTTGTTACCGTATTGTGAATATTTTGATGCTTTACTACCAGTTGTAGAGCTAAATTTTCTAAACAAATTTATAGAAGCAGTAAAAAACTTGAAACCCATCATCTCTTTTGACGTTCATCAGAAGGATTCACTTCAGAATTCGTTAAAGCGAAGAACACCACGTAAACAAATCCACCTCAATCGATTGGGATATGAAATGGCAAAGACAACTACACAAACCAATGAAGAGTACAAAAAACCTAATAAAGTAAAGAAATGAGTATTTTACCGAATTTGCGAGGTTCTTAAATGGCATTGCTTTGGATTTGGGACAATTAACCCAATATTTTCAAAAGCTATGAACTGTGTGTGAGAAACCAGCACTTCAGATTGAGCGGAAGAGCTACATAGTGGGAAGGGGAACACAGGCATGAGGCATCTCCGTTTCAAACACAAACTTCTTTCGGCAGTATTTATCTACAATAAATAAACTCTAAATATTGTCGCCTACAATTTTTTTTTTCATTAATTGCAAATTATTTAATATTCTTTTTTAGACGTTTAATTCAATTTTTTAACATACTAGTGGCATAAAAAATTTTAAAAATTAGTGAAAAATTAAAACAGTTTCATAATATAAATAAAAAAGACTTAAATTCAATGAAATAATATATTATTGATAATTATCAATAAATAGATTTCTTAAATAAATAAAATTTTAGTGTTTTATTAAAATCTAAACACTAACTAATCAAATCTATATAATTAAGATAATATCAATTATCAATTATTCTCACTAATATAAAATATTATAAACTAAAAAATCTTAAAATTCAGTAAGAGAATAAATAATAAATAGAGTCACATCAGTATTGTTGGAAAATTTTCATATTTTTACTTTATATTGTTAATATGATATGGTTCTTATTTAAAATATATATTAATAAATCTAACTTGAAATTTATTGCTCAAATGAAAATGCACCTTCATTAATATGCCCTAATTAACATAAAATTGTATGATAAAAAATAATTAACATAAGAGTGTATTAGAAAAAATATAGTTAAAATTTATAGTTGAAATAATATTTATTAAATTTTTTAATTATGAAAAATAGAAATGAACTTATTTGTAGGGGATGAATAAATTACTTAAATTTAGCTTCTAATAATAATGTTGTAAAAAGCAAAATTTCTTAATTCGATATTCTAAAAAATAATTTTATTATAAAGTGTTTGGATCAATGGTTTTCATGTCTAACAATTACCTTATTTATCTCAAACCTATATAATAAAGTTGATCAATGAGCGGCTAATAATTGATTATAGACTTAATCACCAACTAATTCTATTAACTCCATTTCAGAGGAATTTTTTTTTTTTAAAAAAGAAAAACCAGTTAGATAAATTTTATATCAAAACTAATATCTTGCAAATATACGCTGATATGCCAAATTTTAGAATAGAAATAAGATTCTCATTTTAAATTTAGGTTTTGGTATCTGAGAATAGAATTCTAATTACTCAATATTTTAGAATTCTTATTATATTAAATTTGGCGGTATTTGAATCAGATGGCTACTGCAATTAAACTAAATAAATCCCTGTAGGTTTCAATTGAAACTTCTATGCATTGTTCTTTTAATTTTTACAAATTAGGATAACAAATTTTATCAAAATTGTTATAACTTGACATTATCGGTATTAAAATATTGCCAAAAGATTCTAATCTACATACAGAACTTTACTATAAAACAGTTAAAAATCTTTACCCAACTTCAAAAATAAAATAAAAAGAGAGAGATTTTATGGTTTCGAACTCAAATTTTATACCATTGAAAATTTATGGACAAAGCCAGCATTTTTATATGATCCCTTTTGCAGAGAAAGGGAATGGAGAGAAAAAAAAAAAAACAAAAAAAACAAAAAGAAAAAACGTTGGGCTAACCGGCCCATTATGAGTGGGCTTTCTTGAACTCAGACATAACAGCCTCGTCTATTCAAAGAGAAACATATGAAAAACCCTAAACCCTAATCTTTTGATTATAAAACCTTACTTCAACTCCTTTCATTACTCGATTTCGCCTCCCTTCGTTAATTGGCAGAGCTCTTCACTCCCCACTTTCGGTCACCACCTGTTCAGCAGGGATGAGACCCCCAAGAGGTAACAGCAACACACTCCTTTTTCATTTTGGTTCCTTAGAATGCTCTTATTGTTTTTGGTTCATTGAAAGAGCGTCATTCTTCACAACCTCGTTCTGATTTCATCGGTCTAATTATATGCAGGCAGAGGCGGTGGATTTAGGGGCGGCAGAGGCGATGGAGGAAGAGGAGGAAGAGGTGGAGATAGAGGAGGTGGAAGATTTGGAGGTGATAGAGGAAGTGGCATGAGAGGTCGTGGCGGTGGTCGTGGCGGAGGAAGAGGTCGTGGTGGACGTGGTGGAGGAATGAAAGGCGGGAGCAAAGTTGTGATAGAGCCTCATAGACATGAAGGAGTGTTTATTGCTAAGGGCGGTAAGGAAGATGCTCTTGTCACTAAGAATCTGGTTCCTGGAGAGGCTGTCTACAATGAGAAGAGGATTTCTGTACAGGTCTTCTTTTTTTTTTTTTCTTTTTCCTGTTTTAGTAGTTCTTTTTATTTCTGAATACCCGTTCTCCTAAAGATTTTTGCTTTCCACTGTTCATTCGATTCATTAGTTATATTATTGTTTTGAATAAATACTTGTCTTTTCTCAGAATGAAGATGGAACCAAAGTCGAATACAGAGTTTGGAACCCCTTTCGATCAAAATTGGCTGCCGCCATTCTTGGTGGTGTTGATCACATTTGGATTGTAAGTTTACATTTGTCATTTTTTTATAGTTTTCTGTTTTTTTTGTCATGCCTATTTTATATATTTGCTTGATGAAATTTCAAGTTGCAATTTACATGATGTTAACGGCTGCTTTTGAATTACCTATGTAGAAACCTGGGGCTAAGGTTCTCTATCTTGGAGCAGCTTCTGGCACCACTGTCTCTCATGTGTCTGATATTGTTGGCCCTGTAAGCACTGATTTCAAAATGTTTACTTTTCTAGTATTTTTGTGGTAGTAGGGTTGCTTATAAACCTTTTCTTTTGAGTTGGCAGACTGGAGTTGTCTATGCAGTGGAATTTTCTCACAGAAGTGGCAGAGACTTGGTTAACATGGCCAAGAAACGTACAAATGTTATTCCCATTATCGAAGATGCCAGACATCCAGCCAAGTACCGCATGCTTGTTGGCATGGTTGATGTGATATTTTCCGATGTTGCTCAGCCCGACCAGGTTTTTTCCTATTGCATGTTTTTTTTAATTGGTTCAGAAAGCATAAAGAAACGCTGTTGAACAACTTACGCAATTGATCTTTTCTAATTACTGTGAACTATGAGGTAATAGCCTGCTTATAGATATGATGCTTTGCCTGGCTATTAATCTGTGGTATCATCCGTTTACATCTTTTGCTATTCATTCTCTCTTCCTTCCTCTAAATGTAATGATTTTTGTTTCTAATGGGCTTCACTCTTTTAAATTAAATCCTCAATGGTATCAACTAGTTTGCTTGCATATGCTTAAATTGATTAAAATCATACTGCATTTCAACCTTTTAAATTATTGTACTAAAAATCTTTTATGTCCTTGCAAATGATGAGATTTACTCGGATTCCCCTTCAAGACTTCATGGGTGATGTGAACACGAGTTTCTGATGCAATTTTATCCTGCTCATTCTTTTGCTTCTTAATGAATAAAACCTCACTTTCTGATATTCTTTTCATTTTTTTTGGAACAAATTTGAACCTCTGTTTTTTACCACCTAGCATATGATGATGTACTCGGATTCCCCTTCTAGACTATATGGGTGATGTAATACCGAGTTTCTGATGCTTGTAACAATCTTTTTATGGCATATAAAGTTTTTCCCCCTTTTTATTTTTCTCCATCTCTCATGTTATCTTCTTATACAAAGCTTTGTACTTTTTCTCTATTACACTGTAGTCATACATTTGTTTTTATGTGATTCATGTTTTTGCATTCTATGCGGTGAAATGATGGTCTTCTTCTCTCTGATGCAAAGTCATTGGCATCATATTTAATCATTTTTTCCTGATTAAAACCAGCATTCTTTGTTGAATAAGAATTTGCAAGGGGTTTTGTGCATACTGTCGTAAACAACTTCTTTTAAAATTTTTGTCAACATCTGATTCCAATGCATGTGAAGCTTTGTGGTAATGTATTTGGATGTTACCTCACCCCACCCCTCCTCAATCCCTAAACCCAATAGTATCTTTTTCTCATGTCTGGTATGGTCATTTGATATTTTTTTATTTCCTGTAGCATGTTTTCTTTCTCTCCCTAGGCTTAGCGTAGCAGATGATTATATACTCCCTGTCAAGCAGATGATTAGCACTTGTCGCGATGGTTTTGGTCATGTTTCATTTAGTTACGTGTTTCTAATATTTCTGTTTAACTGATAATAACTAGATATAATTTTTCTGACTAAACTTTGTATGTATTGTTGTTTCTCAACTCTTTTCTATGTATTGAATAGGAAGTCTTTTGAAGCCCTTCTTAATATTAAGATTTTTTGGGAGATTGCCTACTTGAAGGTTAGGTTGTAGAAAAGTCTCTCTAGGTTAAGGAAGTTCCTATAACATTTCACTTCTTTCTTCTGTTGTACTTTTATGTAGCTAGACCTCTGTCTTTGCAAAATGAATTGGAAACGCATTAATTATTTTACCACACAGCGTCCAATCTATTTTCTTCGAGTAGATCTTGGGCAGCCCTTCAATTTTTCTGAACTGTGTTCCTATTTTTCTTGAGTGTGCAATTCCTTTGCTTTAGATCATTTGACTTTTGTTTTTTCCCAGTTGGTTGTTTAAACTTGTCTTCCATCATCCTAGTCAAGAAATGCTTTCACCACTTGGTCGTGTGAATCTTCTATGTGTTTGCTCTTTTGTACGTGTACATATGTCGTGTCACGTGTATTCAGTTTTATGGTGCCAAGTTGAGTACCTTACTTGGTGGAGTATTCAAGAAATAATGCTGGAGCTGATGCCAAGGGATGCGTAATTTATCCCAATATGAAACAAGCATGTGTGAATTATTCTTGGTTGACTCTGTTTGAGTCTCCCTTTAGATTTTGTCTCAGTTTTGTTGTATGTTTTGTGAACTACCTATGCAGGCAAGGATTTTAGCTCTGAATGCTTCCTATTTTCTGAAAGCTGGTGGACATTTTGTTATTTCGATAAAGGTTTGTTTCTTAAATACTCAGCAAGCATTTTAAGCTGCAGAGGTTTTATGCCCCTTTTCTATTTTTACATTTTTATTCATGTAATTGGAACAGGCAAATTGCATTGACTCCACTGTTCCAGCGGAGGCTGTATTTGAAAGTGAAGTTAGGAAGATGACACAGGAGCAATTCAAGCCTTCTGAACAAGTCACCCTTGAGCCGTTTGAGCGAGACCATGCTTGTGTTATTGGTGGCTACCGTATGCCAAAGAAACAGAAACCTGCTGCATAGCAAGTTCAATTTCTGTTATTCTGCAGTATATGTACTACTCTAATTATGGAATTCTGTCTCTTTATTTAGTAGCTTCCCGTGAAAGCACTTGACGTTGATATTTAATTGAAATCAGACGTTTGTAGGATTAGTTTTATAAATTGTCTATAAGGAATTGAATTAATTTATTGAGTTGATTTCTGACGGTGGATGCTTAGGTAGTACTAATACTCGTAACCTACTGAAAATCAGTTTGAATTTGTTTCGCTCGATTTCTATTACTCCACAAGGGAGTGAGTGGTGAATGCCTTGTTTTTTCCTCATCTTACTCTCTCTTTGTTTGAATAAATGAAAATGAATGGAATTATGTTCGGATTTTAACAAAGGAGTGAAATAGAAAAAAAGAAAAGAAAAGAAAGAAAATTGTATTTTTTAATTTTCCTTCAAACTCCCTTTAATTCTCTCCAAAAAGGTTGGAAATGAGAAAAAAATGATAAAAACTATTTAAAAAAACAAAAGAAATATTAATATATCCTTTATATTCCATCATATATAAACTTTCGAGAAAATTACTAACATATCCTTTGCAAACTTTTTTTTTTTTTATCTAATGGGGAAAATGGTACAAGTATATTAAAATTGCTTATCTAATAAATATATTAAATTTTCTTATACAATGTACATTCAAACAAGAGGGATGAATTTTATTTTCATTTTTTTCTTCTTATTTTTTTAATTAATGTAAATAAAATTTTCTTTTGCATACAAACAAAAAAAAAGTAAATCTATCTTCTTTCTATAATTTGGAGGTCGTTAATTCATCAAGAAGTTGAGACATAATATGCCAATATGGTGAAAATGTAGGAAAGTGATTTTCATTTTTCATGGCAAGATGGAGAACAAGGAATGAACTATGCTATATTTTTCATGCTATCCGATCTTCAAGAGTTTATCACTAAGCTATTATGTTGAAATCTTTCTCCTAAGAATCTTGTGGATTAAATAAGTGGCTTGCTAGTATTGAGAATGCTCCTGTTATTCAAAAGAAATGTGTTTTTATGTTTGTGAGCTGATATTTTCTTCAAGGTAACTGTCATAGTATTCAGCTGGCATGAATTTGTTTTGTTTTCTTCGATTGCACCAACAGAAAAAATTAAATGAGATTTTTCTGAACATGGGTGTTTCATGATGACAAGCTAATAGCGTAGGTGAATGGCTCTTCTGGGCAAGTCTTTGCTCCTATGATTGGCAAATACATCCGCCAATATCAGACTCCTCATGGGAGTTTCTAATGAAACTTTTGTCTTTAGTAATCATCTCATCTTCTTCTTATTATTTCTTGAAAGTTGTTGCTTTTATTTATCCAAGAAATGACTGTGGAAGGAAGGACAAACTTTGCTTCATGATTGTCTGACAGCATTTTAAATCTTTCATATTTTTGTATGACCAAATGCTATATATTAATAATAATAATATAATGATGTAAAATGTTAGTTGATACTTCGGCATATCTGCCTTTAAGAAGCAACTGAAAGAAAGTAGGTGCAATGCAAAAAATGGAATTTGAGGAATAGCAAAAGAAAAACAAAAGGGAAACAGTGTCAGAAGTGGGATTTGAACCCACGCCCTCTCACGAGGACCAGAACTTGAGTCTGGCGCCTTAGACCACTCGGCCATCCTGACTGATTGATCTATCTTTCGATTAATAAATAAACATAATAGTTAAATTAGATGAAACTTATTTATTTCGTTTCTTATAAATTCTTATGTATTCATATGACAAAAATAAAAATTATTGTTCGAAAACAAGACAAATTTGCTCTTTACAATACAATGCGTATAGTGTAATTAATTCCGCACATTAGGTTTTTGCAATTAATATCCAGAAATTAAGAAACTGAACATCACATTCAAAAAAAGAGACACCAAAAGGCAGAATTTCTAATTCAAAAAGCAAAAAGAACAAATATGATATTAGTTTTCTCGTTATTTCACTCAAAAACCCAATCTTTCTTATCAACTACTACTAATCAAGACTTACTACATAAGAATATGTAAGGCTTCGACCTCTTTTAAATAAGAAAATATAAAATTGTTCACAGCCCTTTGGAATAAGCTTTATTTCATGCTCCATCCGCCGTCTTCTTATTATTGACTTCATGCCCACCCCATCTTCTAACACGTTCTGAAGTTTGCTCCACCTGTAAACTACCTTTATATTAACTCTCACTATATACATAATATATGTCAAACCATTAACATATGAAAATTTCTCATCTCTATTTAATTATTGACTCGATTGATTCACAAATGAAAGCATGAACCGGATCTTAAAAAAGGAAATTCCAGTTACCTCTTTATTCCAGTTGGTTCTGTAAAGTACAAATAAGAGTAGCAATGTCTGCAAAGCAGTTCCAGCTATCATTCCTCCCCATAGTCCCTGCAATAATATCAATTTATTAGCATAAATATTTTGTGTTGATTAATTCATTTATGAATTGAGCTAATATACTGTTATATTAAAAAAATATGAAATTGATAGGAAAAACTACTTTTTTTAATACAGTAAACCTAATAACTTAGTCCAAACGAGATCTAAGTATGAATTTTCCTTGAGCAAAACATATATATATATATATATATATATATATATATATATATATATATATATATATATACAGTATGTATGTACCGTTACACCCAGTTTTGCTTTATAACCAAGCAGGAAACCAAGAGGAAGCCCAAAAATGTAATAGCAACCAATGTTGACATAAGCTACTAAAGCCTGCCACCCACTCCCAATTGCAACTCCTGCAAAAATATGATGAAAATATCATCAGAAAGGAAAGCTGGCAAGATAAGAAGGTTATCCCTTTTTGTGTCTTTTAATGCCAAAATCAGTAGTGGTTACCTCCTATCACTGGCTGGATACTGTTAAGAACCATGGTGATACCAAGTAGAAATGCTAACTTAGAGACGGCCACTTGCAGATCTTTGCTATTGGTGAAAATTATTGCGAAATGATCCTTTGCTATTAGTATGATAATCATGAAAATAAGCCCAATTATGAATGATTGAAACACTGTCACATATACTGAATATTTAGCAGCTATTGGCCTTCCTAATCCAAGTTCGTTGGAGACCCGAACGCTGTATCAATTCCAACCAATCTTTAGTTACGCTTACATATCAACATTTATGCACATATGTAAGCAGAGTTTGTCATCATCAGTTACCTTATAGCTGCATTAATTCCAATGAATAACATAGCCTCCCATCCATTCAAATTCATGCTGAATATGAAAAAGAAAACAAATAAACAATTAGAAACATTAGGCCAAAAGATTTTTATATGGAAAGGATATTAATAACACTATTTTTCTTAAGCCACAGTTTATAAATTCATACACTGGGTCTAAGAAAGAATTTTCCGATAAAGCAAAACGCACCATATAGAAAGGGAACCAACAGCAATTACTGCGTTATCAAGATGGCCGGTGAGCACAATAATGCTCATCATATACCAAATCTCAAGGCAAAGCATGACAGCAGAGGCAAGTGATAGCCTAACAAAGGCCCATATCTCCTTAAAAGCAGCTAATGACAATCCTTTCCAACCTTCTTTGCACCAACCCACCACATAAACAACTTGAGCTATAGCGATTCCCCAGCTGGTAAGATCATAGGCTATGGCTGCACCATCTGTGCCCCACCCAAACACATAAATTAATAGCCAAAGCAGAGGAATATGCAGCACAAATGCCACAAATCCAATCCAAGCAAGCACCCTAACCTTGCTTTGGGCCTGAAGGAACTTCTGCGTTGGGAAATTAATGGCTAGTGAAAACAATTGTGGGATAACTAATAGAGTAAAGTGTCCAGCTAGGTCTGCTACTGTATCTTCTTGACCCAGCAACTTCAAGATTGGAGTAGCGTAAATGTAAACAGGCAAGAGGATGATGCAGCTCACCCATAAGATAATCCATGATCTCTGCATGTATATACCCAGCATGTGAACTTGCCCTGCCCCAAATGCTTGACCGCACAGTGTCTCTAGTGCACTCCCCATACCCAACTGCACTTCATGGAAACAGAGTAAGTTTTGTTATGCTAAATTTCTAATAGAATCTTGAATTTTGAATCTAAAAATCCTATTTGTACAGTGCTTAGACATCCAACATTCATCTCTAACATGATCATATAACACGAAAGATTTTAAAAATAAAGAAAATTGGGTATATGGCTCGTTAACAGGGCATAACAAAACCGATGAAGAGGCAGAAGGTATATGAAGAGCTAACCATGAAGCCGAAAGAGAAGGTGCCAATAACAGAGAGAGAAATAGCAACAGCAGAGAGCTCAAGATCTCCAATGTGACCCACGAATATATTAGTAACAGAGTTAATCCCGTATTGACAAACCATATTGAACACAATGGGAGCTGCGATTTTCCACATCTTAACTGTCTCAATCCAAAACACAGTGTTTAGCTCGTTGAAACTCCTGACGGGGAAGTAATCTTCGTCGCTGTTTTGTGGACTTCCGTTCAGCAGTGGCGTCTCCATTTTTCCGGCGAAAAGGGCCACAAGAACGGTGAAGATTTGGGTGAAAAGACTTGGTCTTTAGTGAAAGAAAAATTCAGAGATTGACACTCTCAACTAGTATCATGCCATAAGCAGCCGTTTGCGCTTTCCTTCTTATAGACAGTTGTGAAAAATGCACAAGTCATAATTCTAATGATTATTATTTATTTATTTTATTTTGATTCTAATATATAATATTAATATTATTCATTTCCAATTCAAATCTGTTATTTGATATAAAGAAAATGCCAAAAGTAAAAATTTCATGATTCATATTTCATAGTATTAGTGTGTAGAAGCTTCAAATTGACCAAAAACCTGCAATATTGGAATTATTTTCCATATAAGAAAAACTTAGAGCAATGCTTATATAGAGAGCTCTTGCATTTGAATTTTGAATAATTTTTCATCAAAAAATGTCAGCATTTTATTCATATAAAGTTTATGTATAATATATATATTTTTTTACTATAAAGTGCAAAAAATATAACATAATAGATGAAAAATTAAGAAAATACAAAATTTATTTGGATATGTAAGTAAGACGCCTTTTTGATAGATTTCGAATTTAGAAACTAAAAAAGAACTACATAACAAAAGTTAAAAATAGTAAACTCTTTATTTTATTTTATTTTTTTAAAGCAAGGTAAATTCTTTATACTAATTAAGATTTTCATATATTTACTATTTTATTCGAATTTTTTTAAGCTTAATATTTTTATGAACATTGAATAATTAATTGGAGTGAGTTTATATAAAATTGGGGAAAATAATAATGAGATCATTCACATTCATGGGTTTACCTACTTTCATAGTTCATCTCCCACTCTCTTTGTACCCTAACCTAACAACCATGTTCCCGGGCCAGGGGGTTACCGCAACTTCTCATCCTCCATCTACTCTAAACTAAATTACTAATGTTGGGTCCAATTCCAAACCAAACTTGATTATTTTCCTTTCCTCAAAAATAATTAAGTATTAATAATTCAGCAGACTATCTTGCCCTTGCGTTCAGCACTAGTAAGTATTTAATTGAGATATGTTTTTGTATATATTTATATTGTAAATTTGTAATTGGGGATAAATTATTAATATATAGAATAAATCCAATTATATTTCCTTGATTAAAAAGGGAATAAATCCAAATCTCGTTAGAAAATGGTATAAATCGATTATTTGTTCGCATATTGTTAAATAAAATATTAAGTAAATATTTTTTAATCTAAATATTAAATGGCACAGTGACAAAATAAGTAAATAGCTACACTATTAGTATCTGATGCAGATGACTTTTGCAGGATGTAGGCACCCACTTGCAATAAATTCAGGCGATCAAATAGTTATAATTTTTGGGATAACAATCGATAAAATTAAGCATAGAACAATTAGAGCAACGTACATTTGATGACAATTATTGTCAATATGATATTTATAATAAATTTTTATTAAAATCTCATTTTTATATATTAAAATTATAAATTATTAACTCAATTTATAAATAAAAATATTTTTTTAATATGAATTCTCTTTTTTTTTTGTATCATATATGATTTTGAGGAAAAAAAAAAACTGAAAAGGAACCCTTGCAAAAGAGCAATAATTTATGTTAAGAAGGTACCAAACGGTGGAGATTCTGGAGAACATGTGATCATTTTAAAGACAGAGAGAGTAGTTCTTATATGTCGACGTGGACAAAATCTAACCCTTCCCTCTACCTAACTGTCAGTTATGGATTTTGGATTGGATTGGATCCCATCCCATCAAAACCCTGTCGTTTTGGTGCCAAAAATTCTGTTCATTTAAATAAAAACAGAAAATGTTTTAGGATGATTCATTTTGTCGTTTATAAATTTAGACCCACCGATTTTCAATTAAGTTTATAGACCCAACTAACCATAGAATAACATATAGAACAATAATCTCTGCAATTTTTGTATTAATAATTTAATATTCTTTATATTTATTTATAAGTCAGGTCTAAACAAAAAATAAATAAATAAGATTTTAATATTAATTTTGCCTTAATATCAACAATTAATTCAGTTTTTTTGTATATACAAGAATATCTTTATTTTTAATATATTTATTTAAAAAAATTATCATTTAAATAAATAATAAATTATACATTATCTCCATGATATAATTTGTGTGATATGAATGGCTGGATTGGGCATCAATATTTCCATGTGTTCTGTTAAGATACTTATTGGACCTATATCATTGTATGATGGGCTTTAAAGTTTGTGCATTTTTTTTTTTTTGGGTCCCCTTCGTCAGCTTCTAGAATGTGTCCCACTATGCGGCGCCGTATAGATACTCTAAAAATGACAAAATGCATCTTGCCGCCACTGCCATTGACTATTTTAGCATTTTTTTTTTGTTTCCCTAATATTGCAGTAAATCGAATAGTGATTAGTTTTAAATTATTTACTACTTAATAGTCATTCTTTGGAAAAAAAAAAAGAAAAATGCATAATTTAGTTTATGTATTTGTAGTATTTATTCTATTAAATTTCTATTTTTTCTTTTTATTCTTTTAATTACTTATTTTTTTATTCTACTGAGTTCTTAAGCAATTATTTCTGTTCATAAAGAGAATAAACATTAAGAAACATGCATATATTTTTTTTTCAATTTTGTTGATTTTGTCTGTATAGAAATAATCGTCTTGGAACTAAATATAAGTAATTATTTATGTTCATATAGAGGACAAACAACAAGAAATATGAATATTTCTCTTCAAAATTGTGAATTTTTTTATTTATATGTGCAGAAATAATTGTTTTGGAACTATATAGAATAAATTAAATTAGTAAGAGATTCAATAAAATAAAAGCAAAAGGTTAAGGAGTGAGTGAGTGAATGAGTGAATGAGTGGCATCCTTAAATTCTCAGCAGTCGAAAATGGGAAACCAAGCCCATTTGCGCCGAAGAAGAAGAAGAAGAAGAAGGCCCAGTTATCCCTTGCATTGAATTGAAGGCTATTTCCTGTGCTATTATTATATAATGTAATTACAAATTTAAATCAAAATTAAAATTCATGGACACATTATTTATTTTAAGGAAACGGAAATCAAATAAAATATTTTTTCTTTTTTTCTTCCAAAAAAAAAAAAGATTGGAAATCAAATTTAATCGTGATTGAAAATGCCCATATCCAGAATTTAGAAGGAGGCAGAGTTCAGCTTTTAGGCAGCAACGTAACATCATCAACTATCTATGAATAGACACGTGTCGAGACTGAGTTCTAAACTAGATCTGACGGTTCTGATTCCCCGACTGATGCTTCAAAGCCTCCAGATCCGGCGCTTGATATATATCCAAATTAATTAATAAATAAAACAGAACTGCAATTTCTTTTTTTTTTTTAATTGAAGCAAAGTTTCTGCGCACTGACGCAGTCCCCCACCCCACCACCCCCTCCCGCGCCCCCCCGCCCCCCCTTTTTCAGTTTCAAGATTTGACAACAGACTTTACCTATTTACTGCCATTGCGACTATATCAATTATAAGTCAATAATAAATTAAACCTCTATTTAAAAATAAAAATAATCAAAACTCTAAATCTTTTTTAATTTTCTTTTTTTTCTCTTCATAATTTTTTTTTTAATTCTTATCATTTTAAAATTTCCAGACTATTTAATATCAGGTTTCGATTTACATCCCATAACGTAATTAAAATGGCAACAACAAGATATTTCGAATGAGGTGAAATGGGTTGGGATTGTGGTGGGAGTATGGTTTTAAATAAGGTTCCGGTGCAATAGTATAGATTTAAATCGAATTTTATTGAATATTAAAAATTTATTACATCAATAATTTATAAAAATCAATAAAAAATTTTAAATTTATAATTTAAAATAATAAAAATTAAATTTTGAATTCTTATATAATGTCTGTGTCGCTCCCTAACAAACTATATAATTATATTGTTATTTTTAATTAGTAGATATGTATTAATGTAATATAGTATCCAACTTTAAAAAATTGTTACGTAATCGCGATAGATAACGCATCCCGTTATTTAAAACACTGAGTGGGAGAAGATGGAACTCAATCAAGGATGATTGGCTGAATTAAAGTCAAAGGCACCTCTTTCCTTTTTTAAAAAAGAAAAGAAAAAAAGAAATACAACTCAATTATCTTTGCTTAAAACTTTATTTGATATTTTATATATTAAATTCACACATCATCATTAGCCACTCGCCAACCTATGTGCATATAGTATATAGTATACGATCATCTCTTAATTTTTTTTTTTTAAAACACATTCGCTCTTTAATTACATGAGGTTTTCATCACAAAATTTCCATGTAATTAATCTTTACTGTATAAGATCAGAAATTAATATCATTGATCATGTTTTATTTTTAATTCTTTCTTCTTTAAATATGAAACGTCCAATTAATGTCCATATAAATATATATGTATTTATCATTTTCGGGCTTCTTGACATCAAATTATAACCTCTTTGTGAATTTATTGATAAAGAATGCGTATGCATATCAGATGAAGGATTGGATCTCAAGATTTTTCGCGTGGCAAATAATTTACTAGCCACGTGTCATTTAAAAAGTGACAAATAAAAGGAATTAAAATTGTATTTTTTAAAAAGTTAGCAATAATTTAAAATAAAATAAAATTTATTTTTTTAAATGATTATATTTAATGTAGCATTAAAAACATAAAAAAAAAAAGAGAAATTTGTTTTATTCAATTCAATTAAAAACAAGCAAATAAACGACAAAACTAGGTGAAATATCTCAGAAATATGGGCTGGCATAATATTCAGTAAATTTATTATTAAACATACACTGTTTTAATTAGTTTTCAGTATAAGTAAAAAAATATTTCTTATCATAATTTACTATAATTAGAGTTGTAATATGAAAATATAAATCGGATTTGAAGAAATTACTTATTATAATAAGATTATGAAGTCTAAAAAAAAATTTTAAAATTTTAAAATTTATTATTTATTATCAAATAAAAAAAATGAGTCTCGAATTTGAATTTCTAGTAATATCTCTTTATTAAAAAAATTATATATATATATATATATATATATATATATATATATATATATATATATATATATATCCTTCAGCATATACACGTATGGTGTTTTTTATTTTTATTTTTATTTTTGTTTTAATTTCAGCTGAATGGACCAGTGATCTAATTTAATTATTTGCATGATACGGAATACACATTGAATTAAACATGTATTTAATCATTATTAATGATGATAGGAATTGGTCCACATTGCGAGCCTATAGCTAAAGCATCAAATGAATTTTTTTAAAAAAAATTTATTATCCATAATTGTTTTTTTTATACCGTTAAGAAAAAAAAATGTTAATTTGCACGTGTAAAGTAAAACTGTGTTCGCAAAAATATTATTGTGGGAAAATTGCATTAATGATTCCTCAATTTTGATATTTCCAATATTTTGATACTTAAATTTCAATTTATAACAAAAGAAAAATATATAAACTTAATATATATGTAATATTTAAATCTTTTAACGAGAGAAAAATATATAAACTTAATATATATGTAATATTTAAATCTTTTAACAAGTTACAGGAAAAAATATTATCTAATTATGATATGATAATTTTTTTCTCATATTGACATGTCAACTTTTAAAATATTTTTTCTCCCTATTTTCTCTCTAAAATTTAATTAACTAAAAAATATAAATAAAATTTTGTTTTATCTTAACAAATAAAAATATTTTTACATTTTATATTGAATTAGAAAGTTAAAAATATTTAATATTATATTTTTTATTTTAAATAAACTAAAAATAAATATTATTAATAAAGTTAATTTACAAAAATATTTTATATCTTTTATTTTTTATTAATGAAGTTAATTTATAAAAAAATTATCATAATCATATTCAGATAACAATTTTAGCTATAATCTATTAAAAAAATTATCATATCATATTTAGGTAACAATTTTACCGGTAATCTATTAATGAAATTTTAATGTTATATTTTATGTTAAGTTTAGATGCTTAATTTTTTTTTATTACAAAATGAAGTTTAAGAGCCAAAATGTTATAACTACTTAATTAATCTCATAAGTAGAGCTGGATTTTGACACAATTTTAGTCCACCCATATGGAATTTAAGGGAAATTTAAACCATAAATTCGAAAATTTCTGATCGATCCGAAATGGCACTTTTGATCTAACTGGCTTGAAAATGACAATTTTTTATCAGAAAATTTTGCTCATTTTTTGCTTTTTTTTTTATTTTAAAAAAAAGGAAATGTGACCCACATAATTTTACTTGAACCCGAATTCATTGATCAGCTTTGCATGATAGACCTTTCACTTCAATTTCATGATCAGGGGTATAATTCTAAAATGTTATTCTTGGCCGACCAAAAAATTGTAAAATTTCTTGTAAGACTTTATTTATATAGTTTTATTAACTGAAATATATATGATTATATGTTTGTTTAATTAAAGTGTATATTATTTGCATTTATTTATAATTATATAATTTTACTTTTCCTATTAATTTTCAGAAAATGATTCCCATTTACGTTAAAGATACAAGCTCTTTTTAATTTGTTGATACCAAATTTGGCATTATCCATTCTCATATTTGGCAGAAAAAGGCCAAAAAAATCGAATTTGAAACTAATAATTAATGCACGTAATACATTATATGACAAATGAGTGCTCAAATATAAAAAGAGATAAATTTTGTATTTAGATTCAGTGGATTTTTTTTTTACATTTTTCTGAATAAAAAAAATATTTTTCACTTAATTATTTTATTGTAAATATATCAATTGAGTTAACTTCAACTGGGCTTCGGTGGATATCCTTAATTATAAAATGAATAAATAATTTATTGTTATATAATTCTTCAAAAAGAAAAATTATTATTATATAAGAATAATTTTTTCGTGACCACAAAAAGAAAGGTGTGCTGTGGTCCTGTGGGGTTGAAAATTTTATTTGCGTCTTCCCATGTGATGCGGTTGTATGTTTGGAAATAGCAGAAGTAGGTTCACGTGAAGCGCCTTGCTAAAAGGATTTCTAGAGCGTTTTGGTCCCGATTATTTTGATCAGCCTAACACACAGCCTCATTCTCTATCCCTTTCATAAAAATAAATATATTATTTCTACACAAATTAAATTATAATTAGTTCCTAATATGTTAAGGAAATTAAAAATATATAAAAATAATGTTTTTTAACAATAAAATACATCAATATGAATATAATAGAAAATTAGTTATATTTTTAAGGAAAAATAAAAAACAATTTAATTAAAATAAAATAAAAAGTAATTTTATTGTTTGGAGCGAAGGGAATAAGAGAGTATATGATGTAATATTATAAATCGGTAGAATCCTTTTTAGGGGTTCACACCAAGTTGGGCGAGGGGTGGCGGTGGGGACTCAACTTGGACCCGCCCCCTATTTATAATTCTACAGTTATACCCTTTTGCATCTAATTAAAACACATTTACAAAAATATGCGTATTTTGATAAGTTCGGCGGTCCAACTTTCTGCCAGCCTCTCTGTTTCTATTTGCATTCTCCGCCTGCAAGTTGTCTATCTTTAGATTCTTAACTGTTTCAACCCGTGGAAAACTATGTCTTAAACACATTCTCAGTTCAGTTTTTTTTTCTTTAATCAAATTAAATTGTAGGTAAAATAACATTGGGTCATTCAAATTTTTAAATATTAATTTTATTAATTTATTATTATTAAGAGTTTCTTTACTGAAATAATAAAACACTACAAATATAATTTCATTCTATTAATTAAAAAAAATCAAAGAGCTAATAAAGATAATTCACGTCAACAAATATAATGACATAGCGCTTTTATTAAAACGAAATTCAAATTAGGTGCGATCATAATGGAACACACAAATTTTATATGCATTTTTACTTTCTCTATATTTTTATTTTTCAAATGAGTTAATGGATTGAGCTGCTCATTCTAGTTAGTCGGAATTCAACATACATAAAAAAAAATTACATACATATTATTTACACCTTTTTGAACTGATATATTTGTTTATGTTCATTAAATTTGATTTTATTATTTTATCTATTTATTTTTATTAAAAGATGGATAATATTATCGGAGATAAAAATTAATAAAATTCTATCATTATCATGATTTGCTTCAAATTTTTGATTTTGATTATTAAAATATTAAGCACGCCTATTTCCTATTAGCAATTAAATTACTGTGGACTTTATATACTAATAATATTCATGAGTGGCTTTAATGGGAAGATATTTTGTATTCAAGTTTTATCTTTACCGTCCATCAATATTGATGGTAGTTTAATACTTGAGTGAAATGATATGAATACCCTATGTTTATAGCGCACGGCCACTAGAAAAAGAGGTAATATTAATGGTTTTAAAAAAATGCAACTTTAAAATTGCTGCAGATTTCACAAATGGAAATAATAATCAATTATCCCGATCATGCCATTGAATTGATGTATATATTTTTCTTCTGTTATTGTACGCATAGGTTTTTTTGTCAAGTTAGTTAATGTTTAAATTTTTTTTTTTTTGAAATATCACTAATAGCTAGAAAACAAAAACAAAAAAGTAGGGGGAGATGTGAATCCATAGCGGCGCCTTCTTCTCTGAATCAAATAAAAAAAACACAAATTCCTGGAAAGCATTTATGGTTTTACCTCTTCAACTTAAGACCGAACTTTAACAGAATTTCTGAGTGTGGAATAGATGGCGTGTGCGCGTGTAAAGTCTAGACTAAAAGCGCGTGGCACCGATCCATTAGCCACCCAAAAAAACAAAAAATATATAAAATATTTCCCAGTCGGCGTTGATGGATTCTAAACACGAAAACCTCAAATCAAATCCCCATTTAACCAAACATGGCCCTACATTCTGCCTCTATTGACATTGATACCCTCAGTTGCCACAAGTTAGGAGGCGTTCGTTTTCTATATGCAATGGAACCTCCACCTCCAACGCACACAAATCCACGGCCTTTCTGGCCCTTCTCTAGTTGAAAGCGAATCGAAATTACCAAATTACCCTTCTATTGAAGTACAAAATAATCATATATAATTACATATTGTAGGTCACCAAAAAAAAAAAAAAAAAAGAAAGAAAAGAACCCATTGCAAATTAAAATATATTCCGAAACCTAAGTAACTAAAAAAATATATGTTTCAATCAAGTCTCACTTAAAAAAAATTGTTAGAGGTTTTGAATTCGAATTTTCTTACTACCATCTATCAATATTGATTGGAGTTTATCATCTTTATAGTGAATATAAAATAATTATTATCGTATGTTGTGTAGTCTACGGCCTATTGGACTTCTTAATGAATAAAAAAATATATGCAAATAAGGTTATAATCTTGTTATAAAATTTTAAGGAGTTGTTATACACACTTATAAATATTGAATTATTAATTATATCTATTTATTGATTTTAATGTATCTATTAATTTTAAAATGCTCATTGCTCATGTTGATTAACAGTAGTTACATTTTGATGAAAAAAATATAATAAACATTTGAATAGAATATGTAAAATAATTTAAACTTACATATATCTAAAACAAAAAAATTAAATCTTTAGTTAATTTATCAGTAACTCAAAGTCTCATTGCCCCTGCATTTTGATTAGTTGTTATGCAGGTAGGTGTAGAATAATGGGAAATGATATAGAATGCAAAAAGTTGAGTTAGGTAAATATTGCTTTTATAATACTGATATTAATTGATTAATATTTTTTTATTGGGGACAAAAAACAGAGCACCCAAAAATAAAAATTGTATGGTATAGAAAGAGCTTGGGGTGCGGCAGAGGTACAAGTGGCACATGTAATTTACATTTGACACGTGTCCGACGGAGGGGTTAAATATTCTATTTCGTGGAAAAATAGAACAGTTAGTTTGGATGGTTTAGTTTGCTAACCAATTTCTCTCTCTGAGGTTTTGCCTACACGCAACCTACTCTGAATTGTCAAACACTGGTTTTTTTCCCTTTTGGTAACTTGTAGTACGTAAATTTCCAATTTTTGACATTGTTAGTTTTAAATTTATTATAGTTGGGTTAAAAAATTAAATTTTTAATTTTTTTAATTCAATTGATTAATTTTTTTATTTTTTATAAACTGTTTTCCTTTTAAATTTATTTATAGAAAAATAGAAAAATATATATTTATATATTTTTCTCTAAAATTAAATTTTAAAACTGAGAAAAAATTAAAATATTTTTTTCAAACCTAATGTTATATAGTATGTTGAATAATGCTCATTTCTAATTAGTAAATTAGAATTCATAATATATATATATATATATCCAATGACTATAGTTGACCCACCTCTCACCCCTTCCAAACATGCATGGTTCACATTTAGTCAAAAGGGTCAATCCGACGGTAACAGCTGCAGGCTAAAATTGTGAAAAAGAAATCAAAATTTGCTCGTACGAAATTGTCAAAGGAACTCCCTATCGGAGTCGAGGGCGAGGGGTTCCAATTTCTAGAACTTAAATCCCATCTGTATTGGAATCTTAAACAAAAATTAGAAAAAAAAAGCTGTTGTAGCTACTTGCCATTGAGAAGTGATAGCAGAATGGATACACTCTCATGGGCTGAAAATTCTATGTTTGGGAAATTATTTGTGGGTTAATTGGTGAAATTTTTTTAGAGTAATTTAATTTGAAATTCCACATTTAAAATTGCATTTTTTTTCTTAGTTGTTAGAAGATTCTTTGAATTGTAAATTATAACCCTATTTGAGATTAACGTTGGATATCAAATAAACAATTTTAAAATTTTTTATTTAATTAACTAATTTTTAAAATTTTTATAAATTATTTTTTATATATTTTTTTAAAAAATATTTATTTATCTATCACTCTTAAATTGTAATTTTCAAAACTCAACAAAATTAAAATAATTTTTTGTTCAAAATACATTTTTTTCGGCATACAATACCAAATATGACTTATATATATATATATATATAAGGGTAGAAGAAATTTTCATTTATTATTATTATTATTATTAGAACATATATAATAATTAGAGATGAGTAGTTAAAAATTAAAAGAGACTAGTATATCTCATCAATTGGAATCTTTCAATTGGATTGAGGTAGGAATTACAAATGGACAGTGAACTGGTAACAGAGGAGTTCGGTTCTGTTTATGATTTTTGGTAATGGATGAATTTTATTACATGGAATTCTGAATACCATATGATTAAATAATTTCCAACTATTATTGAGCAATGCTTTTAAAGAGGATAACTGAATAGATAGTTAAATATTGTAAAAATATCACTATGAGATAATTCAGAAAGTTTCTCTAAAAGACAATAAAATGGGTGTAACTGATTAGTAAACCTCGATTTGATGTGGTCCGAAATTTTAAAAAATTAATTTTTTTAATCAATTTAAAAAATTAAATTTAAAAAAAATGCAATTTTAATTAATTAACAATAGGCTGCTCGAATACCAAAAAGGGTGGCATCAAATTAACGAAAAGATGGTCTAAAAGTTTATTTAAAAAATGGCTTCATTATCAAGCCAACTAAAAAAAATGGATGATTTAAATATGGTTTTGTTATCAGGAAAATTATTGCTTAGAGTGACATAATTATATATATGCATATATATAAAAATATTTAAATTATCACACACAGTAAAACTATCTTTTGGTTTTATATGGAAATTGAGACTTAGGTTAGGTGATATTGTTTTTGTCAAATTTGATGTTATATGTCATCTCCTGTAATTATATTTATATGAATTTATGTTTTTCTATGTATTATCAAGATTTGTATACTTTTTAACATGACCAGAAATTCAGAATAAAATAACTCATTAAAAGGTGGGAGAAAACAGAAGAAATTCCTTCAACTAAAAATAAAAAAAATTATATATACGTAGAAAAATAAAAAAGATAAGTAGCTGAAAAATTCAAACATTAATCTTCTATTACATTTCACTGTGAGTTTAATTTATCTTAAAATTAAAACCTAATTCACAGATATTAATGGTGTAATGTTGAGAGAGTGGGTCCATACATCATGGTGTCGTGGTCACAGTCAATAAGTGACCCATTCATTCTTTGTTAACTTTCTGTAATTTCCAGGGAAGACAAACACTTCTATATTTTCCAGGAAAGTGTTGAGCTCAAATTTTCCATTAAGTAGACCCAAAGCAATTATTAGCTAAAGATGAAGGTTAATTAAGTACTTAAAAGCTCCTGCTGTCCTACTAACCTTTCTTTGTTTTTTTTTTTTCTTTTTGAATTAAAGTTGTGAACTTCCAATACAAATCTATGTGCCCACACTGTAAAATATCCACAGAACTTCCTTCTCACGTGCACTACAGTACAACCTTATTTTTTTAATTATTTTAAAAAAAAATTCATATACGAATTCAGTCTGTCATTTATATATCATTTAAAAAATTATCATGTCAATTGAATTATAAAAAATATATTTTGAATTTGAAAATAAGTAATTATTTAAATGTTTCAAAAACTAATAAATAAGAAAATAAATAATTTAAATATTCAATAATTTTTTCAAACTGCAGAAAAATAAAAAAAATAAAAATTGTTGTTGAAACTGCGAATAAGAGGTGCTAGCTATATCACAAGGCAACTCAACTATATAATGATATTCCATTTGTTATGATTTATGCCTAATGAATTGTCAACCAATAATTATGTTAATCAAATTTAAACTAATCAAATTTTTATATCTTTTGAAAAAGCTTAATGAATGAAAAAATAAGATAATTTTATGAAGTAATTTCAATTTAATTTGAGTTAAATTATAAAATATAATTAAATATAAATTTTAATAAACAAAATAAAAACACACTAGTGGTAAGAAAGTATGCTGGGGGAGGAATGCACATGTAGTCCATTAAATCCCTTTTTACTTTCTTTTTTGAACATTAAAAGGTCTTGTAATTTTTGCATTAAAAAAGCAGTCTGAAAAGCTGGAGGCTAAGCAAAAATTATCTGCCACAATATTATTATTATAAAATCCTCTGTTATTTGGTTGTTAATCTATGCATGTACTTCCAACCCATGTTTGAAATGAAACAAATTATATAAATTTTTTCTAACAGTTTACTCGCTTGTGTTAAAGTAATTTACATTTATTTGATATTATATAAATTTTAAATAATACAGTATAATATATCATATAATTTTTTATATTTAAATTTTTTAGAATTTTTTTAGAATTTAATAATATTTTATAAGAATTTAAACTTTTTAATAGTTAATAAGGATTGTAATTGGAAGATAACTAGTATATTTAAATTCCAATATTATTAATTGTTATCTTAAATAATATTTTTATTAAAAAACAAAAAAATAAACTGTTAATTTTTTTTAAAAAATATTTAGTTGTAATTTATTATAATCTTAGGGAATTTGTAGTAATTTATTCTTGTGAAATGTGATTATAAGTTTTTTACTGTTTATTCATAGCTCCTAGAGATAAAGCAATTTTCTTGACAGGTATATTTTAATTTAGGAGCTTCATCTCATTACATTTGAAATATTATTTTTTATTTTTTTGTGTCTTTACACTATTTACTTAATAATTCATATTTCATAAAAAAAGGAAAAAAATCTAAAAAAATATTCCTAAAGATAAAATGATAATGGATTTAAACATTGTATATCAATTTAACCCACAAATTTTGAATTGAATTAATAACGAAAAAAATTGACTTGAAAACTAAATTAAAATTAATTTAGAAAAGAAACAAAAGAAATTCTGGAAAGGGAGGGAAAACTGCGGAGCGAGGGTACTTGTAGTCCTGCAGGCAGCATTTAGGATCCAGCTGTTGTCAAACTGGGCAGAACAATTATTAGGCAGAGGGATTTTTATGGTCCTTTCCTCTTATACAAATCACATAAAATTCTATTTTGTGCGTCCCACAGCTTGTTTGAGAAAAGTGGAATCATAAGACGTTGGCACATTGCTATCTATCTATTATTGATTTTAACATTTTTAATATATCAACTCTGGAATCTCCACCATGCCCAAGTATTTTCTTTTTTGTAGGGTAGAATTAAATTAATTTGTAACTAATTAAATCACTAATAATTTCAAATATAATATGAGATTATCTACATTAAATCCTCTATCATTAGGATCTCATGGCAGTAGGTAGACATGCATAATCTTTTAAAAACTAAATCATACTGGGTGAATAAATAAAAAAAATATCAATATATCGAATCATAACTCTAAAATTGATGCCTAACTAAACCGAACCTTTATATGCAAATGTATATATTTGCAAGTCTTTGATATAATTACATAAGCTTAGTGTTTCAGTATTTACTTAATATCTTTCAATTTTCAGTCTTGTAAAACAGTGACCATCAATCAGATAAAATACTGTATTCAACTAATTAATTGATATGTTTGCATATGATTTATGATTATACAACATATATAAATCAACTTATAATTCAAAATGAGAATAAATAATTAATTTATTCCTATATGAACTATGTTTTTACAAATTATAAACTAGTACATAATTTTATTTACAGACATTTATTTTAAAACATACCTAATACATGAAAAGAAAAATTCATTCATGAGTATAATATAATTATTATTGTTTATGTTACTGCTGCGTTTCTCTAATATAATTACTAGATCTAAAACTTTTGACTTGTACTTTGATATCTATCTCTTGTTTACTATTTATGCGAGATAAAAACAATTATCACGCTGAGTTTTAGCTTAGTAATACAAATATTATAATAACAGTTATTTAAAATATAAATTTATAATTATAACTCATTTTAGTAAAATTCCATAGCAATAAACAATTATAATAGATATTTTTCTTCTAAGAATCAAAATTTACTAATTTTAAATAAATGCATCACACTATCATTTAAAACATAAAAATTCATTTTACATATATATAACATATAATCATTTATACTTAAAAGTTTATTTCACAAATGACATTGCAAATCATTATAAATAACTATTTTCATTTTAGAATATCGAATAAACTTATTTTATATGTACATATAACATATAACTATTTATATTTAAAAATTATTCTATCAATTGTATCACAAATTATAGAAAATTTACCAAAGAAAATCACATCTATTTACTTAGCAAATCTTCACTATATCCATATATTAAGACATCGTAAACCAGTTCCTAAGGAATTATGGGGATATCAAATAATGAAGATGTCAATCACATAGTCAAAAAATTTATATGATAAAAGTTTATTTCACATAATCCAAAACCATCACAGGATTAAAAATAATTTTACAAGGTTAAAGATTTTTACATGATGAATAATCACCTTATCCAACTGCCAACAAAATTTTAGTTCATATCTAGGCTAATATATATGTTAAAATTAGAAAATCTCAAAAACCATTTCAAACAGTTATAGAGTAACAAATTTTTAATAATTATTTCTCAAAATATAAATTTATTTCATAATATAATTTATTTTATAACACAATATATAATATTGAAATTAAAATAAATGCATATAAGCTTATTTTATAAAACTTTCTCAAACTAATTTCATATTAGAACACAAAATATATTTAATATTATAATAAAATTAAATATGTATTTGATTATTATTATAAGAGTTTATACAAATCTGTTTTATGCTACCTTGATGTCTATCGAATTCTTACCCTTATCTAGCATGAACTATTGAAGTATTAGCGTATCTAACATAAATTATTTATTCACCGTCCCATCATATTCCTCTAACTTAATAGTTTAATCTAAACCAACACAGCAAAACAATTGTTCAGTAATTACATTTGGTCTAGGATTAATTCTCCATTCAAATCATATTCCTCAGAGTTTAGAATTTTTGTTTCACAGTTTGACTTATGGTAATCCATTTACGGTTTTATTTATTCTTTATCTTTTAAATTCATTAATCTAATTTTTTTGAAATGTTTCTATAATATTTATTATTTGTCTCGGTACTTTTTGGTTATATTTATTTACTATTGATCTAAATTATTATCAAGATACAATTTATGAGGTTCTCGGCTTATGTATCTTTCTTTCCACAATTAAACACTTTTTAACTTAATCTTATTCAAATTGTTAATTAATCAAACTAACTAGGACTTATTTAGATTTAAATTTTAGGTCCACTTTTCAAACTTGAGGTTCTTTATGTCACGGTTAACAAAAATTGTTGGGTGTAAATAAAACTCATTGTCATCTCTTGATTCAACTCCTTTCAGGGTTTCAGTCATACACAATTCAGCATCAATAAATTTGGTTTGATAACTTCAATTTAAGTCCCACATTCCCCCATTTATTGTCTTGGTTTAGGTGGCCTAAAATCCAATATATATTTTTTTTATCTTAATTCTGGCCATCCTCATTCACGGGCACACAATAACAAAATAGTTGCAAATTTATTTGTCAATTCACCTCATTTTAGTTGCAACTTAAAGCTCAAGTCTTCAATTTTCTCTGTCCAAAGAGGGTTTTCTTCATTTTAATCAAAATTCTAATTTAATTTACCTTAATTTAGCATTCTTAATGGGATTTTAACTTCATTTTAGCTCTCTGTCAAGGGTAGGATTTCACATTTTAGTTCTATAATTAGATCCTTTTTTTTTACACATCAATCTGCAACAATTGAAACTAGAGTTTCTTTGTGCATTTTGGCCGAGAATAAAATCCAAGACATTTCGTTTGTTCTTCACCAAGTTCGGTCTTAGGGCTTCTTTCCTTCGTTTTTATTCATATAATTATCTAACCTTATGATCATTGCTATTAATCAAGAAAAAAAGGTACAAAAAGAGAAGAAAAAGAAAAGATAAAAAGGAACCTATTAATTAATACCTTGTTTTAAATTTTTGACCGTAGACTTTATTAACTCCTTTCTCTTCTCTCTCGCTTCTCCCTCCTTCTTAGACTTTAATCTCTTTAAATTTACCCTTTATTCTTAGCAAAGTCGGTCCCTCCTTGTTTACTCCTCTCAAAGCCGAGTCACATAAACCATCATTCCTCCTTATTTCGGTCTACCTCAACACTTGGATCATTTTTACTCTTATCTTTGTCTTAGCCTCCTTCAACATATTGAATATTATGGGAAATATGAAGAAGGCGATTTCGGTTGTGGAGTTACAACAAGAACGAAGAAGTGGTTTCCCTTAGTTTGGTATTCTCGGTGGTGTAAAAAAATATATTAAAAGATATTTGTAAGAAGATATGATAATGTGCCACCTTAAGCCATTTATATTCAAGTTAATAAAGATAATTTGGGTGCATACTTGCCAAGTGGGCGGCATGCAAGAAAGCTTTTGTCTTAATTAAGTTTTTATTTAATATAATTAATCATAATTAACTTAATTATTTCTCAAAATTTTTATTTAAGAATTTCGTGCAATATCATGTAATTAGTTTTCATTCTTAGACACTTTCCAAATTTGAACTTTTATCGATTACGGTCGTACTCGATTTCTAAATGTTTAGCTAATTTAGTCGAAAAACATTTAGTTTATAATTAGTATCCAGACGTGACAATCTTAATATATATATATATATTCTAATTGTGATATAATCTGTCATTGCAATGTATAATTATTTTTGGAGATTATAATAGCTTGGTAAAAAAGTATCTATTTTTACTCGACGATAATAATGAATGGGAAATGCTATTTGACTTCGATACATGTATATAAATTGTATAAAAAAATGCATATAGATAATTAATAATTTTATGAATTGATGGCATTTTAGGCCATTGAATTTAAGCACAAATTACTTTAATTTGAAGAAACATGGACGATGAGGAAGCAGCAGCAGCAGCAGTCTCTTTTCTCCGCAGAAAGCAAACTCCTGAATTTCAATTTTTGTTTTCTTTTTTTTCCCACTTATATTATGTGTGTCGGAGATTAATGTTTTAATGGTTGGGGCTTGGCCGACGTAGGATACTTTTCTGGTTTTGAAATTCCTGCATCAGACGCAAAAGTCACTAACTGACACGTGTGAGTTAACTCTCTCAGATCGACCGGGTTGTCCGTTAGGACAAAACAGCTACTGGAATTTCGAATCAACGAAACCATAGCATGAGCAAATTTATACTAACGGTGCAGTTACCCAAACTTCTCTCAATGCTCCCCCTTTCATTTCCACGTGTTGGATAACACTTTTTCTTTTCCCCTTCTGGATTGCATTTCTTCCGGTTACTGTCGTTGGCTTTTTTAGAACACTCGGTAACTGTCCTGTCAGTTGATCACGGCCCTCGTAAAGATCATCCCTTTCGTTCTTGCACAATTTTATCATCAAATCGCAGATAGAATAGCGTGTATTCAAGAACCTGATACATATGGGCTCATTAATACCTTCCTCGCACATTCATTGGTTTTAATTTATCACGCGATGGGTACGAGAGTGGATAACGTTTCATTCAGGAAGCTGAATGAGTTATAACTGCGTAAGCAAAAGTGTGTGTAGTGGACGACTTAATCACCGTTCACATCTTCAAACTGTAAGAAACAGTCGGGCGGAGAAAAACTCAAGCAATAGGTACTCCTGTGGAAACACATAAGATTTTCTCTATAAGAAAAAATTATAAAAAAATAAAAAACAACAGAGAGAGGTAATAACTAGTTGGAATTTGTACGCTTTGTTCCTTATATTCATCAGAATCATTTCAATAATCCCGTAATAGAGAGAGAGAAAAAAAAAAGAAGAAGAAAAAACTCTCTCTCTCTCTCTCTCTCTCTGTCTATTCCTGTATTTCCCTCTATCTCGCTCTCTCATCCTTCATTTCTCCATTAGCTCTTTTATGTTTCATGCGTTTCGATAAGCACCAACTCTTCTAGTTCTGACTCCCTCCACATAGAGAGAGAGAGAGAGAATGGTGTCTGGGTTCTCCGGCGGTGGCGCTGATTTCTACTCCGGCATCGCAGGTAGATCCGTAACCACCATGAATATAAATTCCAACAACCCACCTCAACCTTCCTATAGAACCCAACTCTCTCAAATGTTTCTGGACCAAACTTCACAGATCGCTCACCACAGAACAACGGCCAACAACTTGACGACACAAAGCTTAATTGGCAAGCGAACGCTCGCCGATTACCAGGCCCATCAACACCAGCAGCAGCAACTACAGCTACAACTACAACAGCCAAACCTCAACCCAGCACTAAATGGTCTTCTTCTGCGGTCGGTTAAGCCACGGGTATATCAACATACCTCTCCTATCTCCACCCTCTCCCCCATCGAATTCTCATCTCCGGAATTACCTTCTTTGTCTCAGAGATACAACGTTCCTCTTCTCCAACAACTCAGGCCCCAGTCCATCAATCTCGGGCCCGGACCTACCATTCACTCAGCCATCCACGCCTCGACGGGTGTACCTTACATGAACACTCTCCAAAATCACAACCGAGTTGTTGGAGAAGGAGTTGTTATGGGAGGACAAGAAACCAAAAAGAAGATGATGAATCGACTACAGGAACTGGAAAAGGTGCTTCTTGATGACGACGACGATGAAGAAGGTGATGCTGTTTCTGTAATTACTAACACTAATAGCGAGTGGTCTGAAACTATACAGAATCTCATCACTTCTTCCAGTCATAACCCGATTTCTCCATCGCCTAGTACATCTTCGTCGTCCACATCCGTCACCACTCCGGTTCCTAATTGCTCTAAGCAGACGCTGCTGGATGCTGCATCCGCCATTTACGAAGGCAAAAATGATGTCGCAACTGAGATCTTAGCGCGCGTATCTCAGGTTTCGAATCCTAGGGGGAATTCTGAACAGAGATTGATGGAGTACCTGTCGACGGCGCTCAAATCGCGGGTGAACCCAGTGGAGCACCCACCGCCAGTGGCGGAGTTGTACAGCAAGGATCATATTGGGTCGACCCAGTCACTTTATGAGCTATCTCCTTGTTTTAAACTCGGGTTCATGGCTGCTAATCTTGCAATTGTTGAAGCTACAGTGGACAAACTCAACAGCGGAAGCAGGTTTCATGTTATTGATTTCGATATTGGACAGGGATGCCAATACATGAATCTCCTCCACGCGCTATCAGAGCGTCTGAATGGGAAGCCAGCCATTGTGAAGATCACAGCTGTTGCTGATAATGGTGGGGAAGAGAGAGAGAGGTTAAAGGTGGTTGGGAGTAAGCTGAGTCAATTCGCGGAACAGTTGGGGGTATCTTTACGTTTCAACGTTGTTAGTTGTAAACTCGGTGATCTGACTCGTGACTCATTAGGTTGCGAGCCTGAAGAGCCTTTGGCTGTTAATTTTGCATTCAACTTGTATCGAATGCCCGACGAGAGCGTCTCAACGGAGAATCCCAGAGACGAACTCCTGAGGCGCGTGAAGGGTTTAGGGCCGCGCGTCGTGACGTTAGTCGAGCAAGAAATGAACACAAATACAGCTCCTTTCATGGCCCGCGTGAATGAGGGATGCTCGTATTACGGGGCATTATTCGACTCAATTGAGTCGACAGTGCAGAGAGATAACTCGGAGAGAATCAAGGTAGAGGAAGGACTGGGTCGGAAACTCGCCAACTCGGTTGCTTGCGAGGGTAGGGACCGTGTGGAAAGATGCGAAGTGTTTGGGAAATGGCGGGCCCGGATGGGAATGGCTGGGTTCGAGTTAAAACAACTGAGTCAGACAGTAGCCGAGTCGATGAAAGCGCGACTCAGTCATGGGAATCGGGTGAACCCGGGTTTCAGTGTTAAAGAAGAAAACGGTGGGGTTTGTTTCGGTTGGAAGGGAAAAACTCTCACCGTCGCTTCTGCTTGGCGTTAACTTCACTCTCTCTCTCTCTCACTTTCTTTCTCTAATATATTATTAATTGTTATACTAGTATTTTTAACTTTTCCTGGGAAAATGGAAATGCAAAGGATGAAAACAAAAGAAATAATAAAAAGCGAGTGAATTTCAATTGAGGAAAATTCATTTTTTGCATTATATTTTTTTTTATTATAATTAATATGTTGATGAGTATTTTTGTTTGGTTGGGTAGAATATGTTGATGTGTTGTATTTGTGAAAGAATCAAAACAAAAGTGTTTGGTGTGTAGCATTAGAGTATTAGAAGCTGACTTTATGGTATGAATTAGCTTTTGATAATATTGGAAAGAGAGGGCTCCATCCACTTGAAAGATTATTTTACAGTAGCTGTTTCCAGGCTTCTCTCATTGGGTTGCCCATTTGAACAATAGAAAGGACCGCATTTTTTGTGCAGTAATATTTATGGATGAAAAAGATAGGGTTGGCTTTCAACAAAATTCGAATGCTTCTTTATACAAGATTTTGTCGTACAAGCGCAACTCATTTTGCATTGCCACACACACCTAAATAAATAAAAATGCTCTTCTTTCATTATATGTTCAGTGTGCCCTTATTTATTTTCATTACATTGTTGGTATGAAACTATCAATGATATCCGAAATTTCTCCACTTTCAACTACACAGGCTAATTTTTTTTTTTAAAAAAAAATCCATCTCTAAACCTAATTGCAATTTCCTCGAAATTGACTGACTCGTATGTTTTAAGTTTTAACATTTAAATTGAATTCACATTTTCCACGCATTTTATATTTTTATAAAATTTAAGGACATAATTAGCATCGTAAGCAAATTTAATTATGTTTTAATGAGTTCCAAATAACTTTTCATATGCCTAATGTTGTGCGCATCCGGCGAACCAAATCTCAAAATAGCATTGCATTCACAAAATTATTTTGCCTTTATATATATATATATATATATATAAGAAATTGGACGTCTATTTTTCTTATCTGGATTGTATACATGAATCTATTTTTCATAATTAAATCTAGTGAAAAACTTACTGTAAAAAAAATCATAATTTAGTATTTACACAAAATAATAATTATTTTATGTAGACAATAAATTATAATTTTATATTAATTTATTCAATAATTTAATATAGAAAAATAGTGTTTGCGATCCGCAAATCCCATGGAGTGAATTGTAACTAATTTGATATGCAGGAGTTATAGAGGACAAAATAAGTTACAAATTTTCAACTTGCGATTTTACAGAGTTGAATATTTATATTTATTTCTTGTTTTCAAAGCCACAGTTGAATAATTCTATTCATCGTATTTATTTGCGATGTCTTTTTTTTTGGTTAAGAATAAAGTATCATTTCATTGCAGTAAATAATTCGATACAAGAAAAAAAAATCCATATATGGACATTAAAACAAAGAAAAAAAATCAATATAAAATAAAGAAAAAAATAATGCAGTCTAGATTTTTTTTTGAATATAAATGTTTCGGTTAAAATTTATATTCTACACTATACTAACATCATTAAATTAATAATTTTATTTATACCTTTAAAATGGTGTTAGAAATGACAATATATTATACACGACATATGGGTGTCACAAAAAAAAAAAAAAATCTGTTTATGATTATATATATAATTAGATTTGAAAATTCGTATCCATTTTACGTATATAGTGTGAAAATGGTAGTTGAAGAAGAAGAATGAGAAGAGGTAGATCATCCAAAAGTTCTTAAATCATCACATTTCTAGAAATCCTCTTTAAAGGCTAGGTGGGAACTCATGGCCCTAATTTTTGACACCAGACAGGGCTTCCCCTCTTTGCTTTGCCACCTAGCCAATTTTCCTTTTAAGAATAATAATAATAAAAAAAACATTACACCACAATTATATATATATATATATATATATATATATATATATATATATATATAAAGTAATAATGCAAAATAGAAGAAAAAGTAGAAAATCTAACATAAAAAGAACCACCAAAAAATATAAATATTGAGGAAGATTTAATAGGGGATTGCCACCCATAAAAAAGCCAACGATGGATATAAAAGGATTGTTATGGAAACTTGATTAATCATGTGATCTACACTAAACTAATCAAATTTCACCCTATAATAGTCAAAACTTTGATTTAATTATCATAGTTGATTGTGATTAATTGCACTTAGTTGTAGTTTAGTATTATTTATTTTTTTCTTGAATGGAGAATGTATTTTTTGAATTACACTATTACGAAATATTTTTATTTGGATGATCAATTTTATATATTTATTTACTAACCAAGTTTATAATATATTTTAATACAAGAAAATTATTATTTTTTTCTTTTTTTTATATGCTGATATATTAATTATTTGTTTAGTTCATAAGTAAAAATATGAATCAAGTTCAAACAAGTAAGATCCTCAATATCTTTTTCAAATTTCCAAATTCATACCTAACAAGAATATATAGAGATTTCTTCTTGTTCAAGTTGCTGAAATCTTTTCAATCTGGATGCTTAGATATTTCTTCAATAAGAATTTCATTGATAAAAATTTTCAAGTAGTTGTAGCATTTTAGTAAATGAGTCAGGTGGGGTAGATTGAATATAAATAGAAAGTGAAATTATGAAAGAAATTAAAAATAAAAGATGAACAATTAATTATCAAATCAATATATACACAAAAACACGTTGAAATATATATATATATATATATATATATATATATATATTAAACTTAAAGAAGTAGAGGAGAAAAGAAACAGATTTAAAATTTTTTTGATTTAATTGACTGATTTTTTTTTTAATTTTTTGTAAACTGCTTTTTCCAAACCTGTTTTTGGCAAAAGTATCTATTTATCTGCTTCTTTTCAAAAGCAGTTTTCAAAACTCAAAAATTTCAAAAATAATTTTTTTTTTCTCCAAAAGTGTTTTTGGCAAACTCAACGACAAACGGTATAAGTTTAAAATTTTCGAATAAGGAATTGCCATTAAAAAATATTTCATCATTAAAAATAAAAAAAGAATTGCAAATTTGGATGAATGACTTTATCTGCCATTAGTCATTACTTTCAATCACACCCTCTTTCCACATGTAATGGTAGAATCTGCTAATTCTCAAATTTAATGTGAATATATGTGGGAAAAGATTGGAAGGTTTCGCACTCATGGCAGATGGTAAATACTCATACTGTGTCACCTAAATATGGTAAATGAAATTTAATTTTCCACTTTTCCTTACTGTAATCTATTAAATTTTATAGGATAACATAATTAATTGCATATACAGCTATTGATCATTAAGAATGAATAGATGACATCGTGATGATTTCAATTCTTCCTTTTTATTTATTTATTTATAAAAACTACTGATTTAATGTTTTTGCTCTGTTCACTTTACAATATTTTTATAACATTAAAGGTGAAATTGTTTTACTGACAAATAACAAAAAAGAAAAGATGAATCTGTTTGTCAAATATGTCAACTAAGTTGAATTGACTCCAAAATTAATCTGTGGCCAAGTCAGCTCAAGACTATTAATTTTTTTGATCAATTTAGCTCAAATATAACCATTAATAAAATTGACATTATTAAACACTAACTATAATATAAAGTACTTGAGATGTTTTGTTTATAATTTCATTCTTTTTTTTTAAATATATTCACTAATTTGTCACAAAAATAGATTCAACTTATAATGGACTAATGTCATCGATAAGTTAATTTTAAATTAAAGTAATCCAGGATTATAGAGGCCAATGGAAGCTGGAATTTATTTCAAAATTTGGTTGCTACCCATTCAGAGAGCTGAGGCGTAAGCAATTCTGAAAAGTATGTAAATCGGTATGGAAATTGAGTTCATATCAGTGATTATTGAGTGTGATAATTTTGTTGTGGTCAATATGATTAAAGACTTCTACTCCATGGATATCCATATCCAGTCTATTATTCTTCAAATTCGTAGTTTGACTTATTCCTTCTCAAGTTTTACAGCCCATCATGTGCAATTGTGAAGCAAACTATGTTGTGGGTTGTTTTTCCCATATTACTTATGATTATTTCATTGAGACTCATGCTTTTGAATGATCTTCTTCAAACTATTCTTCTTAGGCTGAGACATGATCTTATTGTACTTCATATTTTAGATAGTTTTTTTTGCCCTGTGGGCTTAGCTCCTTTCTCGTACCAACAAAATTAAAGTAAATTAAATTATATTTGATAAGTTCAGAGGATAATTTAATATTCTTCAATTCTAGTTTTATAATTACCATAAGATTAAAACAATAACTACAAGATAATTAAAAAAATTCGTAAAAAGTAAAGAATAGAAAAAGATATGATAATATTAATGGATTGAGGTAATGAGGAAGAAAAGGAATGCAATTGGGAAGAAAGAATCAATGATGTCGAGACATGGTTGGATTTGATGGGCTGAATAGATAATCACACACAACTAATGTCACCCAGAGGCAAAGATGGAACAAACAATCTCACAGGATAAAGCTAAACTTGCATTGAGGTGAAGTCAAAACCCTTTTTTGTCTATTATTATTTTTTCTTTCTTTTAAAACCTTTTCACCTTTTTTTTTTAATTTCTTTTATTTATTTTCTAGTGCCAAAATGAATATAGTTGCCCCCTTCCTTCATGTCTGTTGCTTTTGAATCATCTTTACAAATTAATGACAGCAACATTTGTATGTCGGATTAGAAAATAATGTAATATTATGTTAAAAAATATTTTTGTAATTAATGAAATAAAAATTATTTATTTATTTATTTATTTTTACCTCAGAGCAGAATATTATTATTACTTGAGAGTCGAGACCATATCTTTGACCATTTCACAATTTCTAGGAGGGAATATGTCAACTCTCAATCTAATTAACAATTAATAGATTTTAACTTACTAAGCCAAATTTATATTACAGGGAAATAGTGTATTTCTATTCTATCAAATGCAATGTACAACATCAGAGAATTTTGTCCTAATTCTGTTTCTATTTCCTGGCATGCTTTTGAAGGTACAAATAATTATCACCATTATTTTATTCTATCATTTGAAATCTACAAATTAAATTTGATTTGCATATATGTAAATATAGACAGTGAAACAAATAATTATCACCATTATTTTTATGGGTTAATTTATATTTGTCCTTTTTTTTTGCCTGGTACACTAAAGTAATTAATAAGGTAATAATCAATAATTAGGATTTAAGCCTGTTATGTGTAGCATAAATTAACTTTGGTATCCAACTAATTACGATGATGAGATCTCCACTTCACCCTCAAACGATAGGTATCACATATAGCAATGAGTAGTTTGGCAACTTGCGCATCTCTAAAGGAGAAAATTAAAGATGTGGAAATTTAACCTTCCACGTTTACATTTGATTAATGACATACTTAATTAATGGGTTATCCAATGATTTAAGTAATAATGAGAAATTAAATGGAAGAAGCCATGAAGGGATGGCAGATAGATATTTTTATCATATAGTAATAGAAGTAAAGAAAGAGAGGAGGCAATAAATTGGTTACTGTGGTGGTGCTGCTGTCCAGAAGTTAGTTGATGAAAATTTGCAAGATGAAGACAATTAAAAAAAATTCTTATTTAGAAAAAAAATTAATAAATTTTATAATTCATTTATATTTATAAAGTAAATTTTAATAATTTTAACACATGAGTATATTGTAAGTTGAATTCATACATTAAAACATAAATGTAATTTAGATAAAAAAATTTCATGGCAATTATTCTCTTACGAGTTGGGATATAATTAAGATGGGTAAATCCATTTTTTGGCTTTTGAGTTTTGATTGGGTCCATTCTTTATAATTATTAATTCCCTATGTCAATCAAGGTGAAGGTCTATTGATATTAATTTTTGAGTTTGGCAAATAAGGTTGTGTTTGATGGATTATCCAAGTAAATATCAGTTTCTGTTGGAGGTTCAGAGTTCCTTATTGAGGATCAGTCATGGAAGCTGAAGCTGTTTAGTAGCAAACTTGATTCTCCACCTCGTTGCTCAACTCCGAGATCACCAAAGCATTTTATGGACCATGATTACAACTTCAAGTTGTTAGAATCCCAGTAGCTGCCAAAGCATTGATTCCCCTCTCCTCTCATCAATGCTTTGTTAGGAATTTTCTTGCTACAGTTGTAATTCTTCGATCTTCATGTATTTTATAGTTTTGGTTGGCGTACTGGGTAATATGGGCGCAGTAGTTGACTATTGTAGAGCGTTGCATTAACAACGTGGCCATTCTCTGGTATTTTCTTTTGAAATAAACTGCTTAATGCTGTTATCCTTGTTTATAAACTTCGTCCTTTTTTTTTTTTACTGTAAATGAATGAATGTTTCTTCTTCTATCCCAGAATATTTTATCTTATTGAATGACGTGCATAGGCAATAACCATTGTTTGTCTTCTGGCAGCTATCCCACAGTTTGTCTTGTTGACTGAATTAGGATATAGGGGGTTATTATCAGAATGGTGCTGATTTATTTGATTTTGTTTCAAGTTTACAGCCATGAAAATTTTCAAGAGCCAAATTAATAAGTTATCCATTTAATAATTTACCATAAATTTATAAATATCAAACGAATAATTGGATATTTTTAGATAATATTTATCTAGATGGGGTCATATCTTTATTTCTACAGTTGGATAATTTTTTTTATTTACAATCATTTCATATTTACAAAATAATAATATGTATTTTTTATTACACGATAATATTAATATATTACTAATTTAATTTTTTTTTTTAATTTTCAGGTTTTTTTTCTTTAAAAAAATTCAGTTACGGGCATTTTGATAAGTGAAAGAAAAGAGCATTAAGGTCAAATGACTTATGTTGTATAAATTAGAGCAGCCTACATGAGATGTGGATTGAGGTCAGGTTTGTTACATTAAAAAAAAAATGGAATCCTATTAGTATTTTGGAATTTCAATATTTCTTTTTAGTATGTTTATGTGGTAAAAAATTAAAGAAAAAAATATACATAAATTTATAAGAACAAAAATGAAAATTCAATTTTTAAATGTTTTAACTCAATATAATATACTAAATTCAAATCTAGAATGAAAATTCTGTTTTTATTCCATCATTAGACATACTAAACGTGTCCAAAGAGAAAAATTTATGTTCGTTAATAATATTTCACTCTCTTTTGCTTTTGCATACAAATATTGAAAAAAAAAAATAGAAATTATACCTTCAAGTAGCTAATAGAAAAATTCTCTATTTGATGTCAATATGCCCAAGTGTGTGGCCCAATTTTCAGCTTGTCTAACTTTAAGTTTGATCTTAACACTTCAAGAAATGCAGCCGAGAACCAAAACTGGTTGTTTCGTATCTTGGCCGACATATGTGCACTTTTATTAGAAAAAAAAAAAAATTCTTCTACTATACAAAAAGAGAAATTATGAATACAATTTATCTCACCCTTGTTTGGAAAATATTAACAAAATCAGAACTATTCTGGTAATAACCCCAGCATGAATTGCTTGATTTGGTACTAGTCGCCAGCTAGTGGCAATTTATAAAAGATTTTGCCAAGCTTTGCCTTTATAATTTTCTAATTCCTACTTATTATGCAAAAATTATAAAGTAAAAAAACAAGCAAGAAAAGCAAAAATATATATAAATACATAAAAATAAAAATTATATATAAGATGAAACAGAATAAAAATCAAAAGCAAAAAAAAAAAGTTGAGGCCTTGAAGAGCTATGTAGGCCCCGGTCACGGGTCGGGCTGCTCATTGATCCTATCCGAATCCACTTAGACCAGATTAAGTTAGTTATGGGTCCAATTCGGACCATAATCCTATTGGAGAAGGGTTCGGTCTGGATCTTTCTCCCATGAACGGAACTGGCGGTTCCGAATTCGATTCAAACAGTAATATTACTGTTTTTTATAAAATAAAAAGATAAAAATTCTCTTTATAATATAAAAATAACAACTATATTTTATGAATATTATTCTAATTTTAAATTTTAAATTTTTTATCTATAAATACTAATTTATTTCAATATTATTTATTTTTTATTTTTCTACACAATCTCATTCTCAATTTCTCTACAATTTAATCTCAATTAATTAAGTTTTTAGAATAGTTATAATTTTTATAATTTATTAATTTATCAAATAAATATAATTATTTCTAAATTCTAACTTATAATTTCTTTAAATCAAATTTTTTTTTGTTATAATAATCTAAGTTATTAAAAAAAATTACAAATTAATATTCAATAAATTATTTTTTCTCAAAATTTTTATTTTTTATAATATATTAACAGTATAAATTTATAATTTATAGAAATTAATATTTTAATTATATTTATCTACGGTATTATTAATTAAAAAAATAGGTCGAACCATCTATTCCGATTCGATCTCTATTTTTTAAAATTGCAGAACCGATGGTTCCGAATCAAAATCAGTCGGTTCTTAACGGTAGCTGGGCCTAAAGCTATGTCACAAACTTACTAGTGGCCTTGAAGATTTTGTATCCATTAGTTAGGGAATGAAAATATTACTACTGATTAGACATCCTATTAGGCCCAAGATTAAATCCAACGGTGTTCCAAACTGCATGATCATCGCCTTCGGTGAAGGCTTCTACACGCAGTCCTACGTCAGAAAAATCCTCATCTCCATTGCAAAACAGAGCACCATCTCCCACTCCAAAACCCCAACACCGAGCACACGTTGAAATGGTAGTGTCTCTTAGACTACCATCTCTTACCTCACTATTCTTCTCTTCTCCGTCAATCCATCGTTCTCAGGCGTTTTGCAGGCGTCGCCTATGTCTCCGTCCTCCGCCTCTGACAGCATCCTTCTCCGCCCAGAGCGCGGCGTCTAGCCCTCCGGAGACCGAAGACAGAGTTGATAACTTGAAAAATCGAGTCAACCAGGACTGTGTCGTTACTCCCCGATCTCAAGACTTCAATGCTTGGTATCTCGATGTTATTGCCAACGCCGAGCTCGCTGATTATGGCCCGGTTCGGGGTACCATGGTCATTCGTCCTTACGGATATGCTATCTGGGAGGCAATTCAGGTACTGTCTTTTAATTAACTACGGTCAATGCCTTTTTTGGGCTTTGAAAGCTAGAAACATGGATTTTTGGTCGCTAAAAATGTAATGCTTTTTGTTGTACTTGTATAAATTTTCAGGATTATCTGAATGTAAAATTCAAGGAGACTGGCCATAGCAACATGTATTTCCCGCAGGTTTGTTTCTGAATTTTCTTTATTTTTCAACTCAGCCTCATCATCATCTCCTGAAATGATGTTATAAAGCTTCAAGTAAAATTTTTTGTTAGAATGTCTTAGAGATAAGAATTAGTAACTGCTTAGAATGGGCATTTTGAAAAGCAAATTATTCCGTTGCTTTTGTTCTTCTGGATTCAAAGATTTTCGATTGCTTAACATCTGCATTTTCCATTCTGGCTGCAGTTTATACCTTATTCCTTTATAGAGAAAGAAGCTAGTCATGTTGAGGGCTTCAGTCCAGAACTTGCTCTGGTAACTATTGGTGGAGGAAAAGAACTTGAAGAAAAACTTGTGGTAAGTATGTTGTGTAGCAAAAATTAACATTTGCATTTTTGTCTAGAATTACTAAATTGATTGTCAGTAAAGAAACTGTTTGAAGTTCATGAAAAAAACATGACCTGAGTTTTGGCTTTGATTGTTGCACTTCCTGAGGTTGTGTCAGGTTCGACCTACTAGTGAAACCATAGTGAATCACATGTTTACGCAGTGGATTCATAGTTATCGAGATCTTCCTCTCATGATCAATCAGGTGAAGGTTTTTACATGTAGCTAGTTTCCAATTATACAGTGTATTGCCTGTTTATCATTCTCCTTTTTCTTCTATCTTATGCCTTTGTTTCCTCTCAGTGGGCAAATGTCACAAGATGGGAGATGCGTACAAAACCATTTGTGAGGACTCTTGAATTTTTGTGGCAAGAAGGTCATACTGCGCATTCCACTCCAGAGGAGGCGGAAAAAGAGGTGTTCTATAAATTCTGCAGAATGCTTGTGATGACCATAGCTCAGAAATAAATTTACTTAATGGTTATTGATACTGAAATGCAGGCATTACAGATGATTGATGTCTATACAAAATTTGCTTATGAGCAAGCTGCAATACCTGTTATAGCAGGCCGAAAATCTAGGATCGAAACATTTGCTGGTGCTGTTAGGACATATACAATAGAGGCAATGATGGGTGATCGGAAGGCATTACAGGCTGGGACCAGCCACAACCTTGGTCAGAATTTTTCTCGGGCTTTTGGAACACAGGTAACTGACTCACAGGTTATTAAGCTAGCTGTCATGTATTTCACATGTTATTCTGTCTGATGCAACCTAAGGATTTGTGTACTTAACTCTTGAAAAACATTCGTCATTAGTGAATTAGCAGCACTTTTTTTTTTTTTGGGTGAGTTCATTCATTGAAAAATGAACCTTAAGGAGCCCAAGGACTGACTGGCCATATTTTTTTATAAAAGATGATCAGTGAAGAGGAAAATATGGAACTGTTCTTTTTATTAACCAACCATGCTAACCAAACATTGATTGGGCCTTTTCTTTTGCTGTTTTCTTACAGTCTTTAAGAAGCTTATATAAAGATGAGGAGTGGTGTATGGCAATTTTAATGCCTTGGATTGGTGCCACTCTACCTTTTATTTGGCTTCTATTTTTTACATATGCGGGTGGAAAAAGCTCAGAACAAATCTGCCTACTATCCTGCCTCATCTTTGTTGTGTTGCTAAGCAGCTAATACCTGGACTGCATTATTTGTTTGTACAGTTCACTGATGAAAATGGACAAAGGCAGCATGTCTGGCAAACATCATGGGCCATCAGTACCCGCTTTGTTGGTGGTATTATCATGTCACATGGAGATGATGCTGGCCTAATGCTTCCCCCAAAAATTGCGCCAATACAGGTACTTTTGGTTTCCTGTTATTGATTTCGTGAAGTCACATATACCTTGTGACCAGTTGAATTTCCTCTGCTTGTGCATTGCATCCTTGTAGGTGGTGATTGTGCCAATTTGGAAGAAGGATAAGGAAAGAGCTGGAGTTCTCCATGTGGCATCTTCTGTGAAAGAAGTTCTGCAATCAGCTGGTATTAAAGTTAAATTAGATGACTCAGATCAAAGAACCCCTGGATGGAAGTTCAATTTCTGGGAGATGAAGGTCAGTCCTCATTTTAAGTTCTAAGCACATGTTGTCAATTGTTTCATCACATAGACTAAATGTAATTCCCATGAAAGGTAATCCATCAGGTTTCAATCAATACCATACAGTGTATCTGATCCATAAAAAGATCTTGTATTGGACCTTTCTTCTTGTTTCAAATGTTGACTTATCAACTTTGGGTGCTTGTGCTGTGTAAGTCTGCCTCGTAAAATATGCTGGTGTTCATATCTTTGTGGAATAGTTGTTTAAATTATCATTTTTGTACTCTAAAAGTACTTCTCAAAGGCTTGAAATAATAACTTGATTTCATAGGGAGTACCTCTAAGGATTGAAATAGGTCCTCGTGATGTTTCGAGTGGAAGTGTGGTCATATCTAGGAGAGATGTTCCTGGGAAGGAAGGAAAAGTATTTGGAATTTCCATGGAGCCTTCTATTTTAGAAGCTTATGTTAAGGACAAGTTGGATGAGATTCAGTTGTCCCTTTTGGAAAGAGCAACATCTTTTCGAGATAGGTATGTTTTCTTGTTCTAGCATTTTTTTTCACTGTGGAAGCTACTGCTGTGACTTTTAATTATGGGATGTGTGGGTTTTTCTTTATGTTGCTACCATCTCATTCTATGACTCTCCAGAACTAGAGCATAACTATATAACATGTCAAACAACAAAGTCTGTGCATGTTAGTTCTTGATGGCATGATTGCCTGAGTAAATTTTATTTTTTCTTGGGAACTTTTGCTTGTAAATGATGAATTGCTTGCACATATTCATTGGTAGCTCTGAGGATATGGTGTTTGTTTTAAGGTCAAGGCATGTCAAGCATCGAAAAGGCTTCATGGTAAATACTAAAATACAATGATAAATTGAAAATTAGGAATCTTTAGATGCTCATGACATATTTGGTTTTAAAATATATGCTGCTGAAAAGGGAATGAATGCCACTGTGATCTCTGGGAATTAATTTACTTGATAACCTATAATTTTAAAAATCTATTCACATACTTTTATTGTTATTCTGACATCCTTTTGCAGTAATATTATGGATGTGAGCTCATATGATGAACTCAAAGCAGCAATATCTCTTGGCAAATGGGCAAGGGGTCCTTGGTCAGCTAGGTTGTGTTTTTTTTTTCAATCTTTTTGTCTGTGAATAAATACAAGAGGGAATGCCATGGATGTAGACTTTTATTTATGTTATGCTGCAATTATTGGTTACAGTGATGCAGATGAATTAAGGATAAAAGAAGAAACAGGAGCAACAATTAGGTGCTTTCCCTTTGAACAGCCTCAAGGGAATAAAACATGCTTGATGACTGGCAAGCCAGCGGAAGAAGTTGCAATTTTTGCTAAATCTTATTGAGGCATTGTCCCTCCTGAAACACTTGATCTTTGATTGAGGCAGCATTTAATCATGGTAAACTTTGCCATGGTTATTCCCCTTTCACATGATTATAAGTTTATTAAAATTGACAACATTTATAAGTAACATATCTTATCATTCCCTGTGAATTCTGAAGATGAGGCATCTTCACGTTATCTTGTTTCTTTATAGAGGAGAATTCAGTTAGGCAAATATTGTTATAGGGAGACTATAGCGTGACCATGTAATGTACTGTGTTTGTATATTCTAAGTTCCACTAGAAAGCATGAAAAGGTGAAATTGAAGAATACAAGGATCCTAGAACAGAGATGGCCCTCAATTCTTTCGAAGTATGAACTTGCATCGGTGACCTGCTGGAATTTGCAAAAAGGTGCAACCGGGATGTTGGAAAGGAGGGAAGGGGCAAATTGAGGGCACTATTCAGGAATCCTTGAGAGCAAAAATTTCTGCATCACATTTGGTTTTCTGAATTCTTTTTTCTTGTGTGAAAATATTACTACAAATATAAACTCTAACAAGGTGTTTCTTGTTCCAAAGAAATGCTGCAGGGGCTGTCACCACTATAGAAACGCTCACAAACAATATTTAACATTTTTAAAGCGGATCTTGAAGCCAGGGGTATATCATATTAATATTATGGTCGATTTGGTATATGTAATATCGCGTAGGAATGCCACTGAGGAGAAGGAAGATGTTGAAAGAAGCATAAATTATTGCGCTAAGCCATGGCCAGGTGTTTGGACCAAGGACTGTAGAAACTGGCGCAACCGATGCTTTAGGCTTAAACCATAGGGTTCTGGGGGGCTTCAGATCCTGTGTTTTGAGCGCATTGTCTCTAGTTATGTAGGCTTCAATTTCTAACTGCAAAAGAAAAATGTCGAATGCAGTGCCTGAAACTGGAGTAGAAGGTCTAGCATAGTGAGAATGGTTAGATTTCTTGAAAGCACATATGAGAAAAGAATCTTGGGAGTCTTGGCATTGGGTTTGTATTGGCTAGAAAGTGGATCTCACGGTTGATGGAGATGAAAGGGGTTATTCCACTTCCTCCAAGCATATCTTGCCTGCAGCTTTGAGTTTGGGATCAGATTATTATCAGAACCAGAAGCTAAAATTTCTTCCAACATTGACACTAAGGAATATACCTTATAAAATGGGTTGAAGCAGCGCTATAGGGTCCTTCAATGGGGACCTCAAGATGGTCCATAGGCGAAGGGATTTAGAGCAAGTGATACAATGTTTAGACCAATTTCCTTCACATTTGATGACTATACTTAATTTTTCTGGATCCAAATTGCTGCTGGATGTAATTGTAAAAGGATGCCATTGCAGCTTTGAAATTCCAGGCACATTTATGAAGGCACTGCTTCTTGGAGCATAGCTCAACCCTGCTAAAAATAATAAACTTCAGTTGCAGATGATAATTTTACATAAGATGACGTCAAAGCTACAAATGTTAACCTCAACTGGGTTTTTAAGAGAAATTCAGCTCAACTGTTTAGCATGGCAAAATGCAAGCTGATACCAAACGAACTCTCTGTTGAGATTGTAAAAATCTAAAATATCGATCGATCAAGAATAGGTAGAAACCAGGAAGGATACATGAATCCGAGAAGCCAGCATGAAACACAAAACAAAAAGAATGTAGAGGTGACGACTATAGAAGAAAACTTCGAAGAATCTTCGCCTTATGCAGTTCTGCCTTGTTACCCACATGATTAATCCAGAGGCTATAGCTATTTCTCCAGCTTCATTTGAAACAAGGTCCTTATCCCATTTGAGCATCTGCCGTCCACACAGAAATATATATACTTGAGTTTGCAAAATATTTCAGCTGCAGCATAAATACTCTTCGGTTTTCTGGTATAAATTACCTGTGAATGTAATTACCTGTGAAGTGAGGCCAACAAGCTGCAAAATTGAGGATCCTCTTGTTACTGGGAAGAAGAGCAAGGCCAAGCACACATTTCCAACAAGTCCCTGCGATAGCCCCGCACTTTCCAAGCAGCTTCTGGGGGCAGCAAATGCGAACGTGTCATGCAAGTAAGAATATAAAGACCACATCATTAACCCAACAAACATGGCCAACAATGAGAACTCAACCTCCCAAGGGGACCTTTTGTCACTAACGGACGCTTCCATCAAGCAAACCAAGAATATACCTTCCTGTTTTCCAGAATCCATCAAATTTATTATTCTTGTTCCTTTTTGAAAGAGAGATTAATATCTATATTTTGGAAACCTTTAATTACCTGCTGCCGCCATCGCCATGGACGTACTTCTTTCCAATATGGAGGTATACACAGGCCAGTGTAGCGATAAAGAGAATGGGGAATGTATAGACCAGTGTGTTTGCACCTGTTTCATACATGAAATTAATACAGCAAAGTGATTTTTTCTTTTTCTTGCAAGTTTAAGTAGGCAAAAAAAAAAAAAAAAACTGGGTCGGATATATAAACAAATTCTAACCTTGTTTTCCAAGGAACGTGGACTGGTGTTTGCATGAATATGAAGCAGCCAGTGCAAATAATAAGTGTTTGTCGGCTTCATGACCCAAATCATCACGACACCAAGAAAGGCCACCGCTATCAACACCCATATGGCCGATCGGACGGTTCTCATAGAACTAACTCTCACTAAATCCTGAAACCATTTTTTCTTTATTTTTCTTCTTTCAATGTAAGAATTTCCAAGTCTTTAGGAGTGTTCATCTTTTATACCCATTTTTATAGCAAGAAAGAAACGTTACTTGATGCATTTAGTGAATATATATATATATATATATATATATATATATTTGCATAAAATTTTATTTCATTTTATTTTATTTGTAGAATTTTCAGGATCAAACGGTTAAATTCAATTTGAAAACCTACTTTTAATGGATGAATGTTTTGGAATACCATGATTGAATAATAATTTACTTTACTAATTTACAAATATTATATTTTGAATTTTTTAGAAATTAAAAAAGTATGTTGAATTTTTATATTTTGGATGATTTTCATATTTTTATTTTGACAATGATTTTAAGTTAATGTTTGTTGAATTTCTATGATATTTTAAATTTATTCATTTATTTATCAAATCAACTAAACCAAATCCAAATATCATTATTTTAGATATTTTTAATAGTGTTTGGTTTGATGAAAAATTGAAATGTTTGAAAACAAAATTTATTGGTTTGATTATAAATTTTGGTCTAAACCGATCAAACTGAAACATAAACACCCTATATATTTCTTTAGATTTGTTTATGAATCAAGTTGGTGAAATAAAATATTATTAATTCTTTCTTACTCTTTGGTTTATTTAATTGTGATTATAAAAATTATATTTCTTAGACTTCAGTTATTCATTAATAGCTTGATCTATATCAGTGAAAACATAAATTGAGTCTAACTTTAACACATTGCTGGCATTGATGTTTAATATTCTTATTAGTGATTCATTACCGTGTTTAAAAACGCAGTACAATTAACTTGCATTCATATTGTTCCCGGTTCCCACGAATCAAAATTGTAAATTATTAATAAAATTTGATCCTTGAATGGTAGTTTAGTTTATATTTATGGGTTTTGGAAGATATCATTTCTGTAGGCAAAGCCGGACCATAAAAGTAGAAGTACATTATTGTAAACTCTTTTGAAAAACATATTATATAATTAAATATTTAAAAATAGTAAATTTATTAATAATATTTAAGATAAGCTTGTCAATGTGTAAAAGTAGCTACTACAATATCTACGAGGATGCAGATGAGATGACATATATCTCTTCTAATTTTATTAGAAGTATTGAGATTGAGTTTTGAATATACAGTTACTTTAAAACTCATGATTATCTTTGAAGTGTTATTTGATATGCGAATAATTTTTTAATATATAATTCTAATTAACTGATTGAGAATATTTGTAGTCAAACAAAAAAAAGTAACTACTATAATGCGTAAAATTATAAGTTTATTCATTAAAAATACTTAAAAATTCTAAATGAGAATATGCAAATCTATATATAATATTTAAATTGATTACTTTTAAGATTATCTACAGTAAATAGCAGAGTTTGATTAAAATTTTTAGCGGGCTACACATTATATATATTTGGACCGCATATTACATCATAAATACCTACTTATAGAATTTTTGGCCCTTATCTGTCCCATGAAGCTCGCCATTGGTTAAAAAAGTGGACTATACTTCCTAATATTTATTATTGACCAGAAACTATATTTGGCTTAGTTAGATAGTTAGGAAGTGAAAACTATCGGCGAGTCCTTTATCGTAATTCCAGTAGAATCTAGGAATGGCCGACCCGAGGTAATATATAGCAAGTCAAAATTAATAATCTATGCCTTCTCCACTATAATACCTGTTGGGACCGGACATAAAAAGCTCCCTTAATTACCAGTTACCAGCCGCTGAATATTGCCGTCCCACAAATTAGACATTGCATAAAAAGGAAGGTTGCCTTCCCAATTGAGGATGTTAATGGAGTGGGCCTTGTAAAATAGGATATTGGTAATGACCTCATTCTCATAGGGCCACTTCACTTTGTCATAATAGATTAACCTAGACTTTGTCAAACTAAGATATACACTTACTGTACAACTAAGCCTGTTGGCTCTGACCTTCGTGCAGCTTAGCCTTTGTAATCCTTATTTATTTATGTTCTGGTATCAGGCAGACAACTAAAGACGGACCTTCTCTTTCGTCTATAATACTATATAAAACGCATTACCAGTCAAAGCTAATGGACTCAAAGTAGAGATTATGTGCTAAACCAGATGAACATATTTTGGCAACTTCTTGTCTCAATGGCCTTGGCCCACAAGCTAAGACTCCAACATCGGATTCTTTGCGCTCAAACAAAATTCCTGCATAGCCAACAGGATAGTCAATTGATTATATAGAATTAATAGTTACTGAGAAATGTGAATGTATGGAGTGTCAGTAGGCTTACTCTTAAGATCAGGTCTAGCACCAAAATGGACCTTAGTAGCTTCGACAAGGGATTGATGAGGAAGGCTTTCCAGCTCTCTATCCCCAGTACTGTAAAACCATGATCCTGGTGATAGTGTTGGAGTTGGTGTTTCCAAGTTCTGAATTTGTTTCCCTTGCTTTGCATTTTGTTTCTTGCACCAAAGGAATGTTGCACTTGATACCGTGAAAATGCAGGCACACCCCAATAACATATCCCACAGAACAAAATAGGAAAAGTGGTATATCTCATTCGTGTTATGATCAATAGGGTAAATATAGTAACGATTGACAATGCCTAGTAATAGGAGGAACATGACAAATGATGATGCGATTATTGCACCAAGCCATAGCCAATTGTTGGGCCCTAGAGCTGCAATGATGGGTGAGTCAGATGGATTTGGCTTGAACCATATTGTTTGGAGGAGCCTCTCGGCATCTGATACAGGCTGCTCTTTCTCCCTAGTGACATATACTTCAATTTGCAGCTGCTCTTGGGTCATATTTATTTGTGCAGCTCTGCCATTGATGGGAAGCAAAAGATCTAGCATAGCAAGATCAGCTGAATTCTTAAATGCACAAACCAAAAGGACTCGTGGAACCTCACAGTTTGGTTGTGTGCTTTGGAAAATTATTTGGCGGATTATGGAGATAAATGGAGCAATACCGCTACCCCCACTCACCATCACCAATAACTCGTGCCTGTGGGAGGAAAAGTTAAACTTCATCAATGAGCAAGATTGCCAAAAAACTGACAAAATTTTCTTTTTGGAGTTTAATGTTTATTTTTAGAAATTGACCTTAAAAAATGGGGTGAAGTAGGTCCATAGGGTCCTTCAACAGAGAATTGAAGATGCTCCGCTGAAGAAGAAATTTCTTCGTATAGCTTTTGAGACCAACTTCCCTGTTTTTTGATAACTACACTTAGCATATTTGGCTCCATGTCGCAGCTTGAAGTCACAGTAAAAGGGTGCCATTGCAGATTGGAAATGCTATGTACATTCAAAAACATTATGCTTGTTGGATTATAATGCAATCCTGGGAAAGTGGGGAAAGAATGACATGTTAACTTAGCTAAAATATATAATGTTTCAATATCGGCTTCTCGAATAAATTTGTTTTTACCTGTATCCTTAGAGAAGTTCAGCTCCACACTGCCACCTGGCAAGACTCTAGCTGAGACTAATCTAGCCCGTTGCCTTGATTGTAAGAATCTCAAGTATCGGTCAATGAGGAAGAGGAAGATGCCAGGCAGGATCATGCAGAAAAAGAAAGCCCCAACGTGCAAAGCATAGAAGATTATGTAGAGAATGTACAAATGGTGGGTGTAGAAAAAAACTTCAAACATTTTACGCCTAATGGGGTAAGAGCTCGTCACCCAAATTGCCAATGCAAACACAATTGCAATCTCTCCCGCAACATTAGACACCCAGGTTTTACTCCACTCTAGCATCTGCACGACCAAAGACTCTGTTCAACACATATCACTAAACATTGACAATAACTACATTTCTATATATGGCCTCCAAATATTCCATATTGATTGGTATAGTTTCCATGTCATTCCTTTTTCCATATTCTAAGTAGTAAATCGTGTATTTTTTGCTTCATTGAATTTAAGAGCAAAACTAGCAATTGAAAGTAATTTTTTCCTCACAAACTCACTAATTAGATTATTGATCCCACCCATCAAACAGATAAAGGCTCTCATGTACAGCTATTAAGAATTCAGTACAGGAGGGCAGTTGTCCTGATAGATTTGCTTTCCTTTTTATTTCAAAGTGGATGCCATTTTATGTATGCTCATAGATGGGGACTTCTCCTTACGCATAGTAGCCACTAAAATGATTTTATCATATAAGAGACCCTATGAGTAAAAGGAATCTAATTTCATAAAGGCTTTCATGAGCACAGGGACAATAGATTTCGAATCACGCAAAAGTTGGAAAGAGATTGCACAACTTTATCACCAACTATCTTAAAACATTGAACTAAAGATTGTAACCACACAAAATTTAAAAGTCTACAATAATATTGACTAGAATAGGTGATGAAACAAGATTAGAATGTAATAGCAATTACCAGAGACATTTGATCAGTCATTGTCCAGTATATGATGAAACCTACTGTATGTGCAGCAAAAAGGATCATGGACAGATGCCCGAGCCAGATATGATACTTAATACTGGATTCAGATGTGAGTCCAACAAGAGGCAAAATTGAAGATCCTCGAGTTACAGGAAAGAAGAGAAAGGCCCAGCTTATGTTTCCAATGTATCCAAGTCTCAGTGATACACTTCGAAATTTTGCTTGCCACCTAAAATTGGACAAAATCACTTGGTGACTAAACAAACAACAAGAACAACGAGTTGGAGTTAGTCACAACAGAGAGGGACCTTCATAGCTACTTACACTTTCTCCCCTTCTTTATGCATGTGGAGATGACCAAAACTGACATACAGGTAGTTGGCAAGAGACCAAATCAAAAGTGCAATAAACATAGCGGCAAAAGCAATCTCCATCGCTGTTACAATGCCCAGAGGAGACGTAACAAGCACTGGGCGTCTCCAGAAGGACAAAAGATTGCTTGTAACAAAGCTACAACCAGTTTAGACATAATACTTTTGTTATTTAAGTCGAATTACTAGTTGTCATATTTGTTCCTTGAAATAGAGAAGGTAAAAATAAAAGCAGGAGTGGACAGCTAAATTAAAGATTACCTTTTGGAGCTGGATTTTCCCATTTTCTTCTGAAAATGGAGATGAACACATCCAAAAACAGCTATGAACATCACTGGGAATGAAAATAGCAGAAGATTTGTACCTGTAAATGATGGTGAGAAGAAAATAATAAGAAGAATGACACAGAACACTACTGCAGTTTCAGCTTGTGAATTGCAAAGAGGAAAGGATAATGAAAAAACAACCTTGTCCTTCAAAATATGTTGAATTGAACTTGCTTGCTAACTTCGGAGTCCATGTATTTTTGTAAATCTTTGTTGGCAACATAACCCAAATCATGATCCATCCAACAAACACCACAAGAAATATTAGCCTGATGACTGTGGTGCTGCTCATTTTCTCCTCTTGGTACAGTTCTTAAGGAAGGAGGCCCTGACAGTAACACCTGCTAAAAAACTGATTCTAAGATGTGCCTGTTGGCTTCTAAAAGCTTTTATATAGCACGATATTGCATTATTACACGTTCCCATAAGAAGTACAAATAAAAAGCATGATTCATGCACATCTATACTGCTAACTGTTAGGGAGTAACATTCTAAATGCTTCTAATTTAATTTGGCTTTTCTTAGGTAATGTCAAAACAACAAATATATTGCCCTTTATAACCTGGAAGAGACAAAAGTTAACTATATATCACATAATCACCAAGACAAATATATAATTATATAAGAATTTTCTTGAAAGATTAATGATGTATTTATGTCAGTATAATATGAAAGCAAATTGTTGTCTACTCCAGCAAGTCTAAGTCCCTATCATTTGGTTAGGAGATACTTATATTCATCATATTCCCCCTATTTAAAGAAAGTCGGAAGATCATTCAATTATTCGTCTAGTGCATGATTTATGCGGATAATTTGCATTTTCATTCTCATCTTGCAAACAGTGCTTCAATTACTTTCTTATAAGGTGGATTGGGTATTTCACTATAGTGTAGGAATCTATCAATATGAGAGAGCATGTGCGATTTCTACTAATGGAAGTACAGTTGACTTTTATTTGGTAATGAAAGTACAGTTGACTAGTGGCTAAGTGAAGTACAACAATACCAAAAAGTGGGTCATAGGAAGAGCTTCCTCTAGTGACGTAAGATTGAATGATGCAACTATATATTATTGAAATACGCTTCAAGAAACAAGATTGAATCGGGCTAGTGGAACTATTGTTTCCTTGTGCAAAGCAGACAGATCATGGGTTTGAATCCATGGCTCCCTCAGACAAGGGGCACCCATATCAAAAAGCAAAAGTGTTGGGAAAACTAAAAATATCGACTTTGCACTCAAAAGTTGCTTCCTGAAAAATTTGCAGAAGTGGCTATCAATTTATAAGCCGCAGCAGGAACCCATGAGAATGTACTGAGACTTTTTTCATGTTTTAAACTTACTACCACCATGATTGTAAGTCAGCAAAAACCTATCCATTCATGTAACATCTGTAATTAGAGTTTGTAAGTTATACTATTAGTTCATGAAAATTGGTGGTTAAGCGGAGTTTTGGAAAGTTTGAGAGTGGTTAAAATCAGATATTTTATGCTTGTAACAATGGGTGTCACGACCGTGAATATCGAGTTTTAGTAACAACCATGATAAGGTTCTTCAGCACAATGAAGAGTTGTTTTACGACCGTGAAGGAGAGGTTCATGTCTGTGAAAGAGAAGTCACAATTGTGAAGTCTGGGCAGACAGAGCAGGCAAAATAGTCACATTTTTCTCTCTGTCATCCCCTTTAAATCCCCTTTCCACTCTCTGTTAACTAACCAAACACGCTTTTGCATCTTCTTATTCCTCCAAACTCTATCTTCTTCTATTGGAGAAGCTTGGAAGATCAGTGTTTCATGAGAGAAAAGTGATAAAGAAGAGTGAGAAGAGGGAGGTTGTGAGTTTAGAGAAAATTTTGGTTTTTCTTTTCTGGACCTTGGTTTTATATTCTAGAGGTTAAGACGATGTTTCTCATTTTACTAGGATTTGGAAGAGGTGTTGGAAGTCCATCATAAGGGAGATGACAAGCTTGAAGAACTCAAACTTTAGCTAATTTTCATTCTAGATGTAAGATTTGTATATAACAACCTTAAAGGCAAATAAATTGATGTTCTATATTAATGACTTTGAATACATGCTGAAAATGACCATTGGGTAGTTAAATAATAAAATGTGGAGTTAATATGCATGATGAAAATTTTGTATGAAATTGGTTAGATTGGGATATTTGAGGATTGTTTTTTATTAATGTTAATGATTAATGATGATATGGTTATGATAGATAGTTTGAATGCATGTTGGAATATATATAGGGTAGCTGACATTGATCAAAGGTATTGAGTATTGCATGTAGAAATGATATAATTTGTGATGCTCTGTTTTCTGAAAAAATTTCTAAATTCACAGCAGTAAAAGGTGGGTTCAAGGTCATGAATGTCGTAAAATACATTTTTGTTACTTAAGCAAACCTATTTATGGGCAGCTTCATGGTTAGAAGCACAGTTGGTGTGTGTTGATTCACAGGTTAAATCACGACTTGCTTCACAAGAGGACTACCTATAAAATAATGTTTCATGACCATAAATGGTTATTTACGAGCGTGAAAATGTTTATGATGAAAAATTTGTGTTAGTTTTTGAATTGAAATTGATTCGTTGTAAGACGATATGTCTCGATTGCATGCTTATAGTATGATATTGAAATATATGTTGTAAAAATAATCGTGGAAATCATGAGAATTATATAAAGTATGGTAATGGATAATATAAATATACGCGTGGTAATATTATAAGCTTAATATTTTGATTATGACTAAAGTTAAGATAGATAGTATTCCATTAAGAGGGAAAATCAGTACCAGGTGATGTATATTGGTTATGTTTGAAATATTTTGAAGAATTACAAGGTGTTTAAAAGGATCAGGGTCCAGCCAGGTAGGCTTCTCTCGCAGTTGTTTTGTGCACTTGTTTTTTCAATAGACTTATGATTGTGATATTTTAAAGAATTATGAGGTGTTTAGAAGGCTCGGGGTCCATCCAGGTGAATTTCTCTTGCAGCTGTTCTGTGCACTCGTTTTCTACGGTAAACTTATGCTAATATATTTTGAATATTAACGAGGTATTTAGAAGGCTCAGGTTTTAGTCAAGTGTGCTTCCGTCATAGCTGTTTTGTGCACTCGTTTTTTTTCGGTGGATTTTTTTTTGCTCTAGTGAGAGCTGTGGAATACCCGTATCTATTTTAGTCTAGTTATGAATAAGGTAGGTAAATGTAAGATAATTGATAAATTTTATAGTTGATAAATATATGTGTTACACTGAGAAATATTTTGAAATGTCATGTGGTGTTGTGCATTATATATATATATATATATATATATATATATGTCATGTAGCATACGAGCTAGTGAATATGCAGACTTCGAGGTAAGTTGTTATATTAGTTTGATGAGTATATCATGCATATTATTTTATATGTTGTTGTATGTTTTGCACGTTATTATATACCACTAGACACAAATTGTTTAACATTTGGACTTTTCATGCGCAATTTTGGAGCTTAAGAGGGAATCGGAAAAATAGGACACCCAGTGATCAGAGCTGAAGATATTCATTTGGGGTGAGTGATACATTGTTGTTTCTTAATTTGATTGTTTTGCTATGAGTTGGATAATTATAGTTTTATATGTTGTATTTTAGAGACATGTAATTTTATAACTACTCATTTTGTAAAATCTTGGACTTGTGTATGCTTGTGTGATTTGTAATTAAAATTTTATTATTTTTTAGTTTGATTTCATGATTTTTAAAAATGTTTTTATTTTGTTAATTTATCATGGTTATAGTGCATGAAAATTTTAAAATTTATAACATTTTAATTCATGTATATTGTAGTATCTTTTGGTATAATTGAGTTTAATTTTAATTATATCAAGAGGTGCTACAATCCATCTTCCTGAAAAAAGTGACAAAACAAATAGAATGCAAAAAATAATCGCAACAATAAGTACAATGTAAAAAAAATTGATCTCAACATACTTTAGATTTAAATCACAAAATGAGTTACAAACTTAATTTATCTGTATGCATGGGGATAATTCTGATATTTAGTACTGAAAATTTACAAGTATTTAAGGAACGTCATTCCCAAGCCAACGCCTAGGAAAGTACCAAAAGCAACTCCAAAAATGCCAGCAATAATTTCAGGGACAACCAGAGAATTGCATCGTTTTGCTGTAACCATTCCACATGCTGTTGTGGGGCCTCCAATATTGGCATTTGATGCCAGAAGTAACAACCTTAAATCAAGGCGCAATAGTTTTCCATTTCCATGGATCACAGCAAGATGTACAGTTACTTCAACTAGAGAAAACAAGAAAAGGCGCTGTCGTGATGACATTCCATATGCATCCATTAGCACCTACCACAGCAAAAAATACCTGTTTTCGAAGCAGCCCATGTCAAATATTTTAGATTCCATCGCCAATAAATATGTCTGCAATCTTTTACCTAAATCAAGTTCAAATTTCTGATACTATTTACCATTATTGCATGTAATTCAAGAAGTTGCATCTCAAAATATCATATGAAATATAATGAGAATACCAGAGAGAACAGCGCAGGTGATGAAATTTCCAGAATAGAGAAGTTATTGGTCTTAATTAATGGGATTTAGTACCACTGCCCAAGGTATAAATTCTAGCAACCCAGAATAGCACAGTCACACATCAATTTTTTCTTACATTTTAAGACCAAAATAAGTGGAATATAAATAATTTAAGAAAGAAAAAACGAAAAAGGAACTAAAACTCTTGTTGCAATGTATAAGAAGGATTTTGTTAGTACTTTGACTTTAACAACCAGAACAACTTTAACTACAATTAGCAAAATTGCTAAAGTTCAACAACATTTTGATGAAGAGATCTATAGTGGAAATCTGACAGATCTCTCCCCAGGACTCCATACATGCTATTTAGAACACAAAAACAAATGAGTTTAATTGAATAAGATGAAAATATATATATGATTTGGCCGAATTTATCGTCTTAGAAACGATCTGATAAGCTTTTGCATCAATATCTTCTCTCGTTTTCTAACCCCAGAATGATGGAATTTTTATCGATTGATTTTCCTTATCCTCTATTCTACTTTATATAGAGGAGCTTAATCATCAGGGTCAGCAACAAGAGAGACTTAGCTTACCGGTATATAATAATCATGGGTTATCCATCATATCCATATTATTATCTGAGCCCACATTAATTCCCCCACACTTAATTAATAAATGAAGTCATACCTAAATAAAGAATTAATTAAATTCTTAAAACTCTTTATTTGTAATTTATCATGACATCTCAATTAAAAGTCCATAAATATAAAATATTAAAATTAAAATATCTTACACATTTCAGAGAAACACTTATAAATAAACAAGTATAATTTGTTTGCAGATATAAGTGACTTGCCTACATGCCACGTGGCAGATATTGACTTGGCTATACTGAAAGGTCAAACATCTACTATTTTTTCCTCTGCCATTTAAAATTTTCTTTTTCTAAACAAACTGTGAATGGCTTGATTACGTTATAAATATCTAAGGCAAATGATTTTTTGCACAGGAAATGTATGCGCTTGGATGATCATCGTCATTTATTTTACAGACCAAAGTAAGAGACCAGCATTTTTGTAAGGAATAAATTATTTTTGTACATCAATGACCATAATAACAGTTTCTCGGAGATAATACCAAGGAAAATTGGAAAAGCGTAGTACTTGGATGAATACTGGACAACTTTTGCAGTCTAATGAGAGATGTTGAGCTCTTAGAAACAGAAGGATTGGATAGATAGAGTAAATAATGACCATGAAATTGGATTATAGATTAGCTCAATTTCGGAACTTAAAATTTTATATGAATTTCAAAACATTCACTCCAAATGCATAGCCAAGAAAAGTTGCAATTGCGATTCCGAAAATGCCGCAAGAATGCCAGGAACAACTAAAGAACTCCATCCTTTAGTCGCCATTCCACAAGCAGTTGTAGGGCCTCCAACATTGCCATTTGATGCCCAAAGCAATTGCCTCTGCTCAAACCCAAATAGCTTTCCTAATCCGTGGATCGCTGCCAGAAGGATGGCAATCTGGACAAGAGCAAACATGAATATGCTGGGTGCTGTTTTGATCACATTCCATATGTTTCCTTTCGCCCCTACAACTGTGAAAAATACCTGCAAAGAGAGAAGATATTTTTTTTTTAAAAATTATTTAGATAAGAGGGTTCAATATTGACACCGAAATAAAACTAAATATAGAGCTATTAAGTGAAATTCAGCTTACTTGCATCAGAAGTGCCATAGCCACCCCAGATGGTGCAAGGTGATTAAACCGAGTAGGAAATGCAGTTGCTAAGATAACAACATTGGCCGTTACAGCTGGCAGGATACCTCCTTGAACCCCAGAATATTTTGTGAGGTAAGAAGCAGCCTTGCAGATAGCAAAGGAGACAGCTAGGGCAGTACTAAAATGTAATACAGAAAGCTTGTCACCAGGCTCAGACCCACTCTCCATTCCAGCATCTGCCAGATTACAATTAACAATCATGCCCAATGCCTCAAAGTCGGACACTTGGTAAAAAAAACATATTCAACAGATGAACGATGAAATCTGAAAGTGAATCCAGGGAGTTGAAATTTTTATGGTCAAAATCACTTTCCTCGTATAACAAGCAGATTAAAGCATGGACAGAAACTTAACATTTTTACACTGCATTTCGCAACACTAGTGAGGGAGGAGAAAGGTCTAAAATGTGCATTTTATTAAGTATATGAGAACTGAAGCCACAACTCATTCATCAACACGCAAGAATTATAAACAATCATATGGTATATAGGTAGAAATTTCGCACCATTGGCTGACGTTGAAGACTCGGGAGATATTTTAGACGCCAATGTAAACAGTGTTGTAAAATATACAGCACAAATAACATTATCTATGAAGCTACGTCAAGAGCATCGACAATGGCAACATAATTGACAGCTACACGATATCAAAATAAACCAAAAGTCAACAATCATTAAAAAAAAAAAGACGAGGACAGTTTTGTGGTAAAATATTATAAGAAAATGCAGTGGCTTGCCTTGATTGCAAATATATGTTAGAAGAAAACGAATAATTGAAATCTTGAAAAAAATTTACCTCCCCCAATACACCCATTAGAGCCGCTGCCAACTATCCTGACCAAGTGATCGCATTGGGACAATCCGGTATGCCAACACCGTACCAACTGTTGTTGCAACTGTTTCACAACAAGAGCAAAAAAGAAAAAAAAAAAAAAGCTCAAAAACACCACTGAATTTGTTTCACTGTAGTGGGGGCTATAAATTTGATAATCATCACCTGATCCTAAGAAGAAAGAAAAACAACATATTAGGCAGGAGTTTCAGACGGAATTATCCCCAAATTGCTAGCTGCCAAACCAACCAGCTCAGGGCGCTTCCAATCTTGGTCTTCTCGGGCCTTCAATCTCAAAGCATAGTGTTTATAATTTCCAATGGGTTAAATAATATTTAATTTGAGCAATAAGAGAGAGTGAGGAGACGCGACACTTACCAGATACCGAAAGCGCCGGTGGCGAAGAGAGCGCTCCAGATGCCCCATTGATCACGGGGAGAAATAAGAGGGAAAATAAAATTGGATCTGACTGCTATCGATCGGACCGAACTGGTATCTTTAGGGAATAACTAGGCGAGAGAAATGTTTGGACTTGAGGATTAATAATTTTAAAATTTTTTTATTTAATTTATTGTCTTTTTAATTTTTTATAAGCTGCTCTTCCAAAATTTATTTCCATAAAAAATATCTATTTATCAATTTTTTTCTTTTAAAATAATTTTAAAAATTAAAAAATAATTTTTTTTTCCTAAATTCGGTTTTCTCAGACGTAATACTAAACGGGACTTAGTATGATTAGCAAACGACGATGACGATGACGCATGAAGTGTTCGTGTGGTACTAAACCGACTGGTAAGAATTGGTACGACTGAGAGGACATTTTGGCGGGAACAAAAATGTGACCGTTGAACATCAAGCTTCGGCACCGCACAGCCAGCTGTGTGTAAAAATGACAGCTTTGATGCCATTGATTCGTCGAGTCTCTTGCGAGTTTAGAGAGAGAGCAAGCAAGAACTTGGAAATTTGAAGGCGACTTCAATTTCTACGCTGTTTCGAGCGGTAGAATTGGAATGTCACTTGCAGTGGATGAGACTCCTACGAGTCCTGTATTTTTTGTTGATCGCGGAAAATGATTTTTCCTTGTCATTTTGTCTTTTTGTTCACTTTTATCTTGTCATCTTTCTGCTGAAAATGACGATGGGCAAAATGATAATTTCCAACACAGTTTGTTTGGAGGGAAGTGAGGGGAGAAGAAAAGAATGAAAAAAGATAAATTAATGCACTTTTTGGATAACTAAATGAGAAATGAAAATAAAGATAAATTAATGCACTTTTAATTCTCTCGACAATTTCTCTCCAAAAATATCCAATCAACTGAACGAAAATTTTTTCCCCACCCCCCACTCTCTCTCTCTCTCTCTCTCTCTATACTTATATAATAAAATCGCAAAACTTCGTCTCGTCGTCCCCTCATTGCAGCAATTACCCATCGCACAAAACGATGTCGTTCTTTTTGTCTGCCTACTCCATTGCAATAACTGATCCGGCCAAATAAATTGTCTTTTGCGCGGGCATCTTTCCCGTTAATGTTGGCAGGTGCTGAAAACTCATTCCAACAACTGTCTGTCATACAAAAAAAATCAGTTAATCCTTTTATTTACGATAATGCCCTTCATTTTACTTGCACTCATTCATTTTATTTTTTTCCTCAGTCCTTTCTCGTCTTTTACATATACAATGTCCTTTTTTTCTCTTTAGTCTGCCCCGAATGCAGAATCCTATCATTATTTTCCTTTTTTATTTTTAAAATTTTTTCTATTTTTTCATCATTTATAGTCTCTGTTTTTTTGAATCAATCTGCTGGAATTGTATTGTTTAGAGACTTCTATTATTCTGGTATGCTTTTATTTACTTATTTATTTATATATTTATCAAAGTAATATATCTATATCACTATATGTGTTTAATTAATGTAATATAATAAGCTAATAATTAAATAATAAAATAATTTTTAATTAATACTTAATTGATTTAATTAATATGTAATTTAATACTTTTAAAATTAATATAAAATGTGTTATTTCTACTTGCTTTTCTGATTTTTTTTATTTTCTTTTTATTTTCTAATTTTCAATTTATTACTGTTATTTTTATTTCCTCTTTTTTTAATTTCTATTTTTTGTTTTTTTTTTATATTTTGATATTTTGCATGTTTCCACCGTCTCTATTTTATAATGGATCTATTGGATTCGTATTCCCCTTTTGTTAGACTGTTGGATTTTTCTTTTAAGAAAAAACTATATTATATTTTTTTAATCCAATTTGTATAATTTGCATTTTTTATTATTTTTTCCCCAAATAAATAGTCCTATAGCTGGTCTTTTTGGATGGTTTAGTAAGAATTGTTGTTAGGCGGTTTCATTTGATCAACCCCTTTTAAAAAATGGGCTTTTATATGTATATGAAAAAAATACATTTATGTTTACTTTCCTATATGATCTAGATATATTTAGTTCCAATTTTATTTGGCAATCATATAATACTTGTTCCAATTTTATTTCATTATATATATATATAAAAGGACATACTCGTCCAAAGTTCTCTTCATCTCCGATTCCCATAATCCAGAACAGGTGTACCCCAAATAAGGGAAGAGAAATCAAAATTCTTTTCTTTTCATTTCCTAGATCCACGCGTCATGTGGATGTATCTTCATATTCGATCAATCCTGCGGCAGCTATGATTTCCAAGTTCAAATATTTGCAATATCACATTACTGAATTCTTCTAGAGAGAAACTGAGTTGAGCTCTAAATCCAGCAAAGTCAGACTGTTGCTATAAATATCACTGCCCGTCAACAAATCTTTCAAATATTTTTACAAATTATTCCCAATCTTTCAATGGATTTAAATTCATGAATCATTCTAACAATACCTTCATGACTATGCAAGTCCTGGAAATGTCATATTCATCAAAGAGTCCATTTCAATTTCGAACTCAAGCCCAAAAGGCAGACAACATATTTGACTAAAGGAAAAGTCAGGCTAAAGAATGCTGGTTCAAGTTATAATATCAACAACAATGAACTTGCGAAGTAGGCTCAGAGGAATGGTGCTTCATCCCCGGTGGATTTTGAAAATACATTGAATTCTCATGTTCTCTTTACCATCTTTGTTGATTATCCTTTGCCAGATGAATGGTCAAGACCATTGTTACTGAAGCTGCTGTCAGCTTGCTTCTGCTTCTTAACACCATAGCCTTCTTCTTCCAAGGCTCTCAATTTGTTCCTTATTGCAGCTATCTTAGCAGTCCGACTTGTTTGCCCAGTAGTGCCTCCAGCAATGCCAGCTGCCTTAGAAGAATTATGTGCTGCTTCCTCCAAGTATTTATCACTTGCAAGGCAAACAACCAAAGGGCGGCCACAAGCTAATCTCCCATGCATCTTATCCTTGGCCAATTTAGCTTCCTGCATGCTCACTTTAGATGTAGAAATCAGGAATTTGTCTAAATACAAAGGCAAAAAGATGCACACAACTTACCTCTTTAGTGCTAAACTGGATAAAGGCAAAGCACCAAGGCTCTCCACGTTTTAGTCCACGAGTGTGCCATAAGAAGTCCTCCGATACAATATTGCCAAAAGGAGAAAACATCTTAATCAGAGCAGCCCTTAGAAAACAAAAATGCAAAATGGACATGACAAACCTTATAGTAAATAATTTTCTCAATAAGGAATGCAACCTTGATAAATTTCCTTACTCTGTTATTCTTAAGTCTGGTTACCAATATAAAGTCTGCTTTCAGCCCTCTCATCGATAAAACTATCAGAGCCCTGCATCCAATTTTCACACCCATATGTATCTCTTGGATTAAAACAATTTCAGTTCTAGAACTACCAAAGTATAAATTATGAACATACGTAATTTGATGCATCTATAACCAGTCAGGACTCTTTCCGAAGCAATATTGCGCAGCAAGCAGGCACCATCAACTCATATATACGAAAATTTTAACACTATTACAAGAGAAAAGCACAAAAAGCAAACAAAACCAAGAAAACAACTTAGTGAAAAAGTGTTTCGGAAACGCAATAAAGGGATACAAGCGATTTAACATGCATTATATCTATTTTGAAAGTGAATTTACCATGATGATCCCAGAGATTTAGCAGAAATTTATTTCCACACCTTAAAGCATCACAGACTTCACGGTTTGAACAAACCTGCATTCAGAAAATGTTACTAGAATATCAATATATTTGTCGAATCAACCCAACAAAATATAATAAAGGCAAACTATTCACTACCCATATGGATCGTCAAAAGAATGAAGCAATATATAATATTTATCCAAAGATTAATAAAAACGACAACAGTCAAGTTGCTAACACCAGGTTATCAACAGTGTCAATCATAATTTCTCACAACAAGGTTAAATATTGCCGTTTTGACTGATTCCGGTTCAAGCAACAATGAATGCAGGGAAAGTTCAACTTCCACAGGATGTGCTTGAAGCTGTGTTATCTCATGTTTAATCAGTATATGCGTTTTGAATTTATCGGTTCAGAAGCTTCAGTAGGGTTGCAGTAAAAAATTGAACGGGCGAAATAAGTGTCGGATGAAAAGAAAAGCTAGAAATTGAGAAACACATTAACAATAAAATTGGGAAGAAATATGGAACGATTTCACTTACTGAAAAGATTGAAGATGCAATGCCAATGTAGATTAGTCGCAGATGAGATGATCCAAACTCAAGCGCGGGAGAGTACTAGTTATTAGACGAAGATGACTCTTTATTCAGTTCTTTCGACTGGTGATTGGAAATAAGAGACTAATGGAAGGCCAAGAAGAGTTATGCCTAAACGACGCCGCTTAAGGATTGACAGTGTCTAACTAATTAATGGGTTTATTTTATTTAAGGAACAGTTCCCGATCCTAGAATTCAACTAGCAATCGTGCGACATTTAGTATGGTCCGTTGCACTAAACCCACCTTCCAGCCCAACAAAACACTCCAAAGACAATGGAAATGAACTTAGAGATTTAGATAATTCAATAACAAAGCAAAAACATAAGAAAATTTGTAAATAATACTTTGTATTGCTCCATAAATATTATCTTTCAACTTCCTAAATTTCCAAGGATTTTCAAAGATTATCTAGTTCCTTCGTGCCAAATTTAGGATGCTCTACATCTTTTATGAACCATCCAGCATATTCTGAAATATTCTATTATCTTTCAGCACATTCTACCATCATTTAGCACATTCCAGCGCTATTTTTTTAGATTTTGAGAGACAATTTAAGCGTAACGTAATAATTATCTCTTTTAAGTGTCCTAAAAAAAAGTCATGCTTGAGTCTCTTACTGGGTTTTGCCAATCTGCATTATCTCTTTTTATCTTTTTAAGTGTTTTAAGTGTCTTTATTAGTTTTTGTTTAGCAAAATTATCTAATAATGTAGTTGTAAAATAATAATATAATTACAAACTGATAATTTAATAGTTGAAAATATAGTAATAAATAATTTATTTGATTGAATTAAAATTATTAGCTAAAAATATAAAATAACATATTTATATTAATAAAAATATTATATAAAATATATTTAAAGTAAATAATATAAATGAATTGTATAATATATATGCATATTAAATAATATAAAAATTATGTTAAATATCTCAATTCAATATAATATCCACGCTTATTATATAGTATATATAAAATAATTATATGAGATACCTCAATTTAAAATTAAAAAAATAAATGAATAAATATGTAATATGTCATTTGAAAAAAAAAATAAGAGTACACCGAAAAAATCACAATCTATAAATTTATAAGATGAATGCTAATCTACTAGTTTTTTTAAGAGAGATTATAATATATTTTTTAAAATAATTTACTTTATTAAATACATATTATTAGTTTAAACAATTTAAATTTATAGTGAAATTAAATTAAATTATAGTTTTGTATTATTAAACAATGTTGTTTCGAGAAAAGTGAGGAAGTAAGAAAGTATTAATTATTTTTTGTAATGTTGTGTGCACTAATGGAATGACGATTTTGACAATAAAGAAGAAATAATTCATGAAGTGAAAGGAAATAATGTGAGATATGTAAATAATTGATAGCAAGATAATTAATCAATTAAATCAAACCTGTAATTAGGCACCAATAATTTCTTTTCATATTAAACTCAAAATAAGATAAATCCAAAAACCCCTTTTAAGTTTTAGCCCACAAAAATTTATTTATTAGTTCAAATACTAAATAGGTAGATATTTACTTGTAAAAATGAAACAAGTCCATTTCCATGGCATAAAAATTTATAATCCTAGTAAGAAGCAACCAATTAACGCGGAAATAATAATACTGCCCAGATTCGACCACCGTGTATGCTCATTTAATCCATATTACACCATTTTAAAATATAAAATTGGTCCTGTTGGACCAATTATATGCCTTGATTTTTTTTTTCCTGTATTTCATAATCAGGACAGGACGTTGATCATGATCTATCCTTCTACGTGTAGGATTACAGTTCATCCACGCAATGGATACTCGAAAGTATCGGTTACGGATACTGCAATTCGAGCCACTATGGGGACTAGTGACGCCACAACAGCAGTATTACGCCACAGTTTTGAGCATTGCCGGGTGCCCGGGCTGGACCCTCCTGGCTAAATTTTTGGCCATCTAAAATGATAAAAAAAAAATCATAAATTTTATTTTATTTACATAATAAAAATAAATAAAGTCAAATAGTAAGATATCACAAAAATAGAAGTTTCTTGATGATAAATAGTAAAATTTCAAAATTAGCATGTACTTAAAAATAATTAAAAGAAAATATTCCAAGTAATGTATAGATTATAATGCACATGATCTTTCATTTTTTTTTTTATAAAGGATATCTACTAAATTTTTTACATAAATTTAATATATATATATATATATATATTATAAATTGAATTAATAATTTAATAAATTTTTTTAATTATAGCCAATTTTATATTTATAACAAAAAAATATTTGACATAATAAACACAATTGACTTAGCTAATATATAAATAAATATATGGAATTGATATAAGCGAAAAAAATTTAAATATTTATCTTATAATATTATTGATTTTAGAACCATAAATTTTTCTACAAAAATTTAACAAATTACAATAATAAAAAATTTTAAAAAATTAACAATTTATTATAAGTCGCCGAAAGTAATATTTATTCATTTAATATTATATAAATTTCAAATATTGCAGTGAAGTATAGCGCATGATTTCTTCTTATTTTGAGATATTTTTGTGTTAATTATTTAAGATTTTATATATAATCTAATGATTTTTTATAAGAGTTTAGAATTTTTGTTCATTATCAATGATTTTAATTACAGAACAACCAGTACATTTAAATCATAATATTTATAATTATTATCTCAAATAATATTTTTATCAAATGAAGAATAATAAATAAATTGTCAGTTTTTTAAAAATTTATACCCGATTGCAATTTTTAAATCTTTGAGAGAATTTTATGTAACATGTTTTATTAAGGTTTTTAACAGCTAGCCAGCTTACATGTACAAGAATGCATATATAATATATTATGTTTTATATGTTTCTGCTATTGCTAGGATTGTCCAAGTTTCAACCGAAGGAGAAAATTGAAAACTAGTGTAAAATACGTGTTTCGTTTCTTTTTAAAATAAAATATTTGCGCAAGTGCAGCCCATGAATTATGAAAAAAGCAAATCCAGAATGTTACCTATCAATTTGTGCATATTTGCTGTACTCCACAAAGACAGGGACAAGTAAATTGAAGTATATGTCCATGTTATATTTATTGTACACATTTCCGACATCAACATCTACACATACAATATTTTAAATATTTTTCATAATTTTCTAACAATTAAAAATATATTTTTTAAATTAAAAATATATTTTTATTTTTATAAAACTTAAAATCTTTATCCAATAAAAAGTTTAAAATCATGATAATATTTTATAAATTATGATTGTGAAAATAGAATTTTTGTTTCTTTTTTAAGTTTATTATTATGATAATATTTTTATGTTTAAATAATAATTCCTTGATATACTCAATTACATATTATTTTTATTTAATTTTATATAAAAATAAAAATTTACAATTATATTTATTAAATTTAATTATTTATAAATTTGTTGTTATATTTTTAGTATTTATAAATTTTTTTCTCATATATGTATTTTATATTTTTTAGAAATATTATTTTTATGTGTGTTTAGTTGTCTGTATCTATGCTAAGCAGTCAACGCAAATGGACAAAATATACTACTATGATAACAGACTTGCACTATTAATTCATTGCCGTCGTCAAATCCTTTGACAGTCGTCGGTCGTTGCCTAATTTAAAATCCCAGTGACGCTGCTGCTTCTCAAGCCTATTTAAGTTCAACACTCTGCAATCAAGTGCTCCATTTTCTTAAATAAGCAAGCCTTTGTTCCACAATCTTGAAGAAGCCTAAAATCTCCTTCCATGGAAACCAAAACACTTCACTGCTTTATTTCTCTAATATTGCTCTCTCTCTTCTATTCATCCAGTGCTTTCATTCCCATAGACAATTACCTTCTCAACTGTGGCTCACCCACCAATGCTTCCCTCTATGATCGAGTTTTTGTTTCTGATTCTTCCAGACCTGGGTGGCTTGTCCTCTTAGCAGACCGGTCTATTTCACTCACCAACCAAAACCCATCTTCAAATTTCTCCCCTTTGTATCATACAGCGAGAGTTTTCACCACTGCTTCGAGCTACAAGTTCAACATTAAGACGAATGGGACTCACTTGGTACGTTTTCATTTCTCACCATTTGCAGCTCCAAGTTTTAATTTGTCAAATGCGAAATTTAGTGTCATTGTGAACGGTAATAAGTTGTTGAGTGATTTTAGTGCCCGAGTGTTTTTGCTTAAAGAGTATGTGGTGAAATTAAATGGTGAAGCGCTCGAAATACTGTTGATTCCAGTGGGTAAGTCAAGTTTTGGGTTTGTTAATGCAATAGAAGTGTTTTCGGCTCCCAATGATTTCATTGTTGATTATGGAGCTAGGATGGTTAGTGCTAATGGAATTGAAGAGTACAAGAATCTTTCATCAGATATTTTAGAGACAATCCACAGGATTAATGTTGGAGGTCCAAATTTGACACCTTTTAATGATACTTTGTGGAGAAGTTGGATCCTTGATGACGAGTTTCTAGTTTTAAAATCTGCTGCTAAACGTGCAGTTACCTCCCATAATCCTAATTACCAAAGCGGGGGTTCCAGCCCAGAGATTGCGCCTGATAATGTGTATATGACCGCTTACCAGATGAATAGGGAGAATGCAACATTGGGTGTAAAATTCAACATCACGTGGGAATTCCCTGTGGGTTCGAGAGGCATTCGACACTTGATTCGAATGCATTTTTGTGATATTATTAGTACTTCACTTAATCAGTTGTACTTTGATGTATACATAAATGATTACTCTGGTTATAAGGATCTGGATTTATCATCTCTCACATTCCATGTGCTTGCATCTCCAGTCTACATAGACTTCATTGCAGATTCTGATGATTTGGGGGCTATGCGGGTAAGTGTTGGACCCTCAGATATGAGCAGTCCTTCGAAAATCAATGCTATTTTGAATGGGGTAGAGATTATGAAGATAGTAAATGTTCCTAGTTCACGAAGTGGATCAAAGAGTAGTCGTATTTGGATTGTGTTGGGTTCAATTCTTGGAGGTCTCCTTGTACTGTCTTTGGCTTTAATTGTACTTCTGCTTGTATGCAAATGCAAGAAGAAGAAACCAAAACCAAGACGTGCAGAAAGTGCAGGTTGGACACCTTTACATGTATATGGAGGCAGTTTTCATAGTAGAATGTCTGAAGTAACTGTGAACGCATCTCTTGGTACAAACGGGTATCACAGCTTGAGGATCCCCTTTGCTTACATACAATTGGCCACCAACAATTTTGATGAAAGTTTGATTATTGGTTCGGGAGGATTTGGTATGGTTTACAAAGGGGTCCTTAAAGACAGCACAAAGATTGCTGTGAAGAGAGGTGTACCTGGATCTAGGCAGGGACTTCCAGAATTCCAGACTGAAATAACAGTTTTGTCCAGGATTCGACACTGCCATCTTGTTTCGCTCATTGGGTATTGTGAAGAGAAGTCAGAAATGTTACTGGTTTATGAGTATGTGGAACGGGGGCCATTGAAGAGCCATTTATATGGTTCAGGATATCCACCTTTGTCATGGAAGCAAAGGCTCGAAATTTGCATTGGTGCAGCAAGAGGTCTTCACTATCTGCACACAGGTTGGACACAAGGCATCATCCATCGTGACATCAAGTCTACAAATATTTTGCTTGACCAAAATTATGTAGCTAAGGTTGCTGATTTTGGTCTTTCAAGATTTGGTCCATGTCTTAATGAGACTCATGTAAGTACTGGTGTCAAAGGTAGTTTTGGATATCTTGATCCAGAATATTTCCGCAGACAGCAGCTTACGGATAAGTCAGATGTTTATTCATTTGGAGTTGTGCTTCTTGAAGTTCTTTGTGCTAGACCTGCTGTTGATCCATTGCTTGCTAGGGAGCAAGTAAATTTAGCTGAATGGGCGATGCAATGGCAGAAAAAGGGCATGCTTGAGAAAATTATCGATCCCCATCTTGTTGGACAGATTAATAAAAATTCTTTCAAGAAATATGGAGAAACAGCAGAGAAATGTTTGGCTGACTACGGAGTTGATAGGCCAAATATGGGTGATGTGCTGTGGAATTTAGAATATGCACTCCAGCTTCAGGAATCTGGACCATCAACCAAACCACGCGATGAAAGCAATGCAAATGCACAAGAGCTACCATCAGCTTCAATGGCTCCCCAAAGTTCATCAAGTAATAATGGGATTGAAAGAGATTATGGTAATGGTGTTTCAGACAATACAACCCTCAAAGTTTTTTCCCAGTTGATGACCAACGAAGGCAGATAGTTTATATATCAAACATTGTGGGGATACTATGAAAGACACTTTATACTATACAACAGTCAGAAATTCTGTTTAAAAATAGGTACCGCTGCATCTTTAGTTGTCTTTTTTTCCCCTTCAATCTCTAAATGGTATTAGTTAGTGTCATATCTCATATTGGTTTTTCATAGTGTAATGATATTGTATCAAATGGATCCAGATAAATATTTGGTTTGTTGAGATGTAAGGAATTCAAATAAACACTCGTGGTTTTACTTCCAATATTCGGAATGTGGCTTGGATTCACTTTCCTCCTCTTCCAATGTTTATTCAAGAATGAAATGCCAAAGTGGCAATGAACTAGAATTGATGTGATTAAAAACAAATTAAATGCATAAGAATGACGTAAGAAATCTAATTAGCACCCTGAAATCTCGAAAGTCTGATTAATGCCTGCTTGCTTTTCTTATTAATTATAGGAATGCTATTTCAGTTGCTGGAGTTTACTTTGTCTATAACTGCAGGATTGTGATGCTGACGTTTTCACATCCAACAAATCACATATAATTGGTTGTGTACCCCTTTTTTTTAATTATCTAGCAACTTCTTATGGATGATTCACCCTTGAACTATTGGTTTCGCGACTTGCACCTATTGATAAATTAAAGCTGAGCAAAACTTCAGTTAAAATCAAATGAAATAGATGCTGTTTGATTTTTCAATTTAACTTTTTAAATCTAAGATTTCAGATCTTTTCAATTCTAATTGAGAATCAAAACAAAAACTATATATGTGTAGACATATATACACGCATACATAATGGATTGGGAGGTAGCTTCCTCGCTCAAATTATGGGCTTCTGAGATGTGATATGGGCATTATTGACATTGTTCAATTTTCCACATTGATCATTTGAGCATCTCCATATTTCGAATGACCATTTTCGCAATGGTGTTTCTAATTATTTGTTTTTTTTTAAATTTTGGGTCAACAGTTACTATTTGTGTATATAATATTTGTTACTTTTTATTTTTTATTTATTTATTTTCTTTTCCATATGAAATTTTCAAAAGATAAAGATGCTCAGAAACATAAATGAGATATGAGATGAGATGAGATGGTGGCGGGAGAGACTCTTTCGTTGTTGAATGTTCTTAACCGTTAAAACCTAAAACAAAAGGCCAAGGGCATGATAGTAAATGTGAGACTGTCGGCCAGTAATTATTGGGCGCATGAGTGGGACCTTCTTATCCAACTCAACTCCATCATGACTGAAGCCTGAAGCGACTCAAATGGCGGACAGTTGTAAAATAACCACAGCCTGTGTAGTTATTTTTTTCCTTTTTTTTTTTAATAGATATATAAGATTTGACATCCATGGCCAAAAAAAAAAAATCTGAAAAACTGATTTTGATTAATTGAGTTTGATATTTTTAATAGAACAAATTACAAAAACTTCAGAGATTAATTTATTTTATTTATTTTTTCGAAATAATATTTTTAAAAGACCAAAAGAGAAATATGCTAAAAGTGTGATTCAAATAAAGTAATAAAAAACAAAAATAACTATAAAACCCACCCGAATAGTTAATTAGTACAAAAATTTCAACTCAACAAAATAGAAAAGAAAGATCAGAAAACTCAGAAGAAGAATTTCCATGCAAAATAGTCCTTGTATTCAAATTGAATCCCCGTGAGACCGAAGCAGAAAGTGGAAATTCTTTGTGCCTTTAATAGGACACTGGGGGGAGGAAGGGAGGGAGGAATTTTCAAGGGAAAGAGACATAAAGAGAAAGAGAAAAGAGAGTGACGAGTTTCTTTGTGAATCGGTGACTGCGGAGAGAGGGAACGGAGAAGAGGATACTAAGTTTCAAGTTAGGTGATAAAGATGACGGATGTGATATTGCATATATACGATGTGACTAACAGTGGATCCGAGAAGACGAACAACACTATTTTGCAAATCAATAAGATCTTCAAGGACGGTATCGGCATCGGCGGTATCTTTCATAGCGCCGTTCAGGTTTTTACCCCTTCTATTTCTCTGTGTATATCCGTATTAATTGAATATATGTATTTGTTAATTTGTTGCCGTAGCTGTACAATGGAATCACTGCGAAGGGGATCTAGGTTTTTCTTTTTCTTTTCCTTATTTCTTTAGTAACTGCTATGATTCGTGAAAATGTAGTTTACATACTGATATTTGCATAATGTGAGCATTCATGTTTTTGTGTGTTGATTTGATTGTAGCAGTTATGAAATGTTCTGCCACTAAAGGTGAGGTATAAGATTTTGGTTTGTGTACTTGATGAGTTGTTATGCATTAAAATCTTCGATGGAATTCTTTAGTCAATTAAAAGGAACAGTAGCGGGTCCCGTAGGTGGAAATTGTGAATGTGTTCTAGTTTTTGACAGAACCATTAGGTTTTAACAGAACCATTAGGTTTTAACAGGAGTATTATGAGCCTTTTATGTTTTACCCGCAGGTATCTCTTATTATCATTCAAGAATTTCAGCGTCTCTGTTGCATTATAGAATTTGCTAGCATGGAATCGGCCAAGTGAATTGTCTTAAATACTTGGCTTCTAGATTTAGGCCTGCTAGTTTCCCTTGTTTAAGTAATCTACTGCTCTCCTTTTCAGCAAGGATGGTAAGGTTGTCTACCTGCGAATTTAATAATTACGTCTTTAGAAATAGAGGATAAGTTTTCGCTTGCTTCCTCCGTTTCTCAATAGCTATTTATGGTTATAGCATTAGCAATGAGTCTTATTTATTTCCTTTTCTTGTGTTTTTCTTTCTTTTCTCTCGACTGTCACATCTATAATTTTTTTGCAATTTTCCTAGTTCCATTATCCCGAGTATTGTATAAGTTGTCATTCTATATACAGATGCTAATATTGTGCCAGTGTCGTTTGGAGGAGCTGTGTAGTTCTTGCAAAATTATATATAATCCTCAGCACTGACTGATCCAGAAACTTTAGACTTGCAAACTGCCTGTATGTATATAAACAAAGACAAATGCATGAATGTTGACAGGATTATTTTCATAAGAAAAGTTCAGTTTGTACTGACTACAAGAGAATGAAGTCAGCTATTGCTTTAGAGGTATCTTAAAGGTATTACATTCTAGGTCTTGAAAGAAAAAAGAGCTCAAATTTGAATATAGAGGAAATTATTGATGATTTATTAGCAACTTACCTTTTTATTCATAAAAATGATAAATTCTAGCCAATTCAAACAAGTTAATTAGTTATACTTTGGAACATATCAAACGTAGAGTAACTAGAGAGCAATGCCAATCATTTAGTGGGAGCAAAGTTCATTTATCTGGTTATGGTAGTGCTTCATTTCTTCCAATGTGGCTTCTCAGCTGATCTTTGGATCACATGATTATGTCAATCTTACAGCAGTATTTCTTACTTGCTTTCACTTGTTACCATCATACAATCTGCTTTGTTTTTCCCCATCCATTTTCCTAATAGCTTTCCGGTTTCAATTTTCAATATATCTGGCTTAACCATTGAAGTGAAAATTCATTTTTTGTTGATTGGAGGTAAATAATGTTTGCAGACAGCATGGTTCTAGCTTCCAACCTGTTATTTAAGAGGATGTGAAACTTTCATTGTAATTTTGTCCATTGTTGGGTTATTGGAAAAACAAGAAACGGATGGATATTTTTCATGTATAATGTTTTTGTTGTAGCATTTTCTATGTTCTCATCTTTTCATATTTTTCATTTATAGCTGAATAATGCTTAGGGATTCATGTAGCACATCTTATATAATTGGGGTCATTCAGTGTTTGTGATTTTTTTCAATTGGGAAAATCTAGTTTCTTTCTCCCAAGATGGAGAATACAAATTTTATGAGTGATCAATATATAGAAGCCTGTTCATCTTATACCCTGCTCTGCAATTAAGGTCTCTTCAACTCTTGATTTTAGTTGGGATAAAAATAAACATGTATTTTAGTGTTGAAATGTGGGATAGAAAAGGGTATGCAGCTAGTTTTTGAGAAAGTAATTGTAAGTTAGTTTTTGTTAGTATTTTTAGTTTTGTGTGAAATGGTCTACTTCCCTTGAAGGGTTGCAAAACTCACCCAAACTCAAAGAGTGATGCTCGGACTTCTCTCTGTCACAATATCTCTTTTTGGTTTTACTTTTACGCCTTTAACATTGCATATTGAACCTCTGCTTTGCTACATTATGTCCTTTTATCTTCTCATTGAAAACGCTTTTGTCTACCTTATCTTTGTTGCGTAATTGCAGTATTCTTTTAACATTAGGTTGTGCTAATTGAAGTGCATGTTGTCTCCAGTAATTTGTTTGATATTATGTACAGGTTTATGGGGAAGATGAATGGTCTTTTGGGTTTTGCGAACATGAAACTGGAGTTTTTAGCTGCCCTTCTGGAAAGAACCCAATGTACACATACCGTGAGAGCATTGTGCTGGGGAAAACAGACTTTTCTATCTTTAAAGTGAATCAGATATTGCGGGAACTGAGTAGGGAATGGCCTGGAAGTTTATACGACTTGCTGTCCAAAAATTGCAATCACTTCTGTGATGAATTTTGTGAAAGGCTTGGTGTGCCAAAACTTCCAGGTAGACATTCTTTTGAACTAATGTTCTCTGGTAGCTCATTCATATTGGATCACTTTCCCTGCTAAACTTAGGGATAAATAGGTCAGCTGTTTGTGTGTGATATACATTTGCATTGGACTTTTGCCAAGGTTGAGTTCTGACCAACTCTATTACTGGTGACTCTTGGAGCTGTTCCAGCCTGCATTATGTCTTGTTTACTTCTGCAGTTGCAAGATGACCTACTTTACTAAAAATTAATTTTTGATTATGGGCTATGAGCTGCTTGTTTTGTTTGCTCTTGTACTTCATTACTGCAATGTTATTCTGATTAGTAAATAAACTGTGCTGTTGAAGATTCCCTTATTTCTTTTTTTTTTTCTGCATATTCTTATGATTTCTTCAACAGGTTGGGTTAATCGTTTTGCCAATGCTGGTGATGCAGCCTTGGAAGTTGCAGGAAATACAGCCTTTCGGGTGAGTTGTTTCACAATTTTCCTATTGTTATATTTAGCCTGTATCATCTCTATCATACCTCATGAGAAGCAAATAGTGCCCTTAATATGTGAGCGTGGTGTACATCTAGAAACTTAGAAGTGCAATTTCCTCAAAACATTCACTATATGTATGTAGATGGTTTCATTAGCTTGATTTGTTTGCATTCAATAGTCTTATTTGTTCATCAAAAATATATATGGCTTTGTTCTTCTTAAAATTTCTTTCGCTGATTCTTTTGCCTTGAAAATCTTTGAAGATATGGAGAATTTATTATTATCAAATACACAGTGCATCTTCTTCCTAGTACTGTAGAAAATATCAATGCCAATTGAAATTCACATTAACCTACCCTGCTTGTATTTTTCTATGGCGTGTGAAATAAACTTTTGATTCTTGCATCTTTTCATTTCATCCGCCATTCTGACTGCTTCTAGAATGGGTTTGATATGTGGATAGTTTATAAGAGCGGAATATAGCTTTCATAACAGAATCTGATTTCTGACTATCAATTTTTATCTAGCTTGTGATATTATTCAGTGTGATGAACATCCCTCTTGTTATTTGTGTGGATTGATTGCAGTTTAGACAAGCCAAGGCAGAGATTGTATCAGCTAGCAAAGTTGCATATCGCTTCCTTGTTGGTGTTGCTTCTAATAATGGGTCCTCGCCTGATTCACCTGGTAATTCAAACAGAGGAAGCCCTAGACTACAATCAACTTGGTTTAAAAACCTTGTTACTTCTGGTGCCAAGCCATCTAGCAGCACGGAGGTAGACAGTCAGGATGAAGATATGCTTCTCCAGCAGCAACGGGGCCAAGTATCAGATTTACCATCACGGCAGAATTCACAACATTTGGGGTCGGAACGACTAGCACAGCAGATTTCGCAACACTGGGAGTCAGAACGACCAGCACATCAGAATTCACGGCATGATGTATGAAGTATTTTATGAAAGCATCTTTGCTAGAAGCTTTTTGTACTATCTGAACATGCAACAGACAATCAGTCATTCATTTGTGTATCACGGTAAAATGTTCATTTTCTTTTCCAACTGAATTTCTCCTGAAGGTGTTCAAAGGATTCTACGGACAATGGAAAGCCTGTCAATCTTAAGTTTTAAATTTCCCCTCCACATGTCATGTTTGAATTTACAGTGCGTGAATGCTTCAATCCGGCTCTCAGGGGCGAGTAAGTTTGTGGCATGTGATTTCCTATGTTTTCACTCCTTTTCTGCCTTTTGAAGAATTCTTTTTTGTTTATTTTTGTTTTTTTATTTTTTGAAAATAAAGATAATCGTAAACATGGGTTGGACTCCGGGTGTTGGACTTGGCTGAAAACTGCGTCTACCAGCTGCAAAGCTTCAATCGTGCAAGCAATCATTTTTCTCCTTTTTTCCTTCCTTTTTCTCAACAACCAATCGCGGTGGAGACTTTCCCAAGAATAAATAAGGAGATATGATCTTATACATCAGAAGCAATCCAACTCTGATAAAACTAGAACTATGAGTCATTAACAATATCATGGGAAGTTAGTAAAAGCAATATGCATGAAGAAAACTACTGATCTCTTCAAAGCCGAAAGCAAAGGTTTGCTCCTTCTTTTTTTTTTCCTTTTTAAACCCCTACCGTGAGCGCTTCTTTTGTTTAACATCAATTTCCACCGGTAACCCCTACTCATGCTTTGCCCTATGACTGAATGTACTCTGCATCTAATTTCCCTATGATAAAGATCGCAGCGATACTATTGATTTCCAACTTAAATTCCCCTCGGAGATATTTACTTGCACACAAAAGGCAACAAGTTTCAATTTAACTGATGATGTACTTAGCTAGTGGTGAAAAAAAATAGTTAATATAATCATTCCACAAGAAAACAATAAAAGTATCAGCTTAAATTATGTTTCAGGTCCTGAAGAACACTCAATAGCGAAACCAAACTTCTAGACGTAAATGAACGGAAGAAAAAAACAGAGAGCACGATAGTGCAACATTTGTTCAATCCAGAAGCAGCAACATACAGATCACATAAACAGAGAGGAGACTCGTGAATATATATACAAAACCATTATTAAGAACTAAGATCACAACTCATTTGAGAGGCAGCCGAGTGCTTTTCATTTATCATCCCAGCATTCCATCGAAGATGATTGTGTCGACATGTGCATCATCAGTAATCTGGTGCGATGACACAGCCTGTGCTGCAACCAAACCAGCTGAGAACTCTGCTCTCCCCCAACCTCCATCCTCAAAGTATGGCGCATGTATTACGTCCCTTCCAAAAGAACCATAGGTGAATGACCAGTTACTGTTCTCAATGTCACTCCACTTGCATCCAGATCCACAAGTATTGGAGATCCACCCAATTCTTTCATGTGAATGCCTTGACAAATCCTGATGTGGAAGGCATGCCCTCTGTTCACCTACAAAGAAATCAATACTGCATGCATAATCCCAATGACCAAACCCCTCTTCTTTGTTCAACACAATTTTACATGAGTCATCAGAGTCCTCTCCAATTAACACATGCAGAGCAACAGCCTCTGCAATTGCAGCACCCTCTTCATCAAGCCTTTGCTGTTCTTCCCTTTTTTTCTGTTTTTTCTTCTCAAGCTCAGATATGATGGCTGCAGAAGTAGCAAGAGCTTTCTCCAAGCGCTTCTTTTTCTTCTCAGCCTGCTTGAGACGATCCAACTCACCATTTGCCTGCTTCTTGTTCACTTTTCTCATAACAGGTTGCACTTTGTTACATGCTACGCTATCCATGAAAACTACTGACCTATATATATTGTCCTGTTTGATCTAGTTTTTACCTCAGAAATCCTCTAAAACGTGTACATTTCCCTATATTTTATTTTGTTCTTTATCTTGTTTTTCCTTTGTTTAATACTAATAATTACTACCTAATTTCAGTGTAGGAAACTTATAAAATCTAGGAAGCCTCACAGCTACACCCACTCAGGTCTGTAGGAGTACCTCATCTTCCGAACAACACAATCCCAGACAGAGACAACAGGAGACAACAAAAGAGAAAAATGGTAAGCATTCACAAATTCATCCCTCAGCACCATTCTTCCTAATTTCCCACAACCCTTGCATTTACCCATGTTACGCACACCAAGAGAGCCACAGAGAAGACAAAAACTATAGAAACAATTATTGGACTCTGGTTCAAACAGCTCACATGGCCTTCCTTACTGCAGTAAAAAATTTCCAAAAGTCAGTAACAGTCACCAAAGTACAAATCACCAGAAAATAAGTCAGAGGCATGCAATAGACAGAAGGTCAGTAAGACAAGAATGAAGAATCAGACACTTTACAAACCTTAATTCAGTCCCAGATATTGACAAGGACTCGACCATAATAGTGGGATCTGAAACAAATTACATTCTTGATAAGACACAATGTGGCCAATGCTAATGTATAAATAAAAACACATGTAATATAGACACATAAACACAATTTATAGCTCAAATGATCTTGCCTAGAGAAGTTTAAGTGAAGAGCATCAGGACAGCAAATAAACACGGGAAAATAGCAGGAGAATGTGTAATGGAAATTTAAACCACTTGTGAAACAAATACAAAATAAGGACAGTAACATGGAAGCAGTGGAAGAGTTTAGGGAAATTATATCTCAACAATTAGGGCTAGAATTGGGTGATTGTGGGTGGAACAATAAAAAAAATAATGTTTAAAGAAACCCTTAGAATAAAAATTCTGAATTATTAACACCTATTCAAAACATCATATGTAAGGAAACAATCCCAACTAGTTGTGGTCTGGAGAACCTCAATACGGAAATAAAATCTTGCCCAATTTAGCAAATTGTCATTGTTAACAAATCAACATATGGGTTTCAGTTATGCGATACAGGCTAGGAATCTCACTAAAAGTTGTATCTCACTATGTAATTCCATAATCAGACCGTACAATCTTTTTTGTCGAAAATTTTTAGATCTCAAAAGAATTAAACTTCTCATGTCCTACAACAATCACCAATTGATAATCACATGGGATATTATAGATCAAGAACTAGCTGAGATACAAACATTTGGAATTTCCCCATCTCAATGCTTTCTGAAAATTCTATACAACTTTTCTTTTATCAATTGACTCCCAAACACAAAGCAAGGATAGACATGCGGAAAAAAACATTAGGCTACTTAGATCCAGGGCACAACTTCATTAATAACTTCAATTCAATCAAATCTAAACATATGTATTAATTCTAATATGTTAGCACAAAAAACGAGGTAACATCAAATTACAGCCAGTTTAATATATATGTATATACATATAGATATCAGATCCAAAACCCACTGAGGTCAAACAAACTAAATTGAATCAAGAAATATCATATCACTATAATCAGAGTAACCTAGTGATCCACCAAAATAATAATAATAATTAAAATTAATTGAACAACAAAAGAAGAAATCATACCTTACATTCCAATGATTAAAAGTGGCTAAATGTTTCTTCGCCGGACAGCTGAAACACAAACAGAGAGAATAAAAATGGGGTTCGGGTGTTTGGATCTACAGAAAGTGAGAGTCACAAAGAGAGAGAGAGAGATGAAGATAACTGTATCACATGAGATGGGTGACGAAAGAGAGCGGCCGATGAACGAGGGAAGAGGAATATCGCGCCACAGACGAATGAGATATAGACAAGTGTTCAAATGAGAGCTTGGCGATCGTTGATGTAAAGGTAGAAGAAGGGTAGATGTGGAATATCAAACTTTCAACGTATGGTGTCGCCGTTAGTGTCATGCCATTTGGCAGCTTTGTTAATGAATCCGATAAGTAAAGTGGGTCCAACTCAAAAGAAAAAGGTAATGCCAGCCGTTCGATTAGGTTTCTTCTTTGGGGAGCAATTGGTTCAAGGGTCAAGATTCCAGATCTGAATTAGTTTTTTTTTTTCAGTCATCAAGTTGGCTTGGTAATTGGCAAATGGAACTTTGCTATCAGCTGAAGTCAAGTAGTTCAGAAAAATATCTTGGCCCAATGCATGGTCGAGTATCATTGGGCTTTAATAGATTTGGGCCCAAAATGTTTAGGTTGACCAAACCTTGCTATTTAGGGCTTCCCAGGCCCAAATATGTTGAGAAACAATTTCTATTTGTTTTTTTCCAATCTGAATGTGCAGAGTGCCCCAGAGTGGCAACCTCAGTTCTCACTGTTACATCTGGCCGTTTCTTACTCTGTGTAGTGTGGATCGAATCAAATGATCTTCTTCATCTTCTTGCTCGGCCTTTGAAGCTTTTGATCTTTCGAGCAATGATATCTCTCAAATCTCTTCCTAGTAACCTTAACCCCGCATTTTTGCACTCCTTGACCCCATTTAAACCCCTCATTCCCAAAACCCAAACCCTAAAACCCTCAAAATTACATTCTCACTGCGCCTTCCAATCCGCCCTTCAATGGAATCGTAAGCCAGAATTAGCGGGAGAGACTCCGCGTGTAGTCGTCATCACCTCCGGAAAAGGCGGCGTCGGAAAGACAACCACCACCGCTAATGTTGGCCTCTCACTGGCTCGCCTCGGCTTCTCCATCGTCGCCATCGACGCGGATGTGGGCCTCCGAAACCTTGACCTTCTCCTCGGTCTCGAAAACCGTGTCAACTACACTCTGGTCGAGGTAATGAATGGCGATTGCCGACTGGACCAAGCACTAGTGCGAGATAAGCGATGGTCTAATTTTGAGCTTCTATGCATCTCAAAACCCCGCTCGAAACTGCCGTTGGGATTTGGTGGCAAGGCACTGGTTTGGCTGGTGGAGGCACTCAAAACCCGACTCGAAGGATGCCCCGATTTCATAATTATAGACTGTCCGGCGGGGATTGACGCAGGGTTCATTACGGCCATAACTCCGGCTAACGAGGCGGTGCTGGTGACAACACCTGATATTACGAGCCTGCGAGATGCGGATAGAGTGACGGGGCTTTTGGAGTGCGATGGGATTAGGGATATAAAGATGATTGTGAATCGGGTGAGGACGGATATGATCAAAGGCGAGGATATGATGTCTGTGCTAGACGTGCAGGAGATGTTAGGATTGGCATTGTTGGGGGTGATTCCTGAGGATTCAGAGGTGATTAGGAGTACCAATAGAGGCTACCCACTTGTGTTGAATAAACCCCCTACGCTTGCTGGATTGGCATTTGAGCAGGCTGCTTGGAGACTTGTTGAGCAGGATACTATGAAGGCTGTTATGGTGGAGGAGGAGCCCAAGAAACGCGGCTTCTTTTCCTTCTTTGGTGGATAACGAGCTAATTGCTGCTGCTATACTATAATTGGGTAATGTTCAATTTGTTGTATGATTGAGGTTGACAGCGGCAGCAGCTACTTGTTTCCGCTGAGAAGATGAGTGGGAAGCTGTGTACAGTTAGTGGGTTAGTGATATTTGTGTTTCGATTCTTTTCAATTATTTCAAGTTTCCTTTGGGAACACTTCATAGTACTCAGTTATCGGTGTGCAAAATGGCATTCCTATGTTGATCAATGTGGTTTTTCCTTGCAGTTAATTTAGGGGAAAATAAAGAATGCCACCTATCTGTTTGTTTAACAAATTTCAATTTTTTCCTTTTCTTGATGTTATTGTGCATTGTAATTAATTACTTCAAAGATGGCAAAAAATAGACTATATTACCATATTTAAGTTAATTATTATTCCAGTTTTTTGGATGGTAGCCCATAGATACTGGAAATTGATGAATATGGATATGTTCTTTGGGAGTCCTATTGGTATTGAATCATCATAATTAGATGCAAGAATGACATGAAGTTGTTTGAAATGTCTAAATATTTTCTTTCAATTAATGCTCACAATAAAATTGGATTTTGGTTCAATATCAAAGCAATCTGCAGAAATATGGCGAGCAAATTCTCTACAGGCTTGAGACCTTGAATAATTCACGACACAATAGAATTTCATTCATACTCGCAACAAAATAAAATTTCATTCATGAAATCGACCCTTTTAAGTTCCATAATTAGACTCATGATTCTATTAAACAGGAATCAGAATCATGTTTCTTATAATTTAATATTCATCTATCTACATTTGCTTGTTCCTGTGGAAATCCTGCCATTCAAATTAATTTTTCATTATGTCCAAAGTAGGAATTATTTATAAATACATGCCCCATTTGATGATCATGTATTCATTTTTCCAAGTATCTATAAGCAGCTTCGGCTTCTTTTTCAATCCATATGATAAACAAACAGTAAATTGTTTCTGTTCATTTTATGAAAAAATTATTTGTTCTGCATTGTTTATCATACGACTTAAAACTAATGACCCAAACAACAAAAGAAATTTTGCTAGTGGGCCATTGAAAGCGGCTTTCTTCTATGGAAATTTTCAAAAATGTTAAAAATCACTACTTTTTAAAAAAATATTAAAATCAATTTTTTAAAAATTTAAATCTACCAAAATTAAAAAATCATCAAAATCTCATGAGATCTTCATAATCTTGCACAAATAGTATAATTATTTCTTTTTCTTGTTTGCTTCTTGATTATTTTCAATTTTTTTCGTATTATATTTTTTTATTGAAAAAAATATGAACTCAGTTTTAGTTTCTATAAATTTAGATTATTTTAAAGAATGTTGTTATTTTATATCAAATTAATGGTGGTAGCATCTATATGATTATTAGATTTAACAACTAGATTATTAGATTCAACTTAATAGGTTGAAAATGATTAAAATCATTTTGAAATTAATAACAATTGAATAAGTTTTCAGTTATATTTATAAAATTAATTAATATCTCATAAATGATGCAAAAATTGATATTAAGTAGATGTTTGGTAAACATTGGATAAAATATTGAGTAAATATTAGGTAAACGTTAGGTAAATGTTAACAAAAGTAAATGTTAAATAATTATTAGATAAATGTTTGATAAATATTAAATATTTTGTAAGTGTATGTCAAACTAAAATCGATATTAGGTAAATATTAGGTAATGTTAGGTAAATATCAAGTAAATATTTAGTAAATACTAAGTAAGTATTTGGTAATTGTTGGGTAAATGATAGATAAATATTGAGTAAATGTTTTATAAACGTTAGGTAAATATTAATAAAAGGCAAATGCTGGATAATTATTGGGTAAATATTAGGTATCCATAAGTATATATCTAACTAAATCAATATTAGGTAAATGTTTAGTAGACGTTGGGTAAATATTGTAAACTAACTTAAAAAATTAATTTCATATCAAAATTATCATAAAATTTTATGAATTTTAATTTTAATTTAAAATTTAACCATATATATAATTTTATTTTAAAATTATCATTTTAACTTATGTAATTTATATTGTTATAAAGAATATTTATCTAATATAATTAGTTAATATAAAATATTTATGTTAATGTTACTATTGAATGCATTTTAACGTAATTTTGAGAGATAAATTAAATTTTATAATTTTCAACAGTGACTTACAAGAGTGATGTGGCATAAGAAAAAAAAGAGAAATAATTTTTTTATTAGAAAAAAAGGAAATGATATTAAAATGTCGGTCAAATAAAAAGAAGATAAATTATATCTCACAATGAGCTAAGAACATGTAAATTATAAATTATAAAATAGACATTAGAAAGCATCTTCTAAAATTCTCTATAAGTAAAAAATAAAATCAATAAAAAAAATCAGCAACAAAAAATAAACATACAAATAAAAAAATATTAGTTTTGCAACTAACTAATCATTGAGTTAAAACACACAAAAAAAAAAGAAAACAGAGTTAAAGTTTTGATTTTTAAGCAACCCAAGCAGACATTTTTCAAAATTCTACATTTTTTCAATCAAAATTAATGCAAAAAAATTGCCAAATGTCCCATTAAAAATTTAAGAAATAAGATAAATTGATAAATTTAAAGTAGAACAATGATAAAAAAAAATAGTAAAATTGAAGAGACACTTTGATAAAAACGATAAATAAAAATATTATAAATATTTTTGAAATAAAAAAAGTTAAAAATTGTATTCCATCAATTTCCTCTTCTTTTAAACATCGAGGCCCATCATGTTGGAGTTAATATTGCAAATAAATTCGCTAAAAGAAATGGAATGGAGAGAGAGAGAGAGAGAGAGAGACTCAGATAGCGTTGACAAATTAAGGTTACACAGCGAATTCCATTAGTGAAAATCAAATTCAAGGCCCTCTCCTCGCAATTTGCATGTTGAATTCATTAGAATAGACGTTGTTGCACTAGATTATCCTAAGCTATGCCACTTAATTAGTGCAATCCAGATATGGCATTTTGCCAAATAGGCAAAGAAAGAAAAAAGTAATAATTATAAGCCTCAACCTGTGAAACTATTTCTATCCACTTCATGATTAAATTTAATAACTTTTTATGTATATCATATATTTAGCTATGATTTATCAACATATTTATTAATATTAATACATTATCATAAAAAATATATATTCTTATTTTATAAAAAATAAAATTAATCATTAAAATTATTTTTTTAACATGTCAATAAATTATTAGTTTATTCTATTTAAAAAAATGAAGATATGAAAATAATATTTTTTAGATTAAATTAATAAGTTAATATTGTAGTTTCAAAGATAATAATAATTCAAAATTCTAAACAAAAAGTGAAAAAATCATTACGTTTGCGTTTTCAAAATTTTCAACTACCAAAGACAATCAATTCCTTCATCAATTTATGTATTCTGCAATAAAAGATTAGAATGGCTATTTTTTGAGCTTTTCAGGTGAAGGTCAAAATCGAAGTGAATAATATTTATACTTAATTATTTGGCGACGGCAATCCTCTTTTTGATGATTTTTTAAAAAAAAAAATTATTTTAACCTTTTTAGGTAATTATGAAATTGAAGAATGTTATGTAACTAAATTGATGTTTATGTATGGAATGGAAAAATGTAAATTATCCATACTAATTTAAAGACAGATTGAGATTGGAGGGCATCTTTATCCATTCAATTTTTTTTTTGAAAAAAAAAAAGCTTAAGTGCATGAGCCACTGAGGATTATATTTTCTATTAAATTATATTAATTATTTTATTGGAGATGGTGAAATTTTTTTAGATATATTCAATCTACTATATTATTCGTATACAAAACTAATCACATAATTATATACATTTAATTATTTTATTTTTATTACTTGATATTAACACAATATGCATATATATATATATATATATATATATATGACTGTATGATTAATTTAGTATACGAATTATAGGGTAATTTATCTAAAAAAAATTGGAAGATGAGATGTTGGGTTGGCAAGGATTGATATATAACACGGAGGCTGTATTGGAAAGTCGAAGATGGGAACAGCCTCATCACCCTCCACAAAAAATTGAATTGAGGGATGACTGGCTGTCAATTGGCCTTTAAAGTTGGCATTTTTAATTTGCGAATTGAGAGCACCATCGTTTTTGCGCTTTGATATTATATTCTCTTTGACCCTTAACTATCCATATAAGAGACAGATTTTATAGATTTTTATCATAACATTAAAAGAGATTAATATTATGCACTTTTGAATTGTTCATAGACATTTTTTGGGTCAGTAAAGTAAATGATTTGGCTAAGGTATATAATTATAAGACGCACTAGACTTACCATGTAACGGATATCGCTATTACCCATATGATTAAAAAACAACGAACGAACGAACGAACAAACTCTGGCTAGTCGGTTAATTATATCTTTCTACATGTTGATATATGTGAATAACCTGTCCATTATATAAATTATAATAAAAAGAAAAATGTACTTCTGATAATGTAAGGGAGTAAAACTGCATACTAATAATTAGATCAAAAGTTAATTTTAACATAAATTTAGAGGGAAAATTGAACATCCCTTATTTTTATATATTTTAGCAAAATCTGAATATAAAACGACTGTTTGATTAATGCAACTTTTGTTGTTGGATGAAACTACAGGTAAATAAACAAGAATTAATCCTCAATTTTTTGTTAAATGTTAAAAATGAAAACAAATATATAATGTTACATATAAATAAATAATACTCTTACCATTCTAGAGAAAAATTCACTTTCCTTTTTCATTTATCTCAAATTAAAACCCAGTTTGTTTTTTTTAACAACATAACTTATTAATTAATTATTTAATAAGAAAAATTAATAATTTTTATTATATTAACAAGGTTTTTAAAATATGTTTGAAGATAAAATTAAATCTATTCTTATAGAAAAAAATAATGAAGGACAAATAATTGATGTTTCAAATTTTTAAGGATAAGGACAGTACATGGATTTCTGACTTGAAAGTCATAGATGGAACAATTGCAGAAAACTAGAGAGGATGCATATTAATTTTCTTATTCTTCTTGTACTATATGATTATGGGCCTACCTTTTCCCCTATTGCTTTTTGCTTGGAGACATAAATACCACTTTATCTGCCTAAATCCCCACTATACACTTTGAAGTTGGGTTGAACTTTCACATGACAATTGACGGACAAATTCCACACCTTCCTACCCAACCCTATAGTGTTTACGTTACGAAATTTAAGTTACCCTAGAAATTATTATTTTAGATGTAAATTGCACACAATACTATTATTCATCACTCCCTAACAAAGACAGAAATAAAATGGTAATGCAAAAAAGCTATTATCCCTTTTGTATACTATTACGATAAGAGATTAGTACAAGCACAGAAAATTTACAAAGTTCATGCCTAAAAAGGCGGAGCTTTAGGGTCTCAAACAGAAAGTGGGATTTATGGCATATATTTCACTATACTTCTCCATAAAGTTGTCACATTAAGCGAAAAAATTTGACAACCCCATCCCCCAATTGTAATTAAGTCTTCTGTCTTATATCTATAGAAGCATATCACAAAATCAACACCAAATCTATTTTTAATGACTTTTTTTTTAAAAAAAAATTTAAGTTGACGAATAATTCAAAAATTAGTCCATTAGATGTGCTTGTACGATTTTATTCTCCGATTGATTTCTTTTTCCAATTCTTCTACGCCTCCTACTTCTTCAAGTTCCTGGACCACATAATAAAAAAATATATATTTAATTTTTCACACCAGCCACGCTCATTTCTGAGTACTAAAAAAAATATGATGAAAGAAAAAAAATCCCACCTTAGGTCCCAAAAACAAGCCATATGGGACTCCATTGAACTTATCCGAGTGATGGAGCTAAGACACAAAATAAATAATAAATAAATAAGAAAATCTCGACGGTTAGATTCTGTTTTCTGTTAATATTAAATAAGAAATAGATTCATAAAAGCAGCTGTTCAAAATATTAAAATAAATGAAACCATATGAATCAATTGAATTTTTACCTGGTGGGCAGCGGCCACCTTTCTGAAATAAGGCACGTTGGCTATGGGCCCCACTGGGAATCTCTTGTGGACGAGCCCATCGTGGACAAACATGTAGGCCATTCCAAACACAGTAATCCCAAGACCCTGCCCCAAGTCAATTTGAGAATGAGAATTAAACATGGGCATATTAGTCAATAGAAAAAGATTAATCCTGGTTAGAAATTGCATTTATCGTGATAGTTGAATAAATTATAGTATTATAATGATCCGTTAATCAGGGAGCAAAATCACATCGAGAAAGATCCGAGAGAGAGAAACTTACAGCACCAAAACAAAGACCAGGAAAAAGGCCTTTATTGAAGAAGCCATAAGAGAGAAGCCCAATAGCTGGGACTGCATTTATGATTGCGAACACATCATTTAGCTCAAATGGACCTTCTCTTGGTCGATGGTGAGACTGCAATCAAGGCAAGTTCATCACAAAATTGAACTTACCTATTGATCAAGAAATGGAGTTCAACTAAAATAAAATTAAATCTCGCTTTTCCATGGAAACAAAACAATATCGTACCTCGTGCATATGCCACAAAGAAGCATGCCAGAGAGCTCTATGAGCCCATCTTGCCCAAAATTCCATACCCACCTGAAAAATAGCAAATTCCTAATTCAGTTCAACTCCTAAATTGATTAAGAAATAGCATAAAAAGCAATCCAAAGTTGAATAAGAATAAAAAGAAACTTACAGCAGCTCCCACCGATAGAGAGAATGTACCAAACATTTCGGCCAAAGGCACCTCTCCACCCTAGCCCATGAAAAAAAAAATCAAAATACAGAAAATTAACAAACGCATACAAACAGAACTGTAAAAATTGATAAATATTAGAAAAGTACCTCCATTTGCCAATAAAACCTGTAGTAACAAGCCATAACAGCCATGGAAGTAATCCCAAAAGTAGACATCACGGCAGCAATCAAGTAAGTGAACCTCTCGGATCTTTTCCGAGCCAATCTTTCCGCCACACGAGGCGTCAAGATCTGGTAATTCAAGCCCTCGGATTCTTCCCCTGCGCGATTCTCGTCCTGGACAGTAGTACTCTGTTTCGAATCTTCGAGGACGAAACAGATAGCGAAGCTAGCTTTCTTTCGACCCCGAAGAAATAAATTGTGGCATCGGGTTGGAGTAGGGAAAAAAGAAGAGGAAATGGACTTTCGGAGAAGATTTGAAGGAAGGACATAACAGTAGGGCTTGGAGACAGGTGCGGCTGAGAGCCCGGCGGCCATCAATGGAAGCTCAATTAAGCGCTGGATGGATAGAGAAAGGGGTGTAGCCAGACAAGGGGGAGAAGTATGATGGTATATAGAGAGGCCAGAGGTTTAGGGTGTGGTACTGTGCTGCGCAAGTTTCCACCTAAAATTAAATGCACGGAGACCACATGTTCTGTTTCTATAAAATACTCTGATTACAGAGCGGGAGAAACAACGTTTAAACTGCCATTATCTTTGTCTGTAATTGCAATATTGCCACTCTATGCTCTTCTAAAGCTCTCCAATTTTGTCCCGCTTTATGATGTGCAATTGTGCCGTTTGAAAAATCCAATTTTTGTTCCAATTCATTAAAGAAAAAAAATTAATTATTTAAAATTAAAACTCAAATCAAAAATAGAAAATTTTAAAATAAATGACAAATTTTTGTGTTTGATTTTAGATGGTATCAATTTTTTTTCTCATCCCTATATTCACACATTAAATAGAGACATATTTAAAAAATTAAGAAATGATAATTTATGATTGATAATAAAATACGCTAAATAAAAATATAAATTTTTTTCATATAATATCAATTTAACAACAAATTATAAAAAAAATTGTGATTGATAATATCAATTTAACAACAAATGATAATTTATGATTGATAATAAAAATATAAAAAGTTAATTACATTTTCAGATATAAAAATTGCTGATAAATCAAGATAAATAGAAAATAAAATTAATCCTCAAACTGCTTGTTGCAGGGTAAATTCTTAATATAATATCAATTTAACAACAAATTATAAAAAAAATTGTATGATTTTGTAAAAAATAAATTTATAAAAGGGAGTGAACTGTGAAATGATCTTAATCGGAATTTTTCCTTCAATTTTGTACAAAATTGCACCCGCATAAAATTTTGAACCTAGCATAGATTATCTAAATACATATTAGTAATTATCTACTACTCTAGAGAATGATTGCGTGAAATACATGAAATAGACACATTTTTATGTATATTAATTTATTTTTCATGCAATTATAATATCCTTATGTTATATTCACAATTTAAATAAAAATTACAATTATTTGATTCAAATTGAATAAATTTATCAAAACTAAATGACTTAATTTAATTACAAGATCATCTCCAACATATTACACTATTTTCATGAACTTTTACATTAAAATTATGTAATTACAGTAAATTTATTTTTAATCCATTACATAAAAGAATATTATATATATATTTCTATATATATTTTTGTTTTATATTATTTATTAAGAAGATTAATTAAAATTAAGATATATTTAATTGTCATAATATTAAGAATGCAATTTAATTGAATGATACAATTTAAATATATTGCAATTTAATTATTAAAAAAAGATCAATTAAAAGTTTAATAAGCATAACTAATATTTATTAAATATCAATTACACTTTAAATATGCTTTAATATTAATTAAACATCAATTTAATAATTAAAGTCAATTTAATTTTATTTAAAGATTAATTCAACTTTAATAAAAATTATTAACCGAAAAAAAATCAAAATTCCTTTTTGGTCATACATGTGCATTTTCTTCCATTTTTCTTCTTCCAAAATTTATTTCAATAAGATTTTTTTTTCTCTTGTTCCAACAACTTCTAAGAACATTTATTTCTCTTATTCCCGTAACTATTCAATTTTTGTTAAATTGAAATGATATTGCGGTGTCATACTAAAATGACGTGATACTTTTGAAATGATATTAGTGTGTCATACTAAAATGACGTGATATTTTAGTTAGTGCTAGTTTTGATACCAATTTGATATGCGATTGGATATGGATAATTTTGCTCCATTTTTATTTTTTGCACTTTTTTGCATCAAATATGGCATGGATTGTAGATGCTCTTATAAACATTTTTCAATTGCCATTAAGCTTAAAAATAATTTTTTTTCTCAAATACATAAACAATTTTAGAAAACAATTCTTCCAAATAATTAGAGAGGAGAATCAATATCAATGGATTGATTATGAAATTTTTCAGATTTGATTTAGATAAAAAAAAATAGTTCAGATTTTTAAAGACATGAATACTCTTCGTTATTAAAAAAAAGGATTAGTATTTAATAGTGTAGGAAAGCATGATTATCTTACATAGTATCAGTCTTTTCAACATACTAAATTGCCTAACATCCAAATTTTATAGATATTAATTATTTCTAATTATTTAAAAGTAAAGTATAATTGAGAAAATGATTATTTTGATAAAAAAAAATCTTTTCGTAAATATGCAATTCGATTCAGCCATATAAAATTTGATAAATTAATTCAATAAGGATAACTAATTGCAAATTTTTTTTCAATTATGAATATAGCATAAAGTCACATTTATTGCATGAAAAAGATATGCGAAAAACCATTTATATTTCACGCCAAGCATGCGCATGATAATCACTCTCTCAGAAGCAGTGGTATTTATTCATACTCCTTGGTACCAGCAGGACATTATTCAATAAACAGTCACATGTGCCATGTTTTATTTCTTTCCACTATTTTAATAAAATTGTTTTGTAATTTATTATTTAAATTCATATTATTTTAATAATTTACCTCCAATTTAATTATGTCCTAGTGTGAAATGAATCCAAAGCAAGATTATTATTATTATTATTATTATATCAAATATGAATGGATACTAGACTAAAAATGCACGTAGGATTTATTATTATTATTATAATAATGTGAGAATTGAAAGATGGAGAGTGGTAAAAGCGTAGTTTGGAGAGAAAGGAAGGGGTAAATGAAAAAGAGAGACAAGTGGAGAATGATGTGGGAAGGGGAGTAGGAGAAAGCTTAGCTGTCAGAATCGTACAGGAGAAACGTGAGGCGGTTGGAACCCCGCAGGATTAAGGAGGACACGACAACGAATCACATTGTTCATTTGCTTCTTTTTTTTAATTTGACTCCTTTTGGATTTTAGCTTTAGATTATTAGCATCTGCCTTCTGCCACGTAGCATCCACTATCATCTCTACTCCCTGCCGCCTAGCCTATCAGCACTTTCTCCTTTTTCTTTGGTTATAGTGCTGTCTGCCACTTGGATTATTTTCATTGGTCAATGATGCTCACACATGGCTACTTTCTTAGCCGTTGTTGTTGAAGTATATTGGACCCATCTTAATCTTTTGTTTCAAGTTCTTTTCATTGGACGATGGATCATGTATAATCTTTCGTTGTTGAAATATCTAACAAAAGCTCTAGCGCATTTTTTTCCCCCGGGAAAAATGGAGATAGAGGATTCCATATTCATTTCTATATTGCCTCATTGAAATCCCTTTTGCCTCGATTTTACTTCTTTCTTTCTCCTTGTCTACTGCTATGGCTTCTTCTTCTTCTTCTTCTTCAAAGAAAAGGACCATAAATAACAATGGCACTGAGGTGCAGATTTCAAACTTCAAACCCTTGCTCTCCTCCTCCATATGGCTACGAGAAATGTGGATCCAGACAGTTTAACTCTTCTTTGCAATAGGTGTGATAATGGGTATCATCTCTTTTGTTTAATACCAAGGAAATGTGCTTTAATTTCTGCAATTTTATTGATTTTAATCATGCGTCTTTGATTTTCTGCAAAGAGGTGATTTTTGTGGGTTTTATTTGGAAGTTGTTCCATGGATTAGAGATTGGGTCTTGCCAAAAAAAAAAAAAGAATTGGAATTTGTTTATGGATTATAGAAATTGGATCTTGCAAATAGTTGATTTTATATGGGTTTTATTTAGTTGATTTTCTGCAATTTATTTAGAATTTGTTCCACGAATAGTGATGTCATTATCCGGGTTGAATGTTTTCCATTCTATTTTGTATAAAAGAAGGTATACATGCGTCTATATACATTAACAACAATTTAAATAATGTAATTGAATTTCAGTAATTCAGAAAAAAAAAGCAGCCAATTTGGATGAACATTTTATTAATTATACGGTTTTATCTCCTGCTAAAGTTTTTCATAAAATGGGTTAGTAGATAGGAGATATGGTATAGAGGCCAGGAGATATGAATTTGAGGGGGTAATCGTCAGCTTTACAATGGTAGCCGGAATCTGGATATTCATTAGCGACTTTGACTTCCCGGTGGCCTTAGTTTTTTATTTTTAATTTCTTATTTCACGACGGTGGTGGAGCCTAAACCTGCAAAGCTTCTGTTGGTTCAATATCTGAATCGATGATGTAGTATGGACTTTTGTTATGGTGTTAGAATATGTGGCTTTAGTTTCTATGTTTTGCTGTTTCTTTAGTTCACATTGATTTAGTCACTTTATCTCTCAAAAGAAAGATGGTTAACAAGAGAGGGATGAGGAAGGCGAGAGAGAAAGAGGAGAAGGAAGAAGAGTTTGGAGGGTGGGTACCAATCAATGTCACGTGTCAATCTAGCAGGTTTCGGTCAACTTTCTGTAGCATGAGTTTTGTTTTTCGTGAATAACTTTCTGTCACACGAGTTAACAGTGAATTAACGTGAAAATTTTTAGTGGTGGACTCAATTATTGATTGCATATAGTATCTCACACAGTAGTTCAATATTAAATCTATTTTCAATTCTTTTTTCCCTGCCAGAGATTTCTGCCAATTCAGTACGTATTTCTTCTCTAATATATAGTCTTAACAATATAAAATTGTCTTGTGTTGTTTGTTGATAAGACGATCGCCCTTTGACTGTTTTATAAATTTGGTGCCAAGTGAAAGGGTTGTTCTGGAAGAATGCCAAATTAGCCCTTTGGTTCCGTACAACATTAATTTGCTTCTCTATATATAGAAATGCAAAATCTTTACTCGACATCCCATTGCCTGTCTCAACAATATCTCAATGCTGAAGAGAATATTTTTCTGTGGTAACTTCAAAAGGGAACCTTTAAATAAGGAGTTATATAGTGAACTTTCGGAAAAGGAAAAGAAGAAGAAAAAAACTAAGATAAAATATAACACAGAGGCGAAGGTAAAATGAGTAGTTGATTTATCTGCGCTGGGAGATGATTCGACATTGCATAATTCAATATAAATCTTAAACAAATCTTAATCTAATTAAGGAAACAAATTATTATGTAAATAGCAATAATTAATCCTAATTATTAGAGAAATTTTTTACAGGATGTAAATAATTACTAATGGTTAGTATATAATTATATTATTGATGTACATAGTTTATTTGAAACGACGCAGAATATTGGGATAAAAACAAATAAGCATTTTCCTTCTTATTTTGACCATTTTTGCCATTTATTTTTAAATAAATAGTTTAAATTTTATTAAGAATTTAATTTAAATTTCCCAAGGAATGGTTGGTTACATCGGAATTTAAAATTGTAACGTGTCCATAGCAAGTAACAAAATTATGTCAGGATTGAATTACCTTAATATGAACTTTCGAAAAAATATAAATTTATCTCTACATAACCACTCTTTCTGAAGGAGAAATGCCACTTGGCTCTTCAAACTGCATTTCCTTCTATAGAATGAAGTTGTTATGCCCAAGATCCACAAGATACCATGTATGTGAAGTTCGAATCAGACATAACTGGAATGCGATCTGAATAGTGTTTATGTTTTTATTCATGAAAACCCGGTATATATAGGCTAGAAAAATCCTTCGAGTTTATACGTTATTGCAAATATGGAAAGTTGCACTTTCTGCTTCATCTTATATATCTATAATCAATATGGAAACTAATTCCCAATTAAGCAACCAAATCTCAAAATATGTGTACTTCCCTTACATGCACAAAAGCTTTTGTTGACACTTGACACTATTCCAAAAGTTACATATACTTTCTTGCTGCAATATATCCTATAAAATTTCACAGGATTTCTTTCTGAATAATCATTCAAAGCACTCTTTACATTCTTTCGATTTATTGGGCTAATGTCCTTTTTATGCATTGAGTCTGCTGCTCAAAAAAAGAAACCAAAAAAGGGAACTTGATGGAGTTGTGTCCCGATTTACGACAATGGCGTGCAGTTCGTCTCTTCCCCCTTTCTCCTCTATCTTTTCTTTTGTTTTTCTTTTCTTTTCTTGTCGTTGATCTGTTCTTTTTTTATTTTTTTTCCTTTTATCATGGAATTTGAGAATATGTAATACTGGAGAAAATAATGACAAGTGAATGGGATTTGATTTGATTTGATTTTTGGGTACAGATATTAAAGGTCATCTCAATTGTTCTGGTGATGGGTTCACTTGGTTCTAGAGTAGGAGAATGCAGAAATGTTGGAATTTTGGAAAACCCAGCAATAAACCGTCGTGGACACAGCGCAGTTTTAACAGAATTTGGTGGGGTGGGCGATGGAAAAACATCCAATACGAAGGCTTTCCGATCAGCAATTGCCAATCTATGCCATTACGCATCAGATGGTGGAGCTCAGCTTATTGTACCACCCGGGAAATGGTTAACTGGCAACTTCAACCTCACTAGTCATTTCACTCTTTTTCATCCACAAGAATGCTGTTCTTCTTGCTTCTCAGGTATAGTAAGTAGGATATGTCATTTTCATTTAATTTTTTTTCCTATTCTCTAAACATAGTGTTGATCTCATATATGGACTGTGGACAGGATGAGTTAGAATGGCCTATTCTCTCTCCATTGCCTTCTTATGGGAGAGGAAGGGATGCCCCTGGTGGAAGGTTTAGTAGTCTCATTTTCGGTACAAATCTCACCGATGTGGTCATCACTGGTCATCCATATTTAGCCCTCAATTTTAAGAAATTATGCTTAATTTTAATTTCTAGCAAATTTTGCCTAATGGGGTTCATGAACGTGGATTAATGTCACATTTAAGTTATAACAATGGCACAATCGATGGACAGGGAAAGACTCGGTGGGACAAATTCCACAAGAAACTATTGAATTCAACGCGACCTTATCTTCTGATCAGATTCAGATATTCAATCTTACTCTGATTAACCCTCCATCATGGAATGTTCATCCTACATATAGCAGGTTTTGACCAATTTTTATGTGCTATATACCATCGAATTTTATTGCACATTTGCACCTATTTTCTATGGTTAATTTGATACTTACTGAAAATTTTGCAGTAATGTGCTTATCCAAGCACTAACAATTGTTGCACCAATTGATTCCCCCAACACAGATGGGATTAATCCAGGTATCTTGACTTATAGAGTCTGTTATTTATTTCCCTTCTTAGGTATTTCAATTGTTTTACTAAATTGATACTTTTTGTGTTATAGATTCTTGTACCAATTAATACTCGAATCGAAGATTGTTGCATAATATCTGGAGACGACTGCATTGCAGTTAAAAGTGGACGGAATCAAAATTGGAACGCCAACAAAACATTTAGTTGTAAGAAGGCTAACGTGCATTTCCCCTGACAGTGCTACCATAGCTCTTGGCAGCGAAATGTCAGGTGGAATAGAAGATGTCAGAGCCGAAGATATCATAGCGATCAACACTCAATCTGGAATCAGAATTAAAACTGCAGTCGGAAGAGGAGCTTATGTGAGACATTTTTGTAAGAAGAATGAATCTCAAGACTATGAAGTATGCGTTTTGGATGACAGGCTCCTATGGATCACACCCTGACCCTGGGGACGATCCGAATGCATCGCCTAACATTAAATATGTTATTTATTCGGCGTGGCTCGATGGAATAGAGAAAGATCCTTTTACTAATATTTGCATTTCTAATGTAAGTATAGGATTCACACAGAAACCAGAAAAATTATATTGGAACTGCACCAACGTGGAGGGAGTTACCAGCAATGTGAATCCTGAACCGTGTGATTTGTTGCCCAGGAAAAGTTGAGTTTCTTTTCCCCAAAGACAAGCTGCCTATTGATAACATTAAGTTGAAAACCTGCTCTGTCAGCACATATACTTGGCCAAGGTTCCATGTTGGTTTCTAGACATAAAATTGAAGCGGGTTTGCTAGTTCTTGTGCTGTATGTTTTATGTGTCTGAATATGACAAAATGAGAAATTATAAGAGTACAAGTACCAAATAAATAAAAATATCTGACTAAAATTGAAGAATTAAGTTACTATTATAAGAAAAGGATCTTTAGAGAATGGAAAACTAGTAGGTATTAGAACAAAATCCCTCATCGTTAATATGCGAACATAAACATGCATGATAAACCATCTTGAATAACTTGATTAATTTAGACTATGATAGGGTACAATGCTCTTCAAAAGTTTTTTTTTTCTTTGAAATATGAAAAATTTATTGAATAATTTACCTTATCTGGATTAAGTTAATAATAACTTTTACGTAATATACTTAGATCAGTATTGGAACAACTGTATTTAGTAATTGACTCAGAAAATGACATCATAACCCTATAATGAATGACTCTATAATTAAACGTTATATTATACCACGTTAGGAAAACAACTTATATGTTGAAGAAAGAGAAAACAGGCAAAGAATTCGTATGGTTTTCAAAAAGTAGTATGCATTATTAAAGATATATATATATATATATATATATATTGAATTGGCATCCAAACAAAATTTCATGTCTGTAAGCAGAAAGGATCCAATTCAAAGATTCTCACTCTGAATGGTAACATAAGATATAATAAAATAATTTTCCTCTAGCTAGCTAGCTAGAGAAAGCAATGAAATTATGAAACCTCGTTTAGTGCCACCGGCAGTACAAGTTTTGAGCTGAACACTTTCAATAGGCAGCTTATGTGTTGGGAAAGGACACGCGGCGTTGCCTTTCTGTGGCAACTGATCACTCATCACATGGTTTGGGAGTGACATTGCTTGATGTTCCTTGTATGTCGCTACAATTCCATTGTAGTTCCATTGGTTTGGCTGTCAATTTTATGTTTGTATTAGAAATGCAAATTCCAGCAAAAGGATTGTTCTCCATTCCCTCGAGTTTCCCAGAAATAGTGACACTTCAGGTTCACTATCGTCGTGATTTATTCCTTTAATTTCAGGAATGGCCTTTGGGTCGAAGCCATCGTCTGCGTGTTGTCCATAGGAGCCCCTCATCCAGAAAACATAATGCATAGTATGGTATCTCATTCTTCTTACGAAAATGTCTCTTACATAGCCTCCTCTTCCTACTGCTGTTTTAACTCTGACGCCAGTTTGAGAGTTGATCGACGTGACGTCTTCGATTCTAATTTTCTCGAGTCCACCTGACACTTCGCCACCAAGAGCTACTGTTGCACTGTCAGGAGAAGTGCATGTTAGCCTTCTTATTACAAAATCCTTGGTCGGCTTTGCATATTTGATTCCCTATTGATCCCATCCGCTTTTAACTGCGGTGCAGTCGTCTCCTGACACAATGTAACAATCTTCTATTTTTATATTGGTGCACGGATTTTGAAAAAAAAAGAGTTCAGAATCAAATTAATTCATAATATAAATTTAAAAATTTACCATCAACAGTCAAAGATTTAACTATATATATATATATATAGAAGTAAAATTAAAGAGCTCCAACTGGAAAATAAATCTTAGAATTTAGATCATGAGCATACCTGGATTAATCCCATCAGTGTTGGAGACGCTCACTGGTGGGGAAAGTCTTTGTTTGTTGTAAATTAGAAAAGGGTAAAAATTCATAAAATTCTAGATTTATGATATTTTATTAAATAATTTATTATTTTAACGTGATTTTATTGAGTTGGTGTGAGAGATAGACTGTGTGTCAGTTGGATTGACGCACATATTCTAATTTTTTAAATATTATTTTATTCTGTATGCCACTTAAAATAACACATAGAAACAAAAAAAATAATTATTTTATTCTTTGAAAACAAAACCAAATAAATATCCCATCGCTAGTGCAAGAATCGTCACTCCTTGGATAACCACATTACTGCAATTTATAAGAAGAAAGAGAGAGCACAATAGGAGAAATTAGCAATAAATGTTTGTATGAATGTTTTACATATATGAGTTGGCGAAAATTAATAACTTTTGATATCTAGTATGTATATAAATTGGCCAACCTGCAATATGTGGGATGAACATGCCATGTGGGTGATTTGGTTTGCGTAATATTGGATATTTGAAGTTGATTAGTGTTTGTCTCGATGAGATATGGTCGAGTTGATTTCAACTGTTTTGCCTTGAATTTATGCCGCCAAGGTTTGCCTTGGCCGTCGATTGCGCCATTATTACCTTATACAATAACCAAATACATGAATCTCATTCGATAAAATTAATTATTTAAAAATGATGTTTTTTTTTTTAAAAAAAAGAAAAGAAAATAGAGGCTTAAATTTGGAATACCAGCAATCACCAAATCTTGGAGATTAAAACCACCAATGAGAGGGTGAAATCTTCCACCGGTTGAATCAATGGATATCCGATTCACTCTGTGCATATGATTAGATGACAAACCAACTTTATAATTTAAAAATTAATTATGCATGTCTAAAAAAATCATATGACTTGATCTTTATATGTTTTTGAAATATATAATCTCTAATTATAGACATAATTAAAAAAAAAGGAGAATTAAAAAATATAAATTAAATGGTATACCTGAGAGGCTAGAATAGCAGCATGCATCATTTTCGAGAAAAAGAGTGAAATGGCTAGTGAGATTGAGGCTGCCAGTTAACTATTTACCTGCAGGGACAATAAACTCAGCACCACCGTCAGCTGCAAATTTGCTGAGGTTGGCAACAGCAGCTTGAAATGCTTTTGTGTTCAATGTTTTCCCATCCCCAACTCCACCAAAAACTGTCAATTTTGCACTGTGCTTACGGCAATTTATTGCAGAGGAGCTTCCTGAAATTCCAACTTGAAAGGATCCCACTAGTATGAGTACCCAGATACTCTTAATAACCTGTGCAAAATATGTTAATTCCCTTCATCACCCTTTTCTAAATGAAAAATGAACAGTTAACTTGGAAATATTTTTGTACTAGCATAACTTTTATGACTCTATATATTATGCAAAAACAAGTAATTGTTAGACATAAAATTTTTGGAAAATGTAAGAGTAAGAAATTACGTTGAATCGAATGGAGTTTCTTTGAAAAGACATTTGAATCGGAACTTTTGATGTTCTTGTTTGCTTCCAGATGAATTGTTACAGCTTTAAATAGAAAGGTCATTAATAAATATAGATTTAACTAATTGGAGGATGCTTTTATTCTGAGCTTTCAAAATTTGACTGGATCAAACTTCAAAGCAAGCTGATCCTAATTCGAAGAAATGAGAAGAGCAACGAATATAAGCCAACTGAAAGTGTGAAACGGTTTCCCAAAGTCTAAGCCCTTTTTTTTTTCTTGATCTCCTTGTAATTAAAAATTAGTTTGCCTTTCATATGACATGATTAAATAATTAACATAAAACCATGCATCGTCTTGTTACCTATGCATATAATTTTATTTTAATTAGTTTCAAAGGATCTTCATTATTTCCACAATTCATACTGACCAACAAGATATAATCTATGATTACAGGTAGAATATAATGTTACTTTAGTATCAATTTGCAATTATTCAGCAAATGTCAAAAAAGAGTCGCAATTTAGAAAAAAATCACAGTGCTGTATACATTCAATTTATTGAAAGAAATTAATGCTAAAATATACATGGGAAAATTTGTGGAGCATTTAGGGTGTCGGTTAGGAGACTTCATTATTATTATTTTCTAATTCATAATTTACGGCATGGTGACCCTTTTGATTTGCATTCTTCTGCTTGCTTTGGATATTAATGACGTACAGACTGATGATGTACTTTTTATACAGCCACGATTTCTTTCCTAAACAATTATTTGGCGACTGTTCAGAGACACTGCTTTTGCTTTCCTCTTTCAATAAATAGCGCATTTTATTTACATTAGCGACGTCTTATGATTCCTAATATTATACTTTGACGTTGCTAAAAAATGGTGGAGCTGAGCTTGTTGTTCCGCCAGGCAAATGGTTAACTGGTAGCTTCAATCTCACCAGCCATTTCACTCTTTATCTCCGCAAAGTTGCTGTTTTTCTTGCTTCTCACGTAACTCAATATTTCTAATTCCCTAATAATGTCTACAAAGATTACTGGGATCTTGTAAATTTTAAGCTTGATTGGTCATTATGTACAGAATGAGAATGACTGGACTCTGATCGGTCCATTGCCTTCTTATGGGGTAGATAAAGATTTTCCCAAGGGAAGGTATGCCAGTCTCGTTTATGGAGCAAACCTCACTGATGTTGTAATAACTGGTAATCTCATATTAAGCCTGTCATTTCTTTTCATTAACTATATGCCAATGTTTATCCATATCAGTGTTCTGAATTTGGAATTCTTATCATCAGGTAATAATGGCACCATTGCTGGTCAGGGTGCCATTATTACCTGGTCGGACAAGTTCAAGAACGATAAACTTAACGCGACTCGACCATTCATGATTGAGATGACCTATACTAATCAGCTCCAAATATCAAACATTACGTTAGTCAATTCCCCATTTTAGAACATCCATCCTGTGTATAGCAGGTTTGTCAATGTTTAAGCATCCAAATCTACACCTGCAAAACTGATTTCTGCATAATATTGTGTAATTCTGATAAAAGTTGCAAAATGCAGCAATATTTTGGTACAAGGAGTGACAATTCTTCCTCATACTGACGGAATTAACCCAGGTTGATTTTCTCGCGGATAAAACAAGGTTGGTTTGGACTTGCACATTAGCAGTTGGTGTAATATGAGCTGTTCTACTTTTCAGATTCTCGAATATTCAGATACAAGACGTGTACATAGTGTAAGGAGATGACTGTATTGCTCTTAAAAGTGGGTGGGCTGAGTACGGAATCAAAGTCGGAATGCCTACAGAACATGTAGTTATAAGAAGGCTAACTTGCATTTCCCCTAAAAGTGCTACCATAGGTCTAGGCAGTGAAATGTCTGGTGGACTTCAGGATATTAGAGCAGAAGACATCACAGCTATTAATACAGAATCCGCTACCCGAATCAGAACTGCACCTGGAAGAGGAGGTTTTATTAGAGATATATATGTACCAAGGATGACTATGAAGACCACGAAGTATGTTTTCTGGGTATCTGGTGCTTATAAAACGCACCCAGATACAACTATAACAAAAGTGCACTATCTGAGACAAAGAACATAAATTATATTGACATGGTAGCCGAAAATGGGACTGTTCCAGGATCACTCAGCGGATTTTCAAATGATCCCTTTACTGGATTCTGCATTTCTAATGTGACTATGACATTGAGTGAAAAAGCAGAAGACCCGCTATGGAACTGCAGTGACATAAAGGAGGTCTCAAGCAATGTGACTCTTAAGCCTTGCAATTTATTGCCCCAACAATTTATTGCCTGCAATTTCCCAACCGATAAGCTGCCAATAGAAAGTGTTAAACTAAATACCCGTACTTTCAAGAAAATTTTCATGTGAATGAAATGTGTTCTAAAATTTATTATGCTGACAGATGTTGGCTAGCTGATTCTGATTCATTCATCGTACGTGTGTAAATAAGATGCTGTGTTTCTTCAGTATTCGATATATCAGAATTATTCTCTCGTATTTGCACTTGATTTCTGTGGAAGTATCTTCTTTAGTTAAATACTTTGGCTGTCAAAGATTTTGAAATATTTAGTTGCCGATTCTAGTCTGCTTATTCCTTGAAAAGAATTCTCTTTTTCTTGTTTCTTCCTTAAAAATCCAATAGAACATATGGAAAGAAAATTGTAGTTGAACTCTAATGATAAAAATAAATTACAAATAAACAGAAAATTAATATATTGAAATCTTAAACCACAGGAGAGACAATCTTCTCTGAAGTTTGACATGAAGGACCTATAATAAGAAGTTGTCTTACTGCAACATCATTTTCTGATACACATTACTACTGCTTCCCCTTTCATGTGCATTGAAATCACCCTCCCCTGATTTTGCAATAGTCAGACTTTCTTTTGAGCAATTTTGACAAGATTAGTCTCTCCGAATACGAACATCCTGCATCATAGGAATATCAAAAAGAAGTAACTGAATAGAAGTTGTAATACGGAAATGAAATCTTGGCAATGTAAAATTCAGACAGCAGGAAAGCGTTGTGTGCGCAATATAAGCTCTTCTTACATCATTTAGTAGTAAGTCACACGGCTCAAGCATGTGAATCACTTCTCCCATTGTAGGCCTATGCTTGATATCAGAATCAACGCATCGAAGAGCTAGTAAAAGTATTCGTTTGAGCTCCTTTGAAGATGGCATTTCTGGCAATTTAGGATCTGCCACATACTTGATTTTCTGATTTGCAACCATGGACTTCAACCAGTCAATCAAATAGACCTGCAATTGAGCACTAATTTCCATCATAAATGGTATGAATGTGACGAGAAAATATTTTGAATGAAGAACATTTGCAGTTCATCGAATCTTTTTACTTGGGGTTGATTATGATCTGCAGGAAACCTTCCACATATGATCTCCATGATGAGTATTCCAAAGCTATAAACATCAGTCCTCTCATTCAGTACTCCATTAGTAGCATACTCTTCAGATAAATAACTGGAAAAACGCACTATCTGACATGATCAGTACTAAGCTTCAATTTGTAGAACATTAGGCATATTGCCCTGTAAAGACTAAAGAGAGCAATTAAGCAAAATGAACCACAAACTTGGTCGAAACAATGAGAAGCTTACCCAGATGTTCCCATCAAACGAGCTGTTATATGACTCCTTCCGTGACCAAAGAGCTTAACAATTCCAAAATCAGAGATCTTAGGATTCCATTGATGATCTAGCAATACGTTGCTAGATTTCAGGTTTTGATGAACAATTTTTGGTTCGATGTCCTCGTGAAGGTAGGCCAATCTTTAGAAGCAAACTCTTCAAATTGGATGAGCATAAAGTAAAAGGAAGAACGTAAAATTTTACATTAAAATGAAGTCAATCGTCAGGATCAAAATAACTCACCCTTTAGCTACTCCTTGGATGATGTTCATCCGAATGGCCCATGTTAGAGGGCTGACTTGCTCCGGACATCCATGAAGCCACTGATGCAAATTGCCATTATCCACATACTCATTCACAAGCAGTCTAACAAAAACCAAAAATAAATTATATAAAAAAAATGATCCAATTGATGCAAAAAAGAAAAAAATAATCCTAGTTTTTAGTTAATGTAACATGCTAGAAAATGATACCTGTAATCTCCTTCCATACAGAATCCAAGTAATTTGACGAAGTTCTTGTGTCTAACATGCCCTATCATCTCCACTTGAGCTACAAAATCCTCCACTTGGCAACTGATGTTTATTAGCTTCTCAAAAATTTATCATTGCATTGAAAATTTTCATATTTTTTCTTTTCTCGGTAAACAATTTAATTTAATTTAATAAAACATGTTTAATCTTCCTAATAAAAGATATATAGAATTAGAAATTTCAAAATGAATACCATTTACTCAGTAGCCTCTTTACTGCAACTCTTGTGGCATCCAACAAAATGCCGCGATAAACAATGCCGTGATCCCCATTTCCCATGACATTCTCATCGGCAAATCCGTTAGTGACCACCTCAATATCCCTCAATGCAAATCTGTTTCCTTTCCAGGCATCTGAAAGTCTAGCAGCTGATTCGAAATTTGTAATCATTCCACTAGGCTGAGATGATTCCTTCAAGTCATGATCATCTAACTTTGGAATATTCATCTCGATCTCTGAAACGCGGCGAGGCAAGAGTCTCCTGTCCAGAGATGAAGAAGTGTAACCATTCCGATAATTATTGCAAGAAATGGCATTTGGTAAACGGAAACGGGGTTTGAAAGATTTGGTTCTGGATTTCTGGCGACACAGATAGATGATGGAGAGCAAAATGATGATGAGAATAACAGAAGTGAAGAGCAAAACGAGGCCAACTAACATAACCCATAACCTGATGCCAAAGAAAGCTGTATGCTTTGATAGATTTTTGTTAAGAGAGGATTTGCGGAAGGACATGATTAGAGAGAGAGAGAGATGTGAAGTAATTATAAAGAAAACAAGTTTACGATGAAAATGTTAGAAGATAACAGAAGGATTTGAGCTTAGCCAGGACACTTCGTTGTTGTAAATTTGTAATTCAAAACTTTGACGTACCAACTAACTAGCGAGAGTAGCGGGTAATTTGGGTGCAATTTTGGCGTAGATGTCACTTAGCTTTACACTTAAATGAACTAACAGGTGGTTGCCACTTCAAGAAAATTTTAGTTGTTCAGATTTGGCTAGCACCCACGTCCACGTTTTCTGTAACTAGAGCTATTTGGCAAATTCCTCACGTATTTTAGGGCAGGCTTTTTCGCATCATATAATAAGCTCAAACTTAAGTGGCATCAATTTCATTTAATCATCTATTATGATTTGATAGTTCAGTCTCATTACTAAAGATTACCCACCAATGTTGCTTATGCGACAAAATTCTGTATACGAAAATGGCATGTGAAAATTTCTTACCTTGACCCAGTCCATTCTGCAAATTTAATAAACCTTGAACTGTTGTAAAATGAGCAGATTCACTAAAATTTCAATCTGTTCTACACTGATCTGTTCACAAGTAAATTAATGGCTTCATAAAGATTCTATGCCTCGGGCTGTCCGTCTTAACTCCTTAACGAAAGTGAGCCAATGAAAATCCTGGATTAATTATCAAGAACAGGTCCCTGAGAATCGAGTCAATGCCCTTCTCCAAATCTTGTTTTCCTGTGTGTCAGCCAACTTTATACAAACGAGAGAAATCCTGAGCCCAAGTCATCCAACTCGGAATTTTTTAGCGGGTATAGCTGCTTATGGCAAGCAACGCAGCTTAATCATTCCACTGTCAACATACTCCCTTATTGGATGCAATTGGATTTCATAGAGCTTTGGCCATAATTTTCCAGTAACTGCAAACAAATATGATAGAAAAACAAAAAAGGTTCATATCCTAAAGATGGCAACAAAGATCACAATGGGTCTGAAAAATGTGACCTTGTTTCTAGCACAGCAATACAAAGGACTTTTACCGCATCGCAATCAATATCATATCACATGTTACCACAATTCAGGTACAAATAATAAAGAAAGCAATAATTTAAAAGAGGAAAATGATGCATTGGCATGCTAATGCTGCCGATAGGAAAGATTTCAATAATCAACTTCATCAGGATATAAAGAGAGTGGTTCAGTTCCTTCAAATTTAAGTGTATACTAACGTTAGCATATTATGAAACATGGTTAGGTTAAAATCTTAAAGTTGCAACCACCGCAAGACCAAAAAGCACCTGTTTTAGCTCTTGAGTAATGAATGACAACAAATAAATTAGCATAAGCTATATCACGAAGTGAATTGAGTGGATTGTTTTAACACAAGATGCATGCATCCAAATATAGATAATTAAGATGAAAATTTGTCAACTTTTTGCTACATGATCCAATAGGTAATTACATTTGTATCAAAGAAATAAAATTCATTCAATGAAAAATCCCCAGATTAATAATGTCAATTCAACAGATAAGTAGGCCACACATACGACATGGTGATACAAAATGTAGCAGCTTACCAAAAAGACGGTTGTCATTGCTATCCCATGCAATACCATTTAGAACATCAATGCCCTAGAATGGAGAAAAGACATCAAATACATCAGGTAATGTAGAAATATAATTACTCTTCCTGTAATGATGGTCTTTTATAAAGAAAAAAAATTACAGACAGGAAACACAGAGAATTAAAAATAAATGCAGAAAATGGCTAAGCATTTCTTTTCTAATAGCACCAAAACCAAAAAGATCATATATCACATCACAAATTACATTTGCAAACGACAGTATCATGTCTTTTAACAAAGTCTGGACATGTTATTTATGACAAAATTCTTACCCTGTATCCAGCTCCTATCAAACCTTTCCTGTAAAAGCCAGAAATGAAAAAAGATGATTCCATGCAACTCATAATCAACATAAAAAGTAGTTAATAATCTCATGATAAATTAGATGCAAATATCAGACAATGCAATACGAGGAAGTAGGCAAATGAAAAGAAAAACACCTTAAATTTTCAAGAAGAATCCATCCAAGCAAAGTGCCATTTTTGGGTGAGATCCTTGCAATGCAATCAGTCTACATAATGTCAATAAAAACTTTAGAAAGATATGCAGGTAAAAGGTGTCAACTAGCTATAGATCTTTTCTTTGCCCAGGTCGAGGATACGAGAGAGAGGGAGAGTTTTAAGCAGAGGCATAACTAGAATGCAACTAATGGGGGAAACACATTTTAAAATCGGGGATTACATATAATAGGGCAATTAAGGACTACAGAGGAAAAATCTAAAAAATTTTGCAGGGGTCCGACTGCATAATAAAATTACTCTTCCCTAAGACTAAGTAGCTGTGCCCCCAGAGTCTAGGCAAAGAATAAACCCCTGAGGATATAAAAATTCCTTCCAGAAGAAACCTACTATGTCAATGCCCATGCTGAAATGCACAGATGTACCTATTATGAGAAAATCCCCATAAAGTATCCAAAGAGTTCAGTGAAGATTGAAAAAGTACCTGCCAAACATTAGCCCACACTTCACCATTTACATACTCTAGTTCATTAAGGTAGCGTATTTCATGATTATCATATTTGACGATATCTTTTCGAAGTACTGCAATAAACAACACAAATAAAGCACCGTTTTGTGCAAAATAAAAAACATAGTTCATAATTAACACTGACAACAGGCATAATAAATCAAGATCAGATAGGAGCTAGAACCACATTATGAAAGGATAAACAGTTAGACAACAGATAGATGAGAAATATGATGCAGTATTTACTAAATGCAGTTGAAGCAAGTACCAACAGCATCAAGAAGAGAGCATAAAAACAAAGTAAAATTTTAAGAATAAGAAAAGCACAAAAAAAGGGAAGCTACATTTTGGATGGAACAAGGAAATTGTCATATACAAGAAAAAACCTTTCAAGGTTTGAGGGTCAAGCTGATATAATGTTGAAGTTCCATCAGTCCCAAACAAAATTTTTCCATCAGTTGCCAGTCCCCAACCATCATTCATCTGATGAGTAAATTTCTCAATCTGCTCCAAATTTGCAAGAGTAAAATTAGTAAGAATCTGAATCCAAGAACTTTTTCTGTCACACCAAGAAAAAAGATGCATCTCAATCACAAATAAGAAATTAACAGAACAAACATCTAAATAGCCCATGTTATTGCAAAGGATGGAATAACAACTTGAAAAAAAAAAAAACGGTGAAAGATTGGTTTATAGTGCAATTTTATATATAGGAGATTGATGACAGTTGTAAAAGCCAAGAAGTATTTAAGTCGGGATGCAGCACACAATTAATAATTTTGCAAAGAGTTAAAATCTGCAGTCACTATTGAGTGTAGGGTTATTATACTACAAAGCTATGGGAAAATGAAGCGATAGAAAACCATACCACATACACAAAAAAAAATCTAAGAAAAGCCACCTCTTAGACAACAAAAAAATAACTAAACAGCATAATAGTATATGTACAAGCACATAAACACCTAAAAGAAAAATGGTGAGGCACAGACTTTGCTTAAATCATGCCGATCATAAATGAAACCAGTTTTTGTCAACCAAGTTACTTGGAAGAGCCTACAAAAGAACATCAATAATTAAAATATCAGCAAAGTATCTTCATTATTTACACAGCTGCATATATAAAATCAACAATTGAAGAAATTATGCACATGCAACAATGCTGAAAGCATAGCATGCAGCTAATCAGTAGCTATACATGCAGAGCAATCTGTCCGAAGATAAAATTTCAATAAAAAGCCACTTTTCTGATGAGGTTCTTTGGACGTTCAGAAATGTCAAATCAATTTTAACAGCCAAAGAGAGACATAACTCATGTGATTACTTGAAGGAAACCTTTTGAAAAATAAATAAGTGAAAAACGAAAAGAAATACTCTGTCATCAGTTATGTTTTTGAACTTTGTCTTTTCCCCATGGCAATTTGATAGTTTTTACTTGCTCATTCAATGTAATTCTTCCAAAAAAAACATTAGCCAGTAAAGCAAGAGCAGATATTCACACAAATCTGTTAAAGTTTGACTCAACAGCTTTAAATGTGAAATCAAAGAAGTTCAAGCCAAATCCAATAAATTAGGATATGATTTTATTTTATGTTATTTTATAGTAAGATTTTATTATGTTATCTTTATGATTTTATGATTTGATTTAGTACAAGATTTTTAGGAATCAATTTTGATTATGTTTGTTAGAATTTGTAGTATAAATATGTAAGATGCTATAAATGAAACAATGGAAGTATGACAAGTTTTTAGCTCCATTCTTCTTCCCTTCCATTCTATCTACCGTATTCTTGTCAAAAAACCAACAGAATCTTATGGCTCAGGAAATACATCAATCACATGCAGGCATAAGACACTAATCCAATGCTTGGTTGGAAGGGGAAATGATGGATCTCGAGTTAAATAGTACCAAAGAAAAGAAGAGAAACTTCCCTCCATCCATCCCCATCCAAATTTTGTGCTCGGCCACAAAAAATGGGCAGATTTAAAGAAATCAATGCCCATCAACTTTTATAACCATGAATTTTCTTGTTGCCCTCAATTTTCCATTCAATTTAAAACCGTGTGCCTCTTACTAAATCTGACTATTTTTTTAACCTCTTCAAACTTAAACCCTTTTTTTCCCTCTTAGTTCCTGCCAACCAAGCAATGCAATTCTTTTCTCATCTTTCCATATTCTACAATCAAGGAGAACGACAAATTAGATTCCTTCCTCTCAAGCAATCATCCATCCCCTCCATCATCCCTACTTTACTTTCTGTCAACCAAACACTACGGATGAAGTTGAACAAGAAGCTGGTCTATTAGTTGGAAGCATTTCTTGGAGAATGAAATAGGTAAAATATTTAATTGGCCACGGAATGCGTTTCACATCAATTCCACAACAAATATTACAATACAGTAGCCATAAGTAAGCCTAAAAAGGAAGCAGTTGTGGAGCCAGTGGAGGGACATAGTTCTAGGCCCTAGCTGCTAATGAATTTTGTATAGTAGTTAATTCAGAGAAAATCAAGACGTTACACTAGGAATCAAGGTGAAAATATAAAGAGTTTAAGATTAAAATGTTTTAAGCAATAAATTATCTCACAACCTGGTTAACTAGAAGTGATAAATCTAAGAAACTTCTTAAGGATGTGAAAATTGTCACTGTCCAACATGACAAGCTGAAAATTTAATTGGACTGAATCAATATTAGAGCCAAATTGCAACCAAGTCACAGACCTTTCGCCAAGAAGAGCTAATCCTTCCCCAAAATAAGATCTGTCCATCTCCTGAAGAACCTCAACCTGCACATAAGAAATATAACATAAGGCTTTAGAAGAATACCCAACTTGTTACATTGTTAAACTTAAGAACTAGTGCACTGATTAACCACTCAATCAACAACCACCCGTTGGAAAAGATCATGTAACAACATATGAAAATCAAAGATCCATATGGCCACAATGATAGCTGACTTCAAACAAATAAAACTCTATCATCACTGCAGACACATTTCAAGCAGATTATGTTAAGAGCTCAATGGAAGACAACGAAAGAATTGATACCAGAAACACGCACCTTCCCAGACTGAAGAGCAACTTTCCTTACCGATGACTGAAATAACAAAGGTAAGCAAGAAAATTAAGTGATGAATAACAAGAAGCTAAATGTGACTGCAAGAAGAGCAGACACCTTGCAGATAACAAATGCGAAGAGTAGTGGGACATATTTAAAGAGAGAGCAAATGCACCTGGCCATAAAGGCCTGTTGACTCAAATATTGTGTCATTTCCGGCAAAGACAAGACCCTGAAAGCAAATTTCAATTGATAATATCGCCAAAGAAAATAAAACACAAGGAACAATCTACAATTTAGTCAATTACTGCTTAGAGGTTCCAGTTGTAGAAAATTAGGTTCAAAAGAACAACTATTATAAAACGAAACAACTAAAAGACCGATCTATCGATTTCCACATTATAATGGATTGAAATTTTGGTGAACAGATGACAAGGCAGCCAAATTACCCCTATATGAAACAAAATAGAGATCGGCATAAATCGGTTACCTGAGTGAACGCCTTGGGGTCGTGTGGGAACTCGTTGAGCACTTGAATTGAATAGAATTTTGAGGATCGATTAGCAGACCCTAAGCTGCCCCGCATGATAAATGAAATGCCCAAGATAGCTATTACACCGAAGGCCATAACTGATAGAACAAACAGGTGCACTTTCTTGCCAGTGAAATTAGAAGTTTGAGAAGATGCCATGGCAATGTCAGGCTTGGAGATTGATCGTTTGCGAGACATCCTATTACGCAGTTTGGTGCCCATGGAAAAACGAATTCATTGAGATCCCTGTAGCAGAAGAAGAAAAGATTCGTGAAGAGAAATTGAGATGGATAATGGCTTAATGAAGCCGTCGAGCTGAGCTGAGCTGACCTGGTTGGTTGGTCAGCTAATTAGTTTGACTATTTTGGAAATTTCTCGTGCGTTATAATAAATGGATAGAGCTTGGATCAGGTGCGCCAACTACAGTGTCTTCAAAGTTATCCGGTGCTCGACGGCGAGGAATAGTTGACCAATCACCACTGGAGAAGGAATACCCGACTGGCCTTCGGGTTTACCGGTGATTCCATCCAATAAAATAAGTCACACCTCCATCTGTACCTTTTCCGTACGATGAAAAGGATTCCGTCTAGTTGAAGGAAACTTTTTTCTCTCATTCGAACCGCATGGAAAATTTCGTCCTATGAAAAAACGAATGATGCGAAGCTTTCGCTGTATCAAATATGTCCTTCACAATTGTTCCATGGACCATGGACGTACCACAAGAGATTTAGCCACAATAATTCACCATATTCTAATAGTGTATAGATGGTCATAAAATTTTCTAGAACATTGTAGATATGTGTAGAGTATTTAAGATATTTCTTGATTCATGTAAAATTGAGTAGATTAATTTAGAAGGTGAATATAAACCGTTAAATCGAATTGATTTTGGATATTCATTGAGGAAGTGAAAACCTATAAATACCTTATAAGAGTTCATTTGCAACCATCCAAGCAATCCAAAAAATCTATGCAATTCAAGCTTACTTAAGCATTATCCACTTTTCTTTTGTGTTCTTAGCATATTTACTCATTTGTTAGTTTCATCTAGCATTCGTAGGAGAGATTGACTAGCATTCAAGCGAGAAAAGTTTGCTAGTGTCGCACAGTCGTTGGTAATGAAAGACCATGCCCGTGATAGTTGGTATCAGAGCTATGGTTTGAGTAAAGATGACAGGAACTAATGAGATCACAAAGGTGGCAACTGAGGATAGTCAACAATCAAAAATGGGGAGATCAAGGTCAAGGGATGCCTTGGTAGACATGAATGCAAGACTCACGAAGGTGGAGCTTGTTGTAGTTGAGGGGCAAGAGAAGTACGAAAAGGCGGATCAACGCATCATGGAGCTCGAAAAAGGGAGAAAAGAGCTTCAAAGGGAGATGCAAAGTGTCGTGAACATTGTCGTGACTACATGTCTTGACCAAGTGAAGACCTTGGAGGAATTCATTCATGCGTAAATTGTGGGACTTAAAGAGGAAATTGCAAGAGTTGTAGCCGAACTAGGCAATACAAAGGATGAGTTGATCCTTTGCAAGAAAGTCATTGCTCAAGGGGGAGGTGTTGCCAACCCCGTGGTAGTCTCTACTCCTTCGAGGGTGGACATTCCTAGACCAAAAGTGTATAATGGCTTGAGGAATGCGAAGAAAATTGACAACTTCTTGTGAAACTTGAAGCAATACTTCAAGGCATTTGGCCTTGATGAAGGAAAGAAGATTGATCATGCAGCACTTACCTTGTTGATACTGTGATGGTATGGTGGAGAAGGAGATGTAGCGACATGGAGAAAGGGACTTGCACCATTGATATGTGAGATGAATTCAATAAGGAACTCAAAAGACAATTCTACCCCGTGAATGCTGAACATGAGGCGATGGCTAAACTTAGGCGTCTCAATCTTGAGGGGAGCATACAAGACTATGTGAAGTAGTTTTTCGAAGTGTTCTTGGAGATTTCAGATTATCTCGACAATGAAGCATTCTTTGCTGTCATGGATGACTTGTAACATTGAGCCAAGCTAGAGATCGAGAGACGTGGTACCCAAGATCTCGCCACTGTCATTTCCATTATTGAATCTCTTATTTAGTTTAAAAGGAACGTGAAACCGAAGTTCCATAGAGACAATGGTGACAATGGAAAGAGTGGAGAAGACAACCAACAAAGCAAAGAGAACTCCCACAAATATGACAATGGCAAGAGCATCAAGGATGACAAGGGCGGAGGTAGACCAACTATCCAATATTTCTTTTGTGATGGGTCACATAAGACAAGAGAATGTCTGAAGAAAGTCAAGCTTTCTGTCCTAGTCAAACAGAGGGACGTGCAACAACGATATGAGGAGACGAGGGTGAGATTCCTACAACTCCTTAATGTCATCAAGGCCAAAGTTGAGATGCCAAAGTCCTACAGAAAGGGACAATTATTCGTGGAAGCCAAAGTTGGCCAACAAACTGTAAAAGCACTGGTAGACACGAGAGTCAGCCATAACTTCTTCGAAGTAAAAGAAGTCAATCGGCTAAACGTCAAATATATTGGTCAGAGAGGATGGCTTAAACCGGTAAATTCGGAAGCTAAGACCACTTACGGAGTTGCTCGTGGAGTAAAGGTAAGCCTTGGTGGATGACGTGGTTTAGTAGACTTCTCCGTAATGCCAATGGATGATTATGCTATTGTGTTAGACATGTAATTCATGGATCAAGTCAAGGTCATGTCCATTCCTTGTGCCAACACAATGTGCATATTAGAGGAAGACAATGTTTGCATGGTACCTTTAGCAAAAGAAGCAAGTCCACAAGCCAAACAGATATCATCCATGCAGCTTTCCAAGGATGAGATGCTCCCTGAATTGTCAAAGAAACTTCTGTTGAAGAGAGAGGTGGATGGAAAGATTGAATTGAGTTTTGGTGCAACTGCCTATCAAATGGCGCCTCTTGAGTTTGAAGAATTGAGGAGGAAATCGAAGGCTACTATTGCTACTATAAGCCCGAGAGTTTCGTTGGTGGATTGCAGTAAAGTGACACTAGAGCAAGACCCACAAGCCAAGAGATCGGTGGAGTTGGCAAGTCATGGAAAGATTCGCCAATTTTGGCTTAGGGGTGGGGAGCTCTCCACCAAAGGCTATCGAACGTCTATACCAAAGGGACAAGGCTTGATGAAGAAAATCATCAAGGAACATCATAAATTACCAAACACCTTCAAGTTTGCCAAAAGTTAGCATGAGAGACAGACCATGACACAAACGCACCAAGCCAAGGCCGAAAAGAAAGAGGAAGAAATTGGTCGATGCTAAAAAGAGGCACTTGGAGCTTGAATAATGGGATGCGACAAGAACATCGCCAGGTTGAGTAGGAAAGAATGTTACGCACCACAAAAGATTCAGCCACAATCTTCCACCATATTCTAGTAGTGTATAGATTGTCATAGAATTTTCTAGAACATTGTAGATATGTATAGAGTATTTGAGATATTTCTTGATTTATATAGAATTGAGTAGAATAATCTATAAGGTGAATGTAGACCATTAGATCGAATTGATCTTGACCGTTCATTGAGGAGGTGGAGACCTATAAATATCTTAGAAGAGTTCATTTGTAACCATTCAAGCAATCCAATAATTCTATGCAATTCAAGTTTATTTAAGCATTCTGCAAGTTCTCCACTTTTCTTTTGTGTTCTTAGCAACTTTACTCACTTTCTAGTTTCATCTAGCATTTGTAGGAGATGCTGACTAGCATTCAAGCGAGTAAAGTTTGCTAGTGTCACGTGGTCGTTAGTAGTAAAAAACCAAGCCCGTGACACTACCCACGGATTAAGTGTTGTCTAAACTTAAAATTATGATTTTTTTAGTGTATTAGAAGCGGATTTATGATTTTTTTCATACCCTGGATTGACAATGGATTTTTTACAAAAATAATGTGGAAAAATAAAATATTTACAAAGTTAATGTGCACTTCAAAAAATTTACCAACACAATATTGAAAGATAAAATAGAAATAAAGACAAAATTGATGATTTGGTAAATTTTTTTTGAGTCCTTAAGCTTTTGGCTATTTAAAACCAGAAAACAAGTGAAGTTTTATAAATTTGGTCCGATTGAGGATAAAAAGATTTGAAGAATTTTAAATTTTTGGAACTTATAAAATATTAGAGCAATGAGAACTAGAGGCCCAACAGATTCAGAATTGATTTCGTTTCAAAACATACATGATAAAGTGAATCAACTCTTTAAAAAAAATTATATAAATGAGCAAATAATGATACATCAGAAACAAGTTAACTAATGAGGTTGAAAAATTAGTAAATGAATGTTATATACAATTGAAAGTAGAGGTTGTCGTGGGTACGAATTTCGTGTCTATTCGGATATGTTTAAATTTTAATGGATAACTCTATTAAGATTTTGGTACGGATTTGGATAACAATTAATATTTAAACTTGTCACAAGTTTAGGTTGTGTACAAATAGAGGTACTTAGGTATCCTTTATTCGATAAATCCGATTATATTTATATATATATTATGCAATTTATTTTATTTTAATTTATTAAATATAATAATATAATTAATTATTTTTTTATGTGTTTTTATAGATTGATAAATTACAAATATAATGACAGTTTGAAATTTGAAATATAATTTTAATATCATAATGAATAATATTTAATTTTATTGTTTTAATATTATTTTTAAATAATTTGATAAATTGTTTTAATTTGAATGTGTTGAATTAGATTTTATGTTTTATTTTATTTTATAGTGATTTATAGTATATTGTTTATATATTTTTAAATTTTTAATTATTTTATTAGTTTGAATTTTATTTTATTTTAAATTTTTTAATGATAAACGGATAATTAAGTAGGTTTCAAGTATTAATCGAATAATGTTAATCGAGTTTGGGACGGATATAAATATTAACACTATAATTTTAAATGGATTCGGTTATATATATATATATATATAATTGGATTCGAATTCAAATATGATAATTTTTGCAAATATTCTACCATTATCATCCCTAATTGAAAGAAAAAGATAAAAAAGTAGATCCAAAAATAAGGATTTAAAGTTAAGAAAATAAAGAGTTATTCATCTAATTCTTCATCTAAAAAAAGATGGCTAATATGAAAAACATTAATTTGGCCTAAGACAGGAAAATTCTTAGGTCTGTAGATGAAATTCCTCCTCACATAAATGATAGAACAGTTTTTTTATACAAAAAGAGAATTATATGTCTAATTATCCTCATATAATGAAAGACAAATTCATACCTACAAATAATCCTTTAAGGTCTATTACAAGCCCTGCCACTTTTCTGTCCAAGTCACTGTCCAAAAAAATTATTCCCAAAAATACAATTTAAAAGACAAAATAATTTATATCTAACCCATATTTTAAAATCCATAACTATATTTTTAATTATCAATTTTGATTAATATATTTTTATTTTAAATTTGATTTGATTTAAACTCAATTTTAATTATCAATTTTGGTCAGAGTCTAATTTATTCTATGGGCTTTTAGCTTGTTTGAGTTCTTTGTTTGCTTCTTTTTTTTTTTTAATTGAATTAAGTTGCTGATTTTTTTTAAAAAAAATTATATATTTTTTGAAAAATATATTATGGTAATTTATAAATATTTTCAGATAATTGATTTTAGTTTATAATAATTAATAAAATTGTTATAATTAATTTAAATTTATGATAATTGATAAAATTATGGTACTTGACAATTTATTTTATTTTATTGTAATTAATTAATCAATTTCTTCAATCGAAATCGAAAGATTTCATTAAATTTGTTTCTATAACTAAAATGTTTTAGTTCAATAATTATTATGTCTATTTCCGTTTATTCAATTTATATAAATTCAGTAAATTTAGAAAAGATGCATGGAACGGACGGAATGCTGACCCCTGCCCTGAACAAAATAACTAAAGAATTATAGGAATAATAATTTCGAGTGTCTAAAGGACGCGATTGGTCTGTGGCTGTTTTATTTTGTAAAGCACCGTGACGTTAAAAATCTCTCTACACAGATATGTAGCATTTCCGGCACGTGCGACATCCTCGTCAGCAAGAAACGGTAACTCATGGGAAAGAACATTCCAGACTTGACAAATTGGCGAACTTTCTCGGAGAAGAAGAGACTAGAAGCCTGTAATTCCCCATTATATACACCTTTCTGTATCCCGGTTTAAGCAGTTTGATATCCAATATCGTCTCTCAACAGACTTTAATTCATTCTCTAGATCGCTAGCTCTCTCTTTCTTTTTTCAGCTATAATTCGCTTGGTTTTGAGGCTTGTGTGTTGGTGTGTGAAGTTGTTTGTGGGCAATGGCGGACGTGCAGATGGCTGATGCAGAGACCTTTGCCTTCCAGGCTGAGATCAATCAGCTTTTGAGCTTGATCATCAATACTTTCTACAGCAACAAGGAGATTTTCCTTCGCGAGCTAATCAGCAATGCCTCTGACGTAAGTCTCTAGTTTAGCTCATTTTCCTTTTGTTATGGCTGATATTAGTTTCCATGGATCCATATCTTTTGTTGATGTACGAGACTGATAGAATTAATCGCTTGTTATTTTACGTGGCGTGTAGGCTTTGGACAAAATAAGATTTGAGAGCCTGACTGATAAGAGTAAGCTGGATGCTCAGCCTGAGCTCTTCATTAGGCTTGTTCCTGACAAGGGCAACAAGTCTCTTTCTATTATTGACAGTGGTATTGGCATGACCAAAGCAGGTAATGTGTTGAACTAACTTACTGCTGATCCTTTTCTTTATGGATACAATGTGAGTGCGTTATTTTTTATCAATTTTGTTACCATTTTCCACAGTGTCTTGAAGCATAGAAACGGGTAATTTAATTTTTTATGTATCATGAGGAATTTGTTAATTTATATAGCTAAGTTGGAAAATATTAAGGGAGTTGATTATCACATATTTGGAAGTCGCTAAATTTTTTGGGAAAAAAAAAATTACATTGCGAATATACTTGGACAGCAGCAGTCGATTGTATACTTGTACGTGTATATGGTGTATTAAAATGAAACGAAAGCCTATGTTGTAACCCACGGGCTCACGTTTCTGCATATTGGTTTTCAACAGATTTGGTGAACAATTTGGGAACAATTGCAAGATCAGGAACCAAGGAATTTATGGAAGCATTGCAGGCTGGTGCCGATGTTAGCATGATTGGTCAATTTGGTGTTGGTTTCTACTCTGCCTACCTTGTAGCAGAAAAGGTTATTGTGACCACAAAACACAATGACGATGAGCAGTACATCTGGGAATCACAAGCCGGTGGTTCTTTCACAGTTACAAGGGACGTCAACGGGGAGCAACTTGGCAGGGGTACCAAGATTACCCTTTTCCTTAAGGAGGACCAGGTATTAACTGATTCCGTTATTGAGGGTTCTGTCAGTAGATAATTGACTTTGTTCTGTGTATGACACTGACTTGATGTGTATTACTTGCTTGTCTACAGCTCGAATACTTGGAAGAAAAGAGGATTAAGGACCTTGTGAAGAAACACTCGGAGTTCATCAGCTATCCCATTTACCTATGGACTGAGAAAACAACCGAGAAGGAAATCAGCGATGATGAAGATGATGAACCCAAGAAAGAAGAAGAGGGAGATGTTGAAGAAGTTGACGAAGAGGAGACTAAATCCAAGAAGAAGAAGATCAAGGAGGTTTCTCACGAGTGGCAGCTTATCAACAAGCAGAAGCCCATCTGGTTGCGCAAGCCTGAGGAAATCACGAAGGAGGAGTATGCCTCTTTCTATAAAAGCTTGACCAATGACTGGGAGGACCACCTTGCTGTCAAGCATTTCTCTGTTGAGGGTCAGCTTGAATTCAAGGCCATCCTCTTTGTACCAAAGAGGGCTCCATTTGATCTCTTTGATACCCGCAAGAAGATGAACAACATCAAGCTGTATGTCAGGAGGGTCTTTATTATGGACAATTGTGAGGAGCTCATCCCCGAATACCTTGGCTTTGTCAAAGGTGTGGTTGATTCAGATGATCTGCCTCTCAACATTTCTCGTGAGATGCTTCAACAGAACAAGATCCTTAAGGTAATTAGGAAAAACCTTGTGAAGAAATGCATTGAGATGTTCAACGAAATTGCAGAGAATAAGGAAGATTACAACAAGTTCTATGAGGCTTTCTCGAAGAACTTGAAATTGGGTATCCACGAGGACAGTCAGAACAGAGCTAAATTGGCCGACTTGCTCCGCTACCACTCAACCAAGAGTGGTGATGAATTGACAAGCTTGAAGGACTATGTTACCCGGATGAAAGAGGGCCAGAAGGATATATATTACATCACTGGTGAGAGCAAAAAAGCAGTTGAGAACTCGCCATTCCTGGAGCGGCTCAAGAAGAAGGGCTATGAGGTTCTGTTTATGGTAGATGCTATTGATGAGTACGCTGTTGGGCAACTGAAGGAATATGATGGAAAGAAGCTTGTATCTGCTACAAAGGAAGGATTGAAGCTTGATGATGAGACCGAGGAAGAGAAGAAGAAAAAGGAGGAGAAAAAGAAGTCTTTTGAAAACCTGTGCAAAACGATTAAGGACATATTGGGAGACAAGGTCGAGAAAGTGGTGGTCTCTGATAGAATTGTGGATTCTCCATGTTGTTTGGTGACCGGGGAGTATGGCTGGACCGCGAACATGGAAAGAATCATGAAGGCGCAGGCATTGAGGGACAGCAGCATGAGCTCTTACATGTCCAGCAAGAAGACTATGGAGATCAATCCTGACAATGGTATCATGGAGGAACTGAGGAAGAGGGCTGAGGCTGACAAAAATGACAAATCTGTGAAGGATCTGGTGCTGCTGCTCTTTGAGAGTGCTCTCTTGACCTCTGGGTTCAGCCTTGATGATCCAAACACCTTTGCTGCTAGGATACACAGGATGTTGAAACTGGGTCTGAGCATTGACGACGACGAGAATGCTGGTGATGATGCTGACATGCCTGCACTGGAGGAAGACGGTGCTGAGGAAAGCAAAATGGAGGAAGTCGACTAAGATGCCAATGCCTAAGTTGCTCTAGTGGCTTAGTGTTGCGGTCGTTTCCTATAAATAGGTGCGTGTGTGTAAGGGGTAAATTGTCCTTCGAGTCATTTACATGTGTCTGCGTCTTTTTTTCCCCCTCGTATGGGAGGCTTTGCGAGGTTTGTCTGAGGGTGGCACAGAATAGCTAACATTTTGTACTTTGTTCTTAATTCTTAAATCAAATACTGTCCGGTGCCCTGGCTCTAAATCACAACTGAACATCTTGCAGATAAACTTGTCTTTGGCGTCCGCCATTCGTGCTAATTAGCTAAGCCTATGTCCTTTGTACCTCCAGATGCGGTCAATCTCCAACAACAATTTCCAATTCCATGCTGCTCGCTCACTTCACGGTGGAGTTATTTAGACGCGAAAGAATTTATGTGATTTGATTGAAATCATTTAACAGACAACATATTTTAGATTAATTTTACGAGTATATTATCCATTCAAATTTTACAACCTTAAAGTGTAATGAGTATTATAATTTTTCAACATAATCCTTAATTATAAAGATGTGAATTAATTTTAAAAAGGCTTTTAATTCTTGAACACAAAACACATTGGATAAACCGAATTTTTTATAAAATCATTTTATTTTTCAGTGTGATTTTTATTCTTTAAAAATCCATTGTATCCTATCCAAAAAAAAAAAACAATTCTTGCATATTTTACCTTTTCGAGCCCTATATTCATAATGAATGGCGGAGCATTTTCCTGTGAGCAATCATTTGTTATCTGACCTATAGACATTTTGCAACTCGCCATGGCTGGAGGATGACCTTGTACGGGCGTCCTCTGTTTAGGGTGGTTTCTTGTGTGTGGTTCTGAATTTTTTGTTCAACCAAAAATAAAATGTGAAACAGATATGCTCTGGAATATAATAAACTGCGTCTGATAAAAATTTTATTTAAATTTAATAATGGTTAATCCAGGATAAAAAATTGACAATCTTCTAAATATCCAGTTGTAATCCAAGTGTTATCCATTGTTTTAAGACAGGTTATGCGTGTTGATTTGCTTATTGAGCTTACAGGTCTGCGCAGATCTCTGGCTCTAACTGCGTCATAATATTTAAAAGAAACCACAGTTTATTTATGGAGCTCCCGAGTCCCAACAGAAAAAATTATCGACCATACCATCCAGTATCCAAGTCAGAAAGATTTGACCGGCCCCTCTACAGAACACAATCCTATGCCGTTTATTGTGTTACAGATGCCTATGTTCGAAACGGAAATCAACACCAATGATTATAGTGCAAACTGAGTTCCATTCAACCTCAAGCAAAACCTTAAATTAAGTAATTTATAAATCTGATAGTCAAATTAACATCATTGTAATTCATGCTGACAAAACCCTAGGGTGGTGGGAGTGAAATCATTGAAACAATTCTCACTTTTAACTACAATGGCAAAAAAATACATCAGCTAAAAGACAGCAACACCTTCAAGCGAAACCAGAAGAACTCGTTTGAGCAGCACCATAGCCACCACCTCCGCGACCAAAGCCGGGCCTTCCACCAGACCCCTGTTTTTTCAGAAAGAACTAATCAAGTGAATCAAATGTAAATTTTTGATAAGCATGGCTTTTATAAAATATTGAACTCATGCAACACAAACTAAAACCAGTGAAGAGTTTTAGACAGACTAGCTTTACCAGTTTAAACATTCATCACTGCATACATAATAGCAAAGGAAAAGGAAATGGTACTAAAAAGCCTACAAGGATGAACCATCCATGGCCAATCCAAATGAACAATAAAACTGAATATAGGTATAACTAGCTTATAGAAAGCCAAAAGTTAGAATGAGTGCATCAACAAACCAAATATGATTCATCTAAAACATTTGAGATAATTAGATGAAATTGGACAACCTAGTATTTAAATATTTCAGTGTTTTATTTTCCAGCAGTGCTGCACATGCCAGAACATTTCAAGCTTCGACTTTTTTTCATCCTTGTCAGAAGCATGTCACTAGATCACCATAATCAACCCTTTTTTTTACAATACCAATGTGAATAGGTCATACTAAGACTTGCATGCTATTAGAATTGCCACAGCATAACAACAGAAGACAGAATACAAAGAAAAATAAAATATATCAAGGTGAAATTACCCTGAATGAGGGCTGGAAATCTGCAGGAGCACCTCCCTTGTCACCACCAAAATCACCACCGCGAGGGCCTCCACGATAACCATCACGGTCACCAAATCGTGGACGGTCTCCATCAAAGCGAGGTGGACCTCTAGAGATTCAAATGAACAGGAGTTAATCAGACTCCAACAACCAAGAAATATAAAAGGTTGTGTGACCTTATAACAGCAACTGGTCAAAATTAAATTACCGGGGACGGTCACCCGGTGGACCACCCATTGGTCGACCAGTTGGCCTTGCAGATTTCTTCAATGTGGCAGGAACAATTTCTGATGGTAGATTGAGGTAAGTCCTCAAAAACTCAATTCCATCGTTAGTGAGATACCAATAATAGTGCATCCAAGCAAATGACTCACGAACATACTCCTTGGATTTGAAGCTCTGCATTAGTTTAATCACCTGCAGATTCGGGACATCGATGTGTGGGTGCTTTGCAAGGTTGAAATCCTTTTTTGCATAACAAACTCCCTCTACATGTTCACCAGAAAGTAAAGAATCAATTAATATAGATAAAATGAATGAAAACCTCAGAAATTCAACATTAACAATACAATAACTGAAAGATTAAAAAAAACACACAGCGTCTCTAATCCAGATTGAATTAAACAACCCAGCTCTCTTCTGTCTAGCCCATTTTTCAGTTTTCACTAATAAATTGATTCCTTCTTCCCTTCTAGATTTAGTTCTCAACAAGTATGCAGATAGGGAAAGAAGTGCTTAATCGCAAAGCAACATAAACACCACCACAAAAATGTATTAACGAACCAAGCCCAATTATGGTCGATATGTATTTTTAGTCTTGAACAAACTAATAAACTGAAATAAACAAACCTCAAACTCTTTCTTATTTTTTTCCAGATCCCAGGTTGAGGAAAGGATCTAAAGCAAACAATAATCAAAAGAAATAGCGAACAAGAACAGTTAGAAAAAAACTGGGAGTACCTTGAAAGAGATACTTCGAAATCTCTCTCCTGTTCTTCTCCGGAATAATCTGACAAACAGCATCAAAAGATTATAAGAAAGCCACATTCATCCATAAACGTCTGTAACGTATATATTAGGAGAAAGTTACCATGATTGCTGGCCGAACACAAGGAAAACCCTTTTCTTCTTGCAGTAGCAGCAGATACGCAGAGCAGCGACTTAGAAGTTTAGAAACCCTAGTTGATTCGATTATGATTTTATATATGGAACCCTCTTTGAATTCGGGTTTTAGATGGGCTTAACAAATCGCGCTCAAATTCTGTTGGCCCGATTACAGTTGTTTTTTTTTTTTAAAAAAAATTATAAATGTACGCTGCCTTTTTTTTTTTCATACATTTTTTCAAAGGCGGCTATTAATTTTCATGATAACTAAAAATATCTTATTTTTTGAAAATTTCTTGCCTCCATCCCCAATTCCATGCGCCTATTCATATATAATCTATTCAACTAATACTTTATTAATAAATTATTAATTTTATCCATAAATGTAGACCTACACTACTTGACAAATATATACATATACCTATAATAGAATTAATATAGTTAGAATTATAAATTTTACTTATATTTTTAAATATATCTCTACTCTACTCTAAAGAATTTAGGGCATAGAAGAAATGATGACACATATTTGTTAATAATAAGATACATTAAATAGGGATATATTAAAAAATAATAATAAAGTACTCATAAATTAATGGAAAATTAAGTTATTTATTAATTTTAATTTTTAATAAAACCATTTATAATTTTCTAATGAGATCAAAATCACAAACAGTAAATTTACATAAAAGAAAGAAATTCCCAAACCAGGGGAGTAAATTAATCTAAATGCCTAATTAAAGGGCATAGACACCCTTATCCATATACAAATTAAATAATTTATTCAAATCCTAAAATCATGACAGGTGATTGGCAAAATCAAACTTACATGGCCACTTCCGCATTTGAAATATGACTAATTTAAATCAAATTAAGTTATAAATCGATCGTATATTTGTGATATGGAGTATTGAAGAAAGAATAGCACCAACACTTCTGCTTTTTACATTTGGCCGAGTTACTAAAATGGAGGAAAATAGGAGCTTTTTCTTTTTCGGCTTGGGTTGGTGCTTTGTATTATTGTATATAAATAATTTTGCAAACATGCATTTGCATTGTGTAGACTTGCAACATAATTACTATAATTTTAGCTGTAAACATAATTTTGTAGTAATTATGAAAGTACTTTCATAATTACTATAATTTTAGGATTTGTAGACTTGAAAGGAAAAGTAACCCTGAGTAACTTTTCTTGTGTAGAAAATGAGCACTGCGTGTGAGGCTCAACGTTCACTGCCAAAATCAGGATCAGATAATAGAAAAGCTCAGCAATTTCACCAGTAATTTTACTGTTACTTTACCCTAATTTTATTTTCTTGTATATTCTTGTAGCTTTTCAAGCTTCAAAGCATGTGATTATGCTAGAAAAATAATGTATGGTTGATGAGAAAATGAAAGGGAAGAAGAGGAAATGGCTAATTTCTGAATTTTAATTGTGTTTTGTTATCCTGCATGTTCTTCGTAAAAAAAACAGGAGATTGTGTTAATCTTGCTTTTATGTTTATTTTAACGAGAGAAGTTCTTTTGTCTTTAGCAGAGTTGGCTACATGCAAGAGGTTACCTAGCAGATTCGATTCATCAGACATCAATTGTGGTAAAGCTTTACATTAATTGCTCCGCTTTAAGCCTCCTTGTGTTCAATTGGTCTTTTTCTGCATTTTTTCTCTTAACCTTTATTATGATTTAAATTTTGGACCAGTGAAGTGAGTGAACTCAAAGATGTCATCTACTGATACAGGTATGTGCTCAAAGATAATTCCCAGTTATTTTTGTTTCCATCGGTATTGAACATTCTATGCATATTATTTTCCTCGCCATCGTGATGGATTTTGATAATTTTTAATTATGAATAATTCTTTTAACGTCAGAGGAAAAAACTAAAAAACATTTGTTATTGAGATGTTACGGGTTTTTTTTTTATATTTATTTGCAGCACTCAATTCTTAACTCTTAAAGTGAAAGACATATGCATTAATCAGTTAGGAAGACATGCAATAACTCTATAATTGTTGAAAGTCAGGTTTATAACTGAATCATTTCCTTCTATCTAGTGTCTTGAATAATGCAGCCTGAGATGCTTCAATAATGTTATGTTGAACCATCTTTTACTATAGTTCAGAGTCTGGCAGGAGCAATGGCAACCTATGTAACGACTGGATCTACTGGAATCCGGGTCTCAGCCCATTGCCACAGTAGTCCACCCGCCGTCTCACTGAGACTAACGGGCTGCCGGGGTCCATGGCCCAATACCTCCAACCCATCACTGGAATCGCACTCAAGGTGTTTGCCACAGTAGGTTGTTGGAGCTGGGATTCGAAACCCCAACCTCCCTTTAGCCTCAGTAAGAGACTACCAATTGTACTGGTAGTCTCTTACTGAGGCTAAAGGGAGGTTGGGGTTTCGAATCCCAGCTCCAACAACCTACTGTGGCAAACACCTTGAGTGCGATTCCAGTGATGGGTTGGAGGTATTGGGCCATGGACCCCGGCAGCCCGTTAGTCTCAGTGAGACGGCGGGTGGACTACTGTGGCAATGGGCTGAGACCCGGATTCCAGTAGATCCAGCCGTTACATAAAAGGTACCTTTTATGTAACGACTGGATCTACTGGAATCCGGGTCTCAGCCCATTGCCACAGTAGTCCACCCGCCGTCTCACTGAGACTAACGGGCTGCCGGGGTCCATGGCCCAATACCTCCAACCCATCACTGGAATCGCACTCAAGGTGTTTGCCACAGTAGGTTGTTGGAGCTGGGATTCGAAACCCCAACCTCCCTTTAGCCTCAGTAAGAGACTACCAATTGTACCATGGTACAATTGGTAGTCTCTTACTGAGGCTAAAGGGAGGTTGGGGTTTCGAATCCCAGCTCCAACAACCTACTGTGGCAAACACCTTGAGTGCGATTCCAGTGATGGGTTGGAGGTATTGGGCCATGGACCCCGGCAGCCCGTTAGTCTCAGTGAGACGGCGGGTGGACTACTGTGGCAATGGGCTGAGACCCGGATTCCAGTAGATCCAGTCGTTACAACCTATCTGGACATTTGCTGGTTGAAAATGGAATTTTGGGAAAGGGTGCTCTACTAAAAGAGCCTGGATGTATAGGTGGGCCTTTTGCTCCAAGGATTCAAGCCAATGGTTTTCATCTAGACAGACGAGGTGAACTCAACAATGCTTCCACTAGTTTCTCATACTCTTCTATCAATTCAGGTTTGTGCTGTAAGATTTCATACTTTTGTCAATTATTTCTATTATTTTAGTGATTGTCTCTCAATGATTTATTAAGTTGTTTTGTCCCATTAGAAAACGCAAATGGCATTGTTTGAATGTGAAATACTTTCTAGTCGTAGTAATGACTTACTATGGTCAAAGGGGAGTACTGTATCGGTCTATGCTTCTGGCAGGAAGAACAAGACTGAACTCAAAATGATTTGAAGATCATAAGCTGGTTTATAATGCTGCAAGAATCGACTTGGTCTTTGCGTGTGTTTAACCTTATCATTATCTCCTCTTCCACTAATTTTCTATTATTCATGATGGTTTTTAATGTGTTGAAGGAATGACGAGACGACTGGGAGGAGCATATTGCTCTGTCACATCATGTGTGTCTATTTCTTATTGGCGCACAATGCACTACATTTGATTTGTTAATCCTTAAGAAATGAAAATGAGGCTTCCTTGGTTGCATCTTACTTTTCTTTTGTAGATGTGTAACGTTCAACCATGTAATTGCAATGTAGATTCTGGCAGATGGGATATCAGCTTATCTCAACATTTGAAGCAGAATCCTGAATGTGGACTTTTAGGAAAGGGTGGTCCTCTGAGAAAGTATGGATGTCTAACTGGGGTTTCTGCTCCAATGGATCAAGACAGCAATTATCATCTCTCAACAGAAGTGTTACACCATATCAGCCTCCACACCTTCATAAGGTGCGATTGTTGCTTTATGTTCTGGTGCTTATTGTCACGGACTTGGTCTTTTGCTACCAACGACCGCGCGACACTAGCAAACTTCCCTCGATCGGATGCTAGTCAGCCTCTCCCACGAATGCTAGATATAGCTAGCAAGTAAGCAAAGATGCTAAGAACACAAAATAAAGAAGAGAGCTATGAGAATGCTTAGAGAAAGCTTATATTACACAAATGCTTGAATTGCACAAAACTCTTGGATTGCTTGGAATTGGTTACAAATGAACTCAACACACCTATATATAGGTATCCACCTCCTCAATGGACGGCCAAGATCAACTTGATCTAACGGTCTACATTTGTGTTCTAGATTATTCTACTCAACTCTACACAAATCAAGAAACATCTTACATGTTCTACACATATCTACAATGTTCTAGAAAAATCTAGCACAATCTACATGTTACTTGAACATTGTGGGGAATTTGTAGAAAAACCTCTCACGGTGCGTGACATTATGTAGCAGAAGATTCTTTAGCTTCACATGATTGTATTATTATGGTGGCAGTAATTACAATATTTGGCTCACAGGCCAGATGAAAATTAATGATGTCCTTGTCCTTAAGATGAATCGTCATTCAAGGAGGGAGTGTAAAGATGTATATAATGATAAACCATTCAATTATTCTGAGCTTCCAGGTCTGGAGAGGTAATAAGAGGAAAGAAGGGGGATCGGTAAATTCACTGTCATATTTAACGGCATAGTTGGTTTCTGTTGTTGATTGTTTTCTTTTTGGTTCAATCCATATGCATGTATCCAGTCTTCTAAGTGCTAAGATGAGTATAACTTTTCCAGAATCATTTGAGTTGATGGAGAAAGCATATAAAGCTAATGAAAGGAAACAAAAGAATGTTTCAGATGAGCATAAAGGAAATTTGGACTCAGATATTGAAGAAGGTATTTTCTATGAAAATATTTGGCTTTGGAGTTATCTGTAAGTTTTGAAATTGCTTAGTAAGGTTGTAACAGAATATAGGATATCGACGAAAAGCCAGCTGGTGGCATCTCATTGGACAATAAGAATGATGAATCTGAAGTGTCTCTAGCATCTAACAAAAATTCTGACAAACATGAGTTGAAAAGTTTTTCTTCGGGAAGAAATGTTGGTCCTGAAATGACTCAAGAAGGGAATGTTGAATTCAGGTTTCAGAATTTTTAACTTTTAAAAACTAATTCACGTTTTGAGTATGACAATAATCTAATCTTAAAAGTTGACGTTTTTTTTTTCTCAAAACATAAAATTATGATAAGAAAATATAGTCTTCTTTAAAGATTGTTTTTGTTGATTAAATCACCACTTTTACATCAAACAAAAACTGTAAATTCATTTTAATCATAAATGAAAAAATGCAAAAATATTTAAATCTTTTAAAAATCAAACTTGATATATTTCAAACACTAAGAGACTAAAATATGAAAATGAGAAGGAGAAAGAAAGAAAGACACTTGGTTTTATCGTTGTTCGACTTTTATCACCTATTTCCACTTCTCAAGATATAATATTGAGATTCTTTCCACTAGTGATTCTTTTTCAAGGGCAAAAATCAAATCAATTACAATTCTAGACAGATATGTCATAAGCTCACACTCTCAAACTCAAATTTTTATAAAGTAAAACTTGAAGAAATACTTGAATAACTTTTAGCTTAGGTGTTAAACTACCTACAATAAATATTAAAGTTTAACTTACAAAAAGAAGTATAATTAGAAATTCTTCAAGGTCAGATTATGAGAATTACAGAGAGTACTAGAGCCAAGAAAATGATTATGCGAATAATGAAGATCAAATGGAAGGAAAACTTTTCTAAAAATTGAAGAAAGGTTTTTTTTATGATTATTTGTTTATCTAATATATAAAATATTTTTCAAACAAGTATTTACAGTTTTTTTTTGAAAATTAGCCCGTAGAGACAAATTTACATTTTACAAAAATTAGTCGTTATTTTGTTTTTAGTAAAAAAATGTTATTTATAAATTAGAATATTCGATTTAAAAGAATACTCAATTAAAAAAACTATGTTTCTGACCAGTTAAAAAATACTCTTACACAAAAAAAATTTCAACTTTAAACTTCACTTTTAACATAACCTATATTGATTTTACAGATTATATCCTAAGGATCCTCTTTAATGCACGTACAATTTACATCTTAAATGTTGTCACATATTTACCACTTTGAAACTTTAAATCTGAAATAGGTGAAACAAAGATACAAATACAAATTCTAAAGTAGAAATCATGGTTTTATAAGCATCAAAATCTTTGGGATACTATTTATGTAATCTTTGAGCCAACAAGAAATGCATCTGTAGTGTTTATAGCAGCAAACAAAATTGCTTATGAGCACAAGTCTAGAAATTTTTCTTCTCAAAAAGTGGAGTTCTGCAGAATCTCATGGTCCATTCTGCGACTCAGAAAATTTCTGAGCAATTATGCAGTTCTAGTACATCAATTATGCCTCAGGGTGTTCTTGAGGAGATTAAACAATCTGTTGCATCAGAAGTCACTGAAAGTCATTTGTCTCGGCATCATCATATAATGATACAGAGAACAAAAAATCAAATACTGCAGGTCATTCTGGTTTATCTCGGCATTCTCTTACTTTGGCAAAGAAGGGTATAGATGAAATGGATGCAGTGGCAGCAACCTTCAAAGCTGATTTTTTCCAATTCTGGAAACGTGGGAAATAATCTGACTTCTGAATCCATACAAAGGGCAGATTCCACAAAAATTCCACGAAAATCTCATTTTACACATTAGGAATAAATTTGTCGCCATTTTGGTTGTGGCTACTAATTTTAGGCCACAATACTCTTCTTCGGGATGGATCAAGGAACAAGCAACAATGGTGCATCCTACTGATCACAGTCAAGAAATATTTGAGGAATTATAGAAGATGATGTCTTTTTCGTAAGTCTCAACTCCCTTCAGTAATACTCAAAATCTCATTTTACACACTAGGAATAGATTGCTCTGTATATGGGTCTACGCTTTGACATGGGCATGCCTATCAGATACTGGATTCATCATAAGATTTTGTTTTTTGGTACAGAAATTCATTAAATGATTCATGACATGGGGAACTATTAACGACTACTTTTGATTTCGAAAAAGGAAGCCCCGACTCGAGCTTTCTTGAGTAATTTTTGTATGGATTATGGAATACTACGCTTTGAATATGTTAAACGTGAATCACGTGGATTATCGGATACGATGCTTTGAATATGTTAACATGAACGCGTTGTTCTCTACTTCTGCATGCTTAATTTATTGCTTTTTTTTTTTCGCAACCAAATCTGCTTCTCTTGCAACCTGAATTTCTCCAATGCAGCATGTTGATCTTTCCGACTTCTACCCTTATATGTTAGAATTTTACCAGAAACAGGGGAACACGAAATGAATAATTTGGTTTTATATTTTTGAATCAAAAAATAATTGCTGTAACCAAAAGTCTTGTTATAAAGATAAGAAAGTATCATATAACGGCTTGAGTTTACGAGAGTTGACGATTAATTTGTCTCCCTAGATAAAATTGCCCAAATTTGTGGGAAGTTGAAGATTAACCCATCAAACATATAAAATGGCCCCATTGTGAGGCAGCAAAACGACTCATAAAGGGTCGCTACGTTTGTTCCAAGCAAACCAAGCCACAGAACAACTCATAAAGTAACATGCGCCCGCACACTGAATAGAACGATATGATCCAAGAATGGTAATGGTTTTGGTTCCTCCGTCAAAATCTTAAATTGACAATAGCAATACTTGAATAAACTAGGGTATTCCACACGATACAATAAACCATTGAATTACATTTTCAAGTCCTCTGACCAAATGGGACAATGGTTTTCAGACTGGACAGGATTGGATATCATTTTCAAATTCAAATATCTACGTAACCTAGAGTACGAATATTTGAGTCAAAACTTGAATATAGAGTGATTCTGTGCTATACAGTAATACCTTTAGATAACTGGAACAGCTATACACTCCCGAAGTATCTTCTCTCTCTCTCTCTTTTTTCTTTTTTGTTTTCCTATATATACATGACACTAGAATGATACTATGATAGAGAATTACTTACACCAGATAGCAGAACAAACAGAGGGAACTCATAACAAAAGAGGAAAAAGAAAATAGTAGCAGTTGCCCCTAGCAGCTGAAGCTTTAGAACTGTAGCCTATCACCTTGGCACAGCATTTAAAAAGAATTCAGTAGTCCAAGGCAAGACTAAATGGAAATTCAGGCACATCTGGCATGATGAAAAATCATCTAGTCTCACTGCTTAACAGAATCATTCAACATTCTTTAGTAGGTCATCTTTAAGGACTTTGTTTGCACCAATTGCCTCCGAATCGATCTCATAGAGCAACATTCTCTGTACCATCAATATCATCAAGTGTCATAAATTTAAGTCAATAACGAATTAACTTTACTGGGATACAATAAAACATTTTGGAAGAGAACAAATGGTATCCAAAAATGAGAAACTAGTGACAGCAACATGTCTCAGGCACTTATAGAAGTTGGTTGCTCATTAGTCATACTGCAATTGGAACCCACCTGTGGCATATGGAGAGCACATAAGTGGGGTCCACTGGTGACACATTTCCAACTTGTGATAACATCATTATTATTTGGATAAGTTATTAGGTTTAGCAACTTATTCTATCATATTCTACTAATCTGATATAAAAGACATGAATGGGGCTTCTAAGTATGGTTGATATACAACTAAAAAAGGACATAATTTTGTCTAATTGCCTGCAAGATAGTGTGCAGCTAGTTTTATAATTTAATAGAAAAACTGCAAAAAGATCAATTATGCATGGTACTGATAACACGCACAATGGGGAAAACATAATCTAGTAAAACAGCAAGAAGGAAAGTGGGGATTTGTAGATACACTACTTACATGATCCTCAAAATCAGGGCTGGTCAGATTGATAGAAAGGTTTCTCATCAACAGCAGCACCTGAAAAGTACCATAAGAACAGATAGATAAATAATGGAAGTTGTGCACAATTACTCTATTAGTTAAAATACATACTGGGCCTCAACCTTTCAACTAAACATACAAGTGACTGATAAATCCATACAGCCTTGAAACAGAAAACTCACTGTTTCAACATCTATAGGATCCATTTTTTTAAGTCTCTGCAGATGACCAGTAGCATTCGGATCAAAGACACTGCCAATGAAGGTATAAACTTGAACAAAGTCAGGCAGAACTGCAAATAAAGAGGCAGTGTGAGTGCAATAAAATACAAGAGTAGAAAAGACATGAAAATACACAGGCGTAAAAAAAGGCCCAAATTTTCATAAAAAAAAGGTCTCATTTATTGATGGCCCACAATAGCACAGGATAAATATGGCACAGATTACACACATAAATGGTCATCCTAAAGAAACTAAAATATGGTGAACAATGAAAAATAATCATAATTTGACACAAATTTGGCATCAGAGAGAAGGCACCAAATTTGAGGGTGCACCTATGACAAGGTATCAGGGTAAACTTCCAGACTATTAAGCAACCACGTAGCTATATGACTGCTGGTCCTTCAAGCTTAAATACAGACAGAAAAATGACAGTAAACATTGTTCTACTGCTTAAGGGTCAGAAAACATCAACACTTTCCAAGAATAGGATACTTAGAAGAACTAGTGTCAGGTAAAAAAAGATGTATAATTGTGCCCTCTCAAGGATAAGATGAATCCACATGCACGTTACACAAAACATGCACCAAAAAAATACAAGTGGCATGCACAGATTTTAAGCTGTCACATACAGTAGCCACATACATTGAAAAAAACTACATCCTAACCTAATTCTGTAAACTTGCCATGGATTAAAACCCCATTCCAGAGTGATAAAAACTAAAACAGGTATGAAAATATTACTATTGATTGATGCTTTGGATTACAAGATAATAGCTATAAAGAAACAAAAAGGAAAACTTCACCTCTCAAAGGATAGCCAGTATTTCCAGGCTCAGTTGTTTCTCCTATTGTTTTCGTCCTCGGAGTACTCTCAGTGCTACTGCAACATTTATTTGCCACAACTCCTCCTGCAAAGAACATAAAATTTGGAAGCAAATGAGACCAATAAGATTAAGTTACCCTAAGACACGTTTAGTGAAAAAATATGAGAACTATGAACCTTTTGCTTGATTTGATAAACTGATTGCCGGCATATTATTTGTCCAGGAAGCAGCAGCAGCAGCAGTTATAGAGTTCACAGGCATTGAAGAAGAATCAGGTCTGCGAACATATCCAGGTTCAAGAAGAGCAGATGATGAATGAAAGGATCCTGAAGATTGTGGGAGCATTGGAGCTGCCAAGGTTAAGACAAGTAAGATAAAGATATATTGCTTATCTTATTTCCATATTGGAATTCCTATACATACTTAAAATGGGCCATTCTCACCATTTTTTTAGGCTTTTTGAGGATATGGATGAGCAGCCTTCCTTTTAGGCCTGGGGGGAGGAAGATGTTCATTGGTTCCATTCTTCTGAACCTTGAGAAAATATTTCTGTGCATGACTACGTATCTGCAAAATAATGCTTCCCATGTTTGGTGGTCATATTGGCTTTTTGATATTTGAAAACATAAAAAAAAGGGGAGGGGGGAAGGTGGGTTTGCATGCATTCCAATCATGTCTAAACAACCACAACTCACGTTTATTGAAAAAATTATTGGAATTACCGTGCCAAAAAGCCCTTATCAAAAAGATCAACATTCGAGATTATGTAAACTAATTAAGAAAACATTTTTATGTGCCAACAAAGGACACCAAGTTACCGGAGTAAATATTCAACTCAACAACATTTATGCTTCGCCAAATGACATCAAGTTACTATACTTAACATTCAACTCAAACAATTAACAGCAGACTGCCAAAAAAATGTGATCAAACAATACCAAAACATGAGAAAGAAAGGACCAGCCATAGTGAATTTCTGAAGGGCGACAACGACAAATAAAAGTTTAAAAATTTTTCAGGGATGAGAAAAGGTAAAATATCATCTTTGGCATACCTGTATAACTGTTTTAGACCCAACAAATGCTTCAATTTTTTTCCAGTCCCGATCAAAGCTGAAAAGAAACAAGGAAGAAAGGAACTTAAATGGCCATCAAATTCCCATCCCCAGGAATTGTCGATTAATTTTCCATTAGACGAAAGCTTCCAATAAATCATGAGATTTTTAAACAGTAACATTGATGTTTCTTCTGGAATGATGAGCAAAATAAACAAAAATTCGTTTTCTAGGTCCCATATTTTTCTGCATTTATATGTGAACATGAACTAAACCATGAGCAGTATGTCATTGAATTGCATCAGTGTGAGATGGGGAGGAGACTGCAGCTCTACCTTTATTTTAATTTGTTCACATTAATTTTTTTCCTGATGCTTTGATAGTAAAACTTATTTTTTTAATCACAAGGCATGCTGGACTGTGTATAAAATATTTACCAATGACTTTTTGAGGGTGTCTGTCTCAGATTCTTTTATGACTCAGACAATATTTGCACATTTCATGGGTCACCCCAGGTGCCGGCTGTTTCTCTATATTTAGGAAAATGCCAATTTGTAAGGAACCATTAACAGAGCAAGCTTATTTACAGTAATAAGTAGTTCTAAAAATGCATAACCTAATCTATTTACTTCAACAGACACAAATCAAAAGCCCATAAATATAAGGACATATAAACATAAATTCACTATGCCTACATCAAAACTTCTCAAATTCGAGAAATAACATTCTGCAATTCTTCAATTCCATTTTATCTTCCTTCTAATAAAAACTTCAGCGGATCAAGCAAAACGAAAACTAAATTTCCGAATTTATTTCAATTAAAAGCACAAATCAGTGTAAACACATAAAGTGAAGCAAACCATAATAGAACTGGAAGCTGAAAAGTTTCATTAAATTATAGGAAATTGAGAAATTACAGATGGAGAGCTTCGAGGAACTTGTCGTGTTCAGGTTCTGTCCAGCTCTCTCTAGACTTGGTGATGGTGTAGGGTTTTCGGATCTTTTTACTCGGATCCTCCGATGAAGAAGTAGTGGACGCCGTTGGAGGTGCTGTGGGGAAGGGTCCTAGCCCAGGTAAGGCCATTGCGCTCGGCTGTAAGTAGAATCCTTCAGGCGGGTTCGGGTTTTTAGAGACCATCCAGATTCTGAGATTTGGGGTTTTAGCTTTGAATTAGCGAAGAAATGAGGCTTTTGCAGGAGGACGACAGGTTCTTATACGAAGCATCAGGACAGAATCCGATGCATTGGTTCCTTTGGTGAATATGAAGCAGCGGCGTATAAGAATAAGCCACGCTATCGTATTCCAAAAAATTTTAATCTAACGCAAAGACTTTTTATAATGGTTAAATAAGGGAAATAAAATTCAAGGATGAATAATCTCATTCTCTAATAATAATAATAATAATAATAACTTTTGATTTATATCTCAATTTATGAATCTAACTATCAACTGGATGATATGATAAAAAAAGATATAATTGTTTTAATTTTATATAAATTTTTTAAAATTTAAAATACATTAAATATTCATTGCTCCTAATTAATTTGATTTTGATGAAGTTGTGATTAGTTTTATTCTTATTGCATGTATAAAAAAAAAAGTCGCTTTAATTGAAATTTCAGTAATGGGCCTATTAGGATCCATTGACATGAGCAATAGCTTAACATGGATGGGTCTGAGAGGCACCAGATTTTTCTCTAATGAACGAAATGAAGAGCGGCGGGTTCATAAAGGAGAAAATGGAGGAGGAGAATGAGATTATGAACCTCGGCAAAAGGGAGAGCACGTGGCAAAATGTGAGCAGATCTAAGGACTGATACGTGTCTTAGGGGTCAGTGGCAGTGGCCACACAAATAGTAGGAGAAGATATTTATTGTGTTGTGGGATTTAAAACTGCACCAGGCAAAGTGCACTCCATCACCTTGTTCCTTTTTTGGATGTTGTTAGTTTTATCTCTAACTAACGCTTGGTTGGTAAAGAAAATAATAAAAAAGGAATAACTTTTTTTATTTATTTTGGTTTTAAATAACTTTCAAACCTAATTCAAATTGTTTTATTCTCTTTAAGTAATCTTATGCTTTGATTTTAAACTAATTACTTCCCCATTTTCAATGATGTATATTTCATGCTTTTTTTTATAAGAAATATATTTCACGAAGGTAAACAATTGAACGAAAGCTATAAAAAATGAATAAACCGAAATTTATATAAAAATAACAAAACTGAAATGTGTATAGAATTGAACTAAACTATTATGATTCGGGGGTTTTATAAATTATTTAATTAATTATCATATATCATAACTATTACCATAATTTTATCAATGGTAATATATTAGAATTATTCATTATAATTTTATTATTACCATAAATTAAAATCAATTGCCATAATTTTAAAAATTACTATATATAAATTATAATCATTTAACATAATTTTATTAATTACTACAAATTAAAATTAAAAAATATAAATTATGATAAATTGTCAATTCATGACTTTATCAACTATCATAAATAAAATTTAATCACTGTAAATTAGATTTTTTATTTAAAATTAATCACTATAATTTTTAAAAAATATATATACATATAAAAAAAACTTTGATTGGTTTGGTCCAATTGGTTTTTTAACATTATCAACCAAACCAAATAAACTAAAGTTTTCATATATACAATCAAACCAATTATGCCGAAAATTGAATAAACAAAATCAAATATGCTAAATTCAATTTGTTTTCGATTTGTTGTTTAATATATTTCAATTCAATTTTGCATACCCTTAGTTTTTCGGCAATAATTGAACTTTACTCCGCAGTGTAGCTGCGAAAATAGGAGAAGTTGTAGTTTATTTAATTTAATTAGTATCTAACAAAGACCATACGTATTGGGAAAATTAAAAAAAGGAAAACCAAATATTAGGTTATGAAAAGAGCAAATGTCAACTCTTAAATGAGTTGGTATATCGTAGTTTCAGAATAATGTTACATTATAAATATTTTTTCTTTATATGTATAAAATAAAATAAAATTTATGTTTTTCCATAATTGAATTTCGATGAGATACTAAATATAAAATAAATTAATCAGTTATAATTTACAAATTTATTGTTTTAAATTTATAAATTTATCAGTTATAACTTGCAAATATTTATCATTTTGAACATATAAGTTTTTCGTTTTGAATTTATAACCTTATTGTTTATAAATTACAAGTTCATTATTTTTAATCTACAAATTCATTGTTTATAATTTTTAGATTCATTATTTTTAACTTGAAGGTTCATTAATTAGAAGTTACAAGTTTATTATTTATAAATTACAAGTTTATCTATTATAACTTACTGTTTCATTACTTACAGATTCATCATTTTAAAATTATAGATTTATTGTATAAAAGTTATATGTTTATCGTTTTAAATTTACAATTTCAATACTTACAAGTTCATTATTTTTACCAAATTCACCATATTCAATTTTATTTTTCTATGTTACTCACTTTTAGTTCAAATATTTTCATTTTCAATCATTTTTTTTACAAAATTAATATTTTTATCCCAAATAATGATAAAAATCATTAAAATATTAAAAATACTAAAAATAAAATCAAATATGCAAATAAAAAATTAATATTTGTAAAACAAACTTGAAATATATATTTTTTCCTTTTCTCTTTGTGAACAATAAGAAGAAAATAGAAAAAGAAAAAGAAGAAGAATATAGTGAAACAAAACATGCTAACAGTAAAAATAGTCTTATAAATAAAAGGAATATGTATGAAATATTAATACTGTAGTGAAAAATATTATTGTAGAAATAAAAAATACGCAATACATTATATATATGAATTCATGATATAATTTGCACGTTCACCTTTTTATTTTGGAGCAGAAATTGGATTGGTTTGATAGATTGCTTCCCGTACAAACCCTTGAAATTTTAGGTTGAACTCCAGCAGCAAAATTTGATAAGTGAGGCCCAAAACAATGGTAAACTGAAATTGGGCCTATTATTTCTTAGACAGTGAAAATAAATAATATTATATTGAATAGTTTTTGAACAAAAAATGCATTCCACTTTCATAAAAAAAGGGAAAAAGAAAAGGATTTGGATATCCTCATGTTGTCTTTGAACATGATTAGTCATGTTTAATTAATTTCAGTTATTCTTTTTCAATGAAGAGTCAGAATTAAATTTTAGATTAAAACATTAAATAACCCTTAGTTGTTTTAATCTAACCCTAACTTTGTTTATTCTCTCTCAATGAACTCCGTTAGTGTCACTTTTCTAACGAAAATGCTATCTTTTCTGAACACTCTACTTTATCTCTATCCTAAATTTTTTAAATAGAAATAAAATTTTAATTCAAATTTCAATTTAATTCTTAAAATATTTAAAAATAAGATTTCTCTACGAGAATTCCGAATATTTTAAATTTGTTATTATTTAGAATTTTTTTCAATATTTTTTAAATAATATATTTTATATTTCTAAAAATACTGTTAACAATGTTAAACGGAATATAAAAAAAATAAGATTTTAGTTTATATTACACAAATATATCAAAGAAAAATATTAAAATTCCAAAATATGAAATATAATTTTTTTTTCGTAGAATTTTATTTTTTAGTATACCATAAATCAATTTGACACTCTCTTTATACTTTGACATTTTCATATCCCAATTTGAGAGAGGGCGGCAAACTGTTAATATTGAGGTCTCTGTAATTGCATCCACCATTAATTGAGTTATATATATATATATAAGATAAATCGAATAATTTATTGTTTGTTTACATATTTAATAGTTATCTTGCAATTTTATATATGATGATGATAAAACCTTGTTCAAATTCGAGCGATGAATTCTATAATATTTTTATCATATTAGAAGTTAAAGTTCTGCACATTTCGATTTTATAGGTCTTTTTGATGAACACAGTTAAGAGTCATGTGAATTTTTTATTATTTGCTCTAGACTCGATGTAAATTGACGGACAAGGATTGTTAATCTCTTACTTACTTCAATCTATTTTTTGGTGTATGTGGATATTGATTAAGTTTTAGCTACATTTTCACTTTGTTTACTTTGCTACATGTGAGGATAATTTAATCTAGAAGTACCAATGCTTCTATATTCAATTTTTTGTTGATGATAAGTAGCTTTGTGTTGTTTATTTTGTTTTCATTTTAATCTATATATCTTGCATGCTTGCTTGAGAATTTAGAGGAACTAAGAAAGTGACAGGGTACGTATTTACTAATTTATATTAGTTTTGTTTCTTGTGCTGGTAAATTCACTAGAGTTCTATTGCTCAGCAGATACCCATTTTCAAAGATTTTGCAGTGTGAAGTGTTTTGGATTTTTATTACTTGGTCTCTAATTATTATTGTCAAGCTAAATCTCATGTCCAGTCTTTTGTAAAATCCGTTCCTGAAAACAACACCATTTATTTCAAAATATGGTAGAAGGGATGAAGCAACCCGGTGCCTCAATAATGCTTGTTTTGGAAACCTATCTGCAGGCGGTCGTGATTCTGTTAGCGAATTGTTAATTCACAAGCTAGTGCAAAACACTCCCTAATTAAAGAGGCAGGGAGTGATATTGCTTGAGCCATTTAATCTGCTTATTTTGATCAAAGTGGAAATTATCTTGTCCACAATATTATGATGTTATAAGCAGACCATTAATTTTTACATTTTTAACAGATATTTATATACATTTATCACGTATAGTTTTTGCTTAGCAGTTACCAAGCACGTGCAATTGTCTCCAACAAACACTTCACTTCAGTAATCAGGAAAGAGGATCTACTCCCTAGTCTCAGTTTAAATAATAGCAAAACTTAAGTGAGAATTGAGAAGCCAAAGCCACTGTAGAAAAAAAAATGTAATTGAGACGTCAGTGACAGTCTACAAAGCGAATAGGCTTCCCCCCCCCCCCCCAAAAAAAAAAATAGATGAAAAAAATGTTTCCCATAATAAATTGAAATTTTTTAAATTTAAGATATTTTGAAAATTATTTCTTATTTTAAAAAAGGCATCGGCAGACAACCTCTCTCTGTTTCCCACACATCTACAAACAACATGTAAATATTTTTTCAAATAATGATAACATGTAATTTTTTTTTTCAAATAATGCACAAAAAAATCTTACTAACCAAGTTCACATTGCCTTCTCAATTATTTCCCTTATTATGAACAACAGAAAAACAAAATTAAGCAAAAAAAATTGGTTGAGAAGCTGTCCCTTGGTTGAGAAAACGGATCATATTTGGAATGGTCAAACCCATTTTTTTACTCTTATTTTAAAATGAAAATTTTATTTCATTTTGCCCAAAATTGGTCCACCCACCATTTCTTAGAAAAAGCCCCAAAGCGAATCTGAAACAGAGTGTTGAACTATGTCAAACATGACAACTAGGCAACCAGAAAAAGTCCCTTTATTTTACAATTTTTTTTGCATTGACTGGATCTTTCCTAATCTGCACCATCCCCATGGGATGATTGAACCTTTCAAAATTTTCAATTATATTGACCACCAAGGCATCAGCAATAGATTTAATTTAATTTTTTTCGTTTTCCCTTTTAACAGCTTCCATAGATGCTGTGAGGCAAAGCCGAATCCAAACCAAAAATAAATTGAATTGATCTCAATTCGGTCTAAATGGTTTGACTATTCCCATTTTTAATTTAATCAGTTTGTAATATGTAATTAGTTTTGTTTAGTCGGTTCAATTCAATTTTAAAATTCAGAAAACCAAAATAACGAAACTGATCAAACTTATATATATGTTTTTATTACATTTCAAGATAAGTGATAACAATAACACTGTAAGTAACAGATACATTACAATACAAAGGTTTTTACTTTCATACTTCTTGCAATTTGTAATAATTAAATAATTAATGATTTTAAAAAAATGAAAAATTGAAATTACAAATCACAAATTTCTCACAGTAACCCTAAAGCTAAAGCATTTTTTCTCCCTTCATTACTCCATATTCTCCAGTCTCCACTGCCGCCGGCCCGCTGCTTCCTTCTCCTTTTCCTCCACAGCCGCTGCCTCGTCGCTACCTCCTCCTCAGTCGATAATAGCAGTTGCCGACCACTTTTCAAGTTAATTAAGAGATCCTTCTCGGTTGAATTTGCCTTCTTTAATTTGTAACTAAATCTTTTAGAGACCTACTCTTAACCACATAGATACAAATTGATGTATGCCATGCTATCCTTGTTTGTTGAAAATCAATAGAACGGACCAAAAATATTTAGATGTTTTGAGTTTATATCCAAAAATCAGCCCTACACCATGCCCAACCGAACTAACCGATCAAAGTGAACCGCTATAAATCAGTTCATTTCGGTTCGGTTTTGATAAAATAATTGGTTTGGTACTTGTGAATTACAGTTCGGTTTAGATCAGTTCTGTTCGGTTAAAAAACGAACCGGAGGAATGCTCACCTCTACTGCTGAGTCGGGTGCCGCTGACAGGAGTCTCAGGGCCCAGGTAGCCCATACACTAGGTTTCCCGGCAAATGCGCACGGCCGCAAGCAAACCGTCTGGAATTTAGAAAGTTCAATAAGTGAGAACGATGTCGTTCCATGCAAAGGAATATCCAATGAGCTTTCCTTTGCTTGCTGGACCCACTACTCTGCGGTCGACCATTGACCATTGACCTCTTGGAGGACTTCTGTCATCCTTCCTTCCTACTTCTTTCAGTGTATATAAGTCTCTCCCTCAAGATCGGTCTCCTCATTAATTCACCAAAGCTTATTTCTTCTTCATCTGCCTCTCGGTGTTCTTTCATTTACTGCTTTATTGGCTTAGGTCCCTCCAATTTTCTTATGGAAATGAAGGTAGTTAAGATATAGAACTCTCTATTCTCTTTGCAGATTAATTACCTCCTAACTTGCAAAGAATCTTGTTTACCACTTTAATTTTCCAACTAGGAAGATACGTGCATGATTGATTTGCTTTTGATTTTCTTTATTTAAAGGTTATTTGTTTTTCCTATAAATTTTTGTACTTCGGTTTGATTTTATCATTATCGATCATGGGTTCCATTTTATTCAGATGTTAAGAGACTTGGTATTGATTATTTGATATGTAGATCAACTATTAATGTATGATCTTCGTTTTTTGCAGAAAGTAGTGTTGAAATTGGTATTGCACGATGACAAAGATAAGAAAAAGGCCATGAAAAAAGTCTCTGGCATTTCAGGTATATTCAATAGAAACTCCTCTGTTTGGCTGCTGAATAAAATGAAAAAAAAAAAGAAAAAAAATATTTTCTTTATTATCTTCATAAAAGGTTGATATTTGATCCCATGAAAGAAGATCCAGATCTTTATTTGATGAACTGAATCTTTTTTTTTTTTTAATCTTGTACGGAAAATTTGTAGGGGTGGAGTCGATCTCCCTGGACAAGGACATGAAACTGACAGTAACAGGGGACGTTGACCCAGTTCACATAGCAAGCAAACTGAGAAAACTGTGTCACACAGACATAGTTTCTGTAGGACCAGCAAAAGAGCCTGAAAAGAAAAAGGAAGAACCCAAGAAAGAGGAGGCAAAGAAGGAAGAGAAGAAGAAAGATCCTAAAGATGAAGTGGAAGAGCTTATTAAGCTCTACAAGGCATATAATCCTCACCTGACCTCTTACTATCATGTAAGAAGCATAGAGGAAGATCCAAATGCTTGTGTTATTTGCTAGTTCATTAATTAGATCTTAAAAGAATTCCCAAGAAGAAAAAATTAAGAAAAAAAAAGGTTCATTAATTGGTCATCTTAATAATTGGGGATCATATTAGGACCCATAGGATAATTTTGTACATTAGGTGATGTGGGAATTTTCAGCTTCATGTTTGTTTGTCTTGTTCTTGGCTATATATGTATCAAACTTTTTTGAGTTATCAAGGGATACATATTATGGTTGTTAAAGTGCCTTTTTTGGGGATACAGATATGTAATTGAAGCATATGACATATAATTGTGAATTTGCGATTTTCCATAACGGGGCCAAGTTTTCGTGTTTATAATACAAAAGTGATTAATTGGAAATTTTAATGTACTCTAATAATGCAAAGCTAAATAAAAATGGGTTTCGGGGTGGTGTCAAACAAATTCTGTGCAGATGGCATATATCATTAGTGCTAAATAGATAGTGGGCTGGTCTTTTTTGTCCGAGTTGTTAAAAGATGGAATATTATCTAGAAAGTTCAAACTTTGCATTGTCCTTCTAAAATAAAGCAGCCAAATTTTTACATGTTACGATTAAACAGTACAATATTATATGAATTTTAATACAACATGATACATATGAGATTATCTTGTTATAATACAATTAAATATCGTTTAAAAATATTTTTAAATATTGTGAATAAAAATTAGCAAATTAGTTTATATTAATAATAATAGTATGGATGATTAAATATTTAAATTTTATTGTACCTGCATGTAAATGTAGATGTGTATATTTATTTATATTTATGTACATATTATACGATATTAAATTATTAATAAATTATAAAAATTAATATATACTTATAAAATATTAATTTTAGTTATTTGTTATTATATATATGTATGTATATATATTTATAAATGTGTTAAAAGATTAAACGATATAAAATAATATATTTATATGAATACAAATAATGATACAATATCTTTTATATGTGCAAAACATGAATTACCAGATTTATTCCGAAATCAGGGTCTACAAGTTGTTTTTATTTTATAGTAGAACATACATTAATGGTTTGGGAGAAATGCTTAAACTTGACGAGCCAAATTCTCCATAGGAATTTTTGCCATAACAGTGAAATCCTACGTCTTTAAGCCTAGCTAGTTATGTAACTTCCAAAATCTTAACCCACATCACAATTTTCTATATTATAATTTATAGAAAATTATAGAAAATCTTCTAGAGATTTTTCAAATTATAATTAAAAATAAACGTTTAAAAAATTAACAATTTATTTTCTATCATTTGAGATAATGTCTATACATTTTATATTATATAAATTTTAAATATTTTTATACAATATATCATATAATTTTTCTATATTTAAAATATTTTTATATAAATTTTTTAAAATTTTATATACAGACAAATAATATTTTATAAATATTTAGAATTTTGATCGAATAACTATAATTTTATATTATAATTCTAACCATCCGTGCAAAAGATATTTATCAATATTATTTTTTATATATGGCACTTTTATCGGAATGAATTAATGGAGCGGATCAAGATTGACATTTTCTTCAAGATTATTGACAAGCACTTGATAGTTATCCTATTATTTAAGTTTCTGGCTCTTTCCAATTGCTTTGTTATTGATTTTTCCCCACTTGAGAGCTCTAGAGAGAGCGATGTGAAGTGGCAAATATGAAATAGATACTCTAATAAGCCGACACACTTGACTTGACCGGATTATGAAAGAAAGGAACTGGAAGACACAGCTACAAAACAAAATTATGTATAGGCGTCTTCATATCCTGACGGACCTGACCTCCATCTGTATATATAATGCTAATTTAGAACACAAGTCTTATTTAATTAATTATTAGTTAATTAATACCCACACTGACACGTGGTAATGGTCCATTAGGAAAGGAAAAAAATTGTATCTGTGAAAGAATTCCAGTCCAAAATTTCCAGTGATGCCAAGAAAACCATCCAACACATAAATTAATTAGACTAAACATATTTATTATGGAGTATGTGGTCCATATCAATAACTTGGTAAAAATCAATCCAAGAAAACTACATGAAATTTCGGTGTAGGCCTAAACCAAGTGATGGGTAAATTCGGGAGAGAAAATGTTCTATATATTTGTCGTCATCATTTGATAGGAATAGGATGTTATAGTAACGTAGCTCTACGATTTAAAATGATATTAAATTTAATGTCATTTTCTAACCTTAAAAAAAATTATCAAAATGTAAGACATCGTGACAAAAAAATATGCAGAAATATTTAAGCAAGTACAGTTGATAATAATTATATTTGATGATATCGTCAAAAGGTATAATGGCAACTTGGCATCTCCAGCAAAAAAATATTGTTTTTTCTTTAGCTCATGAAAAAAAGACAAGCTGACATTAATTATATATATTTTTTTAAAAATTTTGGATAGGACATAATAATATACATTAAATAATTTTATTTTCATTAATAAATATAAATTTAATAATTAATAAATTTAATATATATCACTTTATAATTAAATTAATTTAAAAATAATATTTTTCTCTCTCCAAAATCACCAAGCAAATGTTATGATCAATTTTCAACTATTTATTCTTTTGTCTTCCGTATTTATTTTTAAATTTAATACATACTTTGTATTTGAAATTTTTAAATATTTATATACTTACATTTGTTATATTATTTTATATAATTTGAAATTATACATGAAACCATGAGTCATGCTATTAAATAAATAAATCTTAGATTTAACTTATTTCATGAGGAATAGTTAAATCTAATAACCACCCAATTTAATTAGAATAATACATACTCAATACTGGTAGGCCTCATGCCACGTTTTGCCTTCATAGCTTTAAATCTTAGGAGGTGTCATGTCGTATGCAATTAAGACACTAGCATGAACAGATTAACACAACTTGCATTAACGTGATGTTAATGAAAGGAAATTTTGTCAATTCCAAATCCATATTGCTACTTATGTACCCAGCCAATTATAAAAAGGACCAATATTCCAAAATATACATAATTAAATATTTTGCTTATTTGAATTTATTCAATTAAGTGATTTTATTTCTTTTCGTTTTCGACCAAAAAAAAGTATTTTTTTCCTTTTTTTCTTGTACTGCTATTATTGGGTAACATCATTGCTTTAAACTTTATATGTTAATCTACAAATATCCGGAATCATAAAGTATAGACTTAATGTGGATAAACATTTCTCCGAATTAAATATCTAAAAGAATTAGAAAGATTAAATTCACTAATAATTTTAACACTTGTGCTAAAATAAATTATGTCATAAAACAAGTGTAATATCATTATTATTTTCCCAAGAACTAAAAAAATAAAAAATAAATAAAAGGGAGAGAGAACACCTAGAATTATCAAAGATTTAGAAAAGCCTTATTCACAAATCTTCATCTTCCCACATCTCAAGCCAATTCCGCTGAGCCTCTTCAAGTCCAAGTAATGAACCATTCTCGTTAGGATCCAAGCTTGTAGACAAAGCTCCATAAGCAATCCCAAAAGCTGAAGCCCCAAAAGTTAGGAAAGTTGTCAAAAATGGAATCCATTTAGGTACATCCCACAAACCTTGGTCCCCAACCGTTCCAAAGAAGTTCAAGAATGCCAAGCCAAGGGCCATAGGTACCCCTACAGAGACCAAAACTCTTGTTATTATCTTATTAAAAACCTCCTTTGGTATTTCTTCATCATCATTGCTAGTCTGTTTGTGGGTGTTCTTAATGTTGAGGTTACTTTCTTCTGTGGCTGGTGGTTTTCTGCTGGTAAAGCCTTTGGCGTTTGCGTTTAGCTGCCATTTGTTTAGGTTTGTGGGGAGGAGAGCAAGGGGCTTATAATTTGGTTTCCATGGAGGTGAAGGATTCGTGAGATGAAAGGGAGATCTTTGCGAAAGAATTAGAGAGTTCATAGTATCTTAAGCTATATTCATTTTGTTTTTTCCATAACGAGTACCGATTATCTGTTTAAGTTCTCATGGCTGGTTATCTCATCCAAACGTGGATGAATGGTGGTATTGCTCGCTGTTAATTTCTCAAGATATTAACTTCTGATTTTTATTTTTGTATGATATTTTGTGGAAGATTCTTGAGGTCTTCATCTTAACACGTTGATTGCCGTTTTCGATATGATATATTTAGATAGAAGTAGAGCACAAAAATAAACTATTTATCACTTCTGTAGAAAAAGAAGGGCACAAAATTAAGACTAATCTCCATTTGTACAATTCATATTATGTTTTTCACTAAAAAGAAAAAGGCGGAACTCAATTTCAAATTAGCTCATTAACTTGATGGAAAAATTATAAATCCTCCTTAGATAGGAGAAAAAAACCAAAACTATGAAGAATCCTCTTGGGCCTGACCCGATTCAAAAACTGCGGACCGAAATGCAATGGGCTAAGGAAAAAAATGAAAAATGTGAAACTAAAAATAATCAGTTCTTATTTTCTTACCTCTTATATATCAATAGGAAGCTCCCCACAAGAAAAGATGGGCGGGGAAGTGATATGAACTATACATATGCGTAATCGACTAGTGAATTATTCATACGTAACTCAACCAATAATATATTATTTTTAAAAATATATTATTGATAAAATACATAAACATATGGACCGGATTTTTCGACAAGTATACCAAAATCCTTCCATTTATAAGAGTTGACTATAAATCCTCCGGCCTTCTGAGCTTCTCATATGATTTTCTTGAAACCTGCAACAAAGCTAGGTGTTAAGTGCTAGTTACAGAAAAGATGAAATGTTAACTTTTTAATTTTTTATATGACAAATAAGATAATACATAATTAGAATATTCTCTACTAGGTGGATCGATCATGTTTTCCAGTTAATGAAATATTTGAATTTTTCATTCTGGAAACTGAAGACCAGAGAGAATAAAGATTTTCAGCAAAATACTCTCTGGTGTCTAAAGCAGGCAATCTGTTATGAAAACTTATTTTTTTGGAATATGGAATCCAATGAACTTTCTCAAGAAATGATTAGTCAGGCATAATGGGATCAGTCTAAAATCTATGTAGTACTAGTAGCACATACGTGATGGGAAGATGGTGAATAGTGAGCAGCGCCAGGAACTGCAGCTGGAGAATTTGGAACAGATTTTGCCGGAGAAGCTGATAGAGTTGGTCTGATCAATGGAGAACGAACATATGGAAGAATGGGAGAATGCAGTATGGGACTATGATAGCAGGAGGATAGTGGACTTCGATGATAGGGAGAAACTGGGGAAGCCAATGGAGTCCGCCGCTGAATATGTGAAGGTGATGCTGCTGCAGGAGACCTTATCAGTAGTGATCTTCGCAAAGGTACCACATCGATTTTAATCCTTTCAGGGGAGAAAAAAGAATATCAGTGGTTTAGTCGATTAATATCTATGATGCACAAAAGAGTATTTAAACTGACAAGCGACTTTCCCCTTACTTGCTATGAACATCAACATACTCATCAGTTTCATCCATGATTTCTTCCTACAAGAATCGAAAGTTGACAATGTTACTATTTGCTCATTAGAAAATATTCTTTAACCATGCAAGTGCACATTAATTCATTTTATGTAACTACTAACCAGTAACCAGAACATAAATTGCTAATTTTAATGTTGTGCAGTTAGTTAAACTATTCATCACCTGCAGTAGTTCCTCCATGACATCTTCCAGTGTTATGATGCCAATGACCTCTTCATCTAAAGATGGAAGAGATTCCAGTTTTCTGATTGAAAGATTTCGATCTTGGTATTCACTTTGCAGCTGTAATTTTGGGTGCAAATGATCTCCCAGCTTCGTGAGGATATTTGGTGAGTATAGATATGGTGAGTGAATACAGATGTTCAATTTCTCGTTCTGACCAGGCTGATGACTGATCCCTGAATATATTAATAATAGATCTTAGAATTTAAAAAGAAATAGGAAAATATTTTAAATGTATATGTAAATCTTAATTCATCAATTCTACCTTTCAAGTCCGCTTTTATTTGTTTTGAATTAGGATTAAATTTTGTCTTGAACATGCCGAGTTTGGATTTTGTTTCCTCTGCAGTCACCTTAATATCATTTTTACACTTGACAACAACAGCCATGTGGCTATGACCAATTTGAAATAGGTTTAATATATCATAAAGTGGCAGATGATCATGTACCCTATTGCAAATTGTAAGATCAAAAAAGGCATATACGTTAGTTATTACTCTGATGTATGTATCATGAAAGAAGAACGTTTTTGAAGCTCAAAAATCTGCAACCAAAAAAGAACCAGGATATTTTAATTTATACCTTGGAACTTTCCTGATGGTTACTTCTCTCAAAGTCGTTTCATCTTCTGGACGGCACTTGATTAAATTTTTAACCTATGAAACAAAAGATCAGCTCAGTCTTACCACATTTCGCAATTGAAAACATGTAACAAGCATAACAAGTTCATGATACAGTCTGGTATCCTTCTTTATATTGCTTAGGGAAGGGCGTGAGGCACATGAGACATGCTTAATCCTAATTTTCCCTGAAATAAGCTAAATTAATTCAGACTGAACATCAGATGTTTAAGAGAGGAGACAAATGAAGAGCAAAACCCGAACCACAAAACAAGATGCTATTTCCTATTTTCTAACTAAAAAAATCAGCTTTCAGTCTTCCAAGAAATTCAGTGAAAAAGTAATCTTTAACTGCCAGTGTGTCTCAAACTCAGTTATGTGTTATCATGTAACTATGCAAAAGGAGGCAATTACAGTTTCTGATGTGCTTACCAAAATCAGGCCAATAATATTGGCTGCATTTCCAGAATAAACGGGTATGCGACTATGCCCTTTGCTTATTATCAGCCCCATAGTTTTCCTGGGGCAAAGGAGAAAAAAAATACAGATTTGCATCAGACGGTAAATATATAGTGGAAATTTCTAAAGTGATTCAAGGACCATACTCATCAAGTTTAGAATTTATATCAAGTGAAAATATTTTAGATAAAGGTGTCATGGCGTCTTTGGCTGTCTTCTGAGTCATATCCAATGCACCAGAAATGACAGTGGTTTCATCATGTGTCAGCTCTCCACCTTTCCCTGCCTAACAATTAATCAAACAAGAATATCAGGATCTGTATCACTTCCAGTTCCTGAAAATTATCATTTTAATTTCATTTTCTGAAAAATGGAACCATCATGCTGGTTTTCAGTTAATCTTAGCAGATAAACTGTGGCTTTGCTAGGGATGTTCCAGCCTAGAGAAAGGAAAGAAAAAGAAATAAGTTTAGGTGCACTAACCTCATTTGCATGCATGTCAATCAAGGTCTTCAGTTCTGCCCGTCTTAGAAGCGCAGAATGCTTTTTGCCAATGATCCAATCCAACAACTGTCAAAAAGGAAAAATCTTAACATTAATTTGACCTTCAATTTATTATAATATAAAAGAGCTGTAAAATTTAGATCCTGATTTCCACCATCATAGACAAGCATCTTTTTCAAAGCAGAAACTGATGAAAGTTACCTTACTGATTGGATAAGCTATTGGGAAGAAGACTATGACAATCAACCGAACTAGAGGGGACATTTTTGCACCAACACTCAGTCCATACCGAGAACAAACAGCCTGAGGAATAATCTGAAAAAAAGCGGATATAACATTAAGCTATCAGTATATTAATCATGTAGTCTGAAAATAGCTTGTTCGCAAATATTAGGATTTTACCTCACCAAATGCAAGGATGAGAGTAACTGATATCAGTATAGCACCCCAAGCTGGAAACAGCGCATCAAGGAAGATAGGCAGAGCCTTTATACATTGAACAAAATAATTCAGAACTAATAAACTTTATGTGGAAGTTTGAAAGATTTATGGAAGGAGATACATACCTCCATTGCCAAAGCATTGCCTATGAGGAGTGTACACAGGAGCAAATGCTGATTCTTAACGATTGGCAGAATCTTCTCTGCTATCAATAAAGCATAAAAATCAGGGGTGTCTGGCACACGGCAGGCAAGGCACAGGCACTACTGAGGGAGAGGAAGAAATAATATAGTAGAACATACCTGCATTCTTGCGGTCTTGAGGCTGGCCAGCTTTGACAAGGACCTCAAGATCAAGTAGGCTGAGAGACATGAGTCCTAGTGTAAGGCCAGACATGATGCCAGCAAAGCACACTAGAGTCATACATATGACTAGATACACCCAGAACATGGGTTCACAACATGGCACATCATTTGCTGCCATTTCTTATATGACAAAATCAACAAAATATCAGAACTGTGGATTACTGAAGAGAACGTGGAGCTGTTGATAAAGGATGAGAAGTCAAGTGATTAGAGCCTAACAGAGGTGTTATATGAAGGAAACCAATGCAACATCTGGATCTCACTGCTTCATAGTTTAGACTTTTTGAGTTGACATGATTATCTCTCAGAGGTTTTATACCCGTACTGGATATATATATATATATATATATATAAATAGAGAGAGAGAGAGAGAGAGAGAGAGAGAGGTTGGCTTATAAAGTCTACATTAATATAACAGAGAAACTTGTATATATAACAAGTTGCAAGTATTGCAGAACTACATAATGTGCATAAGCTGATTCGTGACACCAAATATATATATATATATGTGTGTGTGTGTGTGTGTGTGGCAGTTGAAAAGCAAGCATGCTCGAAGACCATGACTTGGAGATAGATGAATGTGGGGTCTACATTAGTACAACTATTAAAACTAACTAAAATTTGGAATACTAGCCCTTAAAACTGCACCAGTACAGCACAGAGCAATTTGCATGGACAATTGCAATGATGTCAGTAGCATTTATAAATATTTTCTTTCTTCATTAAGAAAACATATTCCAATAGTTCAATATTTCATCGGAATACAATTTTTTTCATCCTCCTCGTTGATATTCTATTTTTGTCAACATTTGCCGACAATGCAATTTGATGATTTTCCACAAAATTTCTACCTATATTCGATGATGATGTTGCATATATAAAAAAAAATGGAGCAGTTGAAAGTTACACAAAAGAATCTCACTCTTATTGGTGTTTTCTAACTGGATTTTATAGCGTGCGAAGTGGCCCATAGTGCCAAGTCTCATCAAAATAAAATTATTTCGGTTGTAGAGTCGCTGAAACAAAAACTACCCTTTCAAGATGAGCAGAAGAGTCATTTGGGATCTCAGATTAATGAATATTCCAAAATAAATTGGAGGATAGTCAATCCAACCTCTAAGAAGCATGCATACATAGAGAGACTTCAGTGCTGTTAAAGACCAATTCAAGGGCGCGTAAGCTTATGGCTGAGGAGTTTAGACTCATCAGAAATGGATGAAAATGATTAAAAAAAGTACTCTCTAATGGAAGACAAGAGCAATAATTACTTGGGTAAGGTTTGTCAGCATTATGACTACTAGCGAATGCCTAAATACAAATGTAAACAATTTTCAGCAGGTAAATATCGCTGTCATGTATCTTCTCTCCCATGTGGATTACATATGCCCGATAAATTATTTTTTGGTCCATAATTGCCACCTTCATCGTAAGTTCTAATAGTTATACCAATGCAAATTTAATGCCAACTTTTCTTCCTTCTCCCACCTTCTTCCGTTGCCCTGTTGTAACTCTTGCAGAAATTCCTTCTTTCCCCCTAATTGGACTTTAAGAACACCATTCAAAATCTGTGCGAATAATTATACGAATAGCAATGTTGGTTCTATAGGGAAAAGGGTAGCCAAATGTTCAGTGCCTGCATAAATTCAGATTCCAGGGAAATAAATGAGCTCAAAGCTAAAAGGCATAAAATGCACAGATTGCTTGCTACAATTAAAAATTTGAGGGCCAAAAACAACTGAATTGTTCAAAACTCAAGAGTGTCTACCTTTCAACTAAACTTGGTTCTTATGTTGCAGCAAGTACATGCATTGTAAGAAAAAAGACCATAGTCTGATTCAACTATACTAGAAGGACGAGTGATAAGAAGCTACTTCTCACAATAACAACATGAGGCTATGAGATTAATGCTACCCCGGAAAAGACAAAACAAAATAAATACAAAAAAGAGAAAAGAAGAGAAAGATCAAACCATATAAAAACTCGTTTCAAAATTATAAAAAACAGTTGTAGATTTGTTTACTCAAAAACTCATGACTACAAAAAATTATTGATTAAAAGTCAATCAATTTGCTACAAAGTAAATAATGCACACTGGCCTGCATATTATCCCAAAAGAAAAATCTTTCAGTAAACTTGAAGAAAAAACTGATTGGGATCCGTGTACTGTGAAAATACAACGCTAATGACTCGAGACTATCTGATTCACGAGTTGGAGCTTCAGGGAATCACTAGGCCCAAGCCCGATGATATGTGCGCCCCCTATAGGAAAAAGAAATGGACATTTTTTACTGCATTTTTTCCCTCGTTTTTTAAATAGGTAAACATTTGATTTTGATCTATGCAATCCATTCAACATTTGCAATTTGGGTTTCGGTGGAAAAAAATCAATGAGCCATATTATTTTCAATGAAAGTCCGTCGCAAAATAGACCCATGCTAGTGGAAGAGAGGCGAAATACAATAGCAGAATCCGCAGAATGCTTTTGTATGATTTTCTATCATTTACTTCACTATTGTAACCTTAAAAAAAAAAAAACTTCACTCATTGTAGATGGATTTTGGATAAATGAATGATTTAATGGCAACATCTCTTATGGGATTGAAAATCAACTAGCATTTTCGCTTGTTAATTAAAATTTTCAATTTTCAATTCGTTTAGCACGCATTTGTTAAATCATTAGTTCATCTTTGAAATAAGTATAAAGGGCCATCAAATTGTACAAAATGTTATAATATGCTTTAATAACAATATTTCATATGGGATTTAAAATTAGCTAATAATTTCGCTTGTTAATTAAAATTTTCAATTCGTTATAGCAAAAGATTAATGAAATTAGAGTAACGGCTTTTGAGGTTATGTTTATAGAATTTTAAAATTTTATTAGATTAAGTCTTGATGTTCAAAAATAATGTTATATATAATATTTTTAATTAACTTCACATTATTAATTGAATAATGATATTTTCACATTCATAATTATGTAACAAGGCATCATAGTAATTACAATAAATAACATAAATAAAACAAATATCATAGAAGATTAAAATTTGCAAGATATTAAATACAATTTATATTTATTTAAATTTTAAATGCAATATTAAAATTTTCTAAATCAAATAAGAAATAGCAACAAAATGCTTCATATTAATATATACGTGCATTTTCCTAAATGTGTTTCGGAATGAAAACTGTCACCATATATTTGTTCAGGCATCGCTTTTCTTTTGCGACGGAATTTACACTCGCTAGATATCTTATTAGCGTCGATTTTCCTGTCGCTAAAAGTTAATCCAAAAATGTTAACACTGGTCTCCGCAAGTAATTTGTTCAGCTTATTCATTTGCCCATCTACAACTCTTACTAAATTGAAATTTTCGTTGCTATATTACATTGCTGATTTCTTCCTAGACAAATTCTATCACTAATACATCACTAAAAGGAAGATAAAAACACTTCATGGACTGCAGACAACTTTTTTTTTTACCCGTTTTATAAGTTTGAGAATTTTCATTTGAATTGTTCTAAATTTGATTGTGCAAGCGCCTGATATTTTGAATTCTATGTCACTTACAATCTTGTTCATATATGTGTGTGTATATATATATATATATATCACTGAATCTGAAATTTCTCTCAATGTAGGCAAATTATTATTCTAGAAGGTGTAATTCCTCTCGAGTAAATGATACCTCAACATAGTACACAGTGGGAAAGTCACCATTCCCTTTGTCAAATTTGCTGAGGCCATACCATTTTCAGTTGTATGTTTCGTTTTCTTGGGCTGTTTTTTTTATATGAGCAAATATTCTGAAAAGAATTTCTAATATTCTCCCTTGCACAAAATGGCAAAGCCTGATAAACTGTTGCGATGAAATATTTTTAGCAGTGCTTCCATTCTTCCATGCCATATTAATCCCTATGGCCTTTGGATCCCTTCTGAATTGACCTTGGCGCTGAATTCACCTTTCAAGTTCTTAGAAACAAGATTTTAATCAAAGAAATTTGTCTACGAGAGTCACTTGAAGAGAGAAATACTAGGACGTAAGAGGTATATGATGCGCAAGTCCTAAGAATAAGAGTCATGCCTTATAAATTTTTATTTGATTTCTACACTTCATTGATGCTCAAGTATAGTTATTGGCTGAAATTTGCATGTTGATAATCTTCCAATATGGATAACAAATAATAATGTGCTATGTGATGAGTGCAAATGCGTGTGTTTCCCTGTCTTGATCCTTTCTTTTCTACATCGACTAGCTAGTTCAGTTGAAATCGTTACGGCATTTACCTTTAACTAGTAGCTCGAACTTGGTATCTAGGACTTGCATTGTAATCGCCAAACATACAAGAGATATTGAGCAAAACAGTTGAGGAGCTTGGCGAAATGAGAAAGAATGGATTTCAATAATCATTACTAGCACTAAACCAATACAAAAGATGACAAGCTGCAAAAATTATTTTGCACTTTCTGCACTCAGATTTTCGACTACAAAATTAGAACAAATAAAACATGCAGAATTTAATCTGCAATGTTGTATTAGACAATATTATATTTCATTTTGATGAGTCTGTTTCTTTTTGGGCGCCTTGTGGGGGATCCTTGGGAATAGTAAATCATTCAGTTGTCTCTCAGCACTATATTCTGACGTGGCCTGCAAATACAATTCTAGTTAGGATGGCAAAGTAAATCACCATAAAAGGCATTCTGATTCTCCAATAGACATTATTAAAATTTCCAGTGTCAATTAAAAGTGGAAGACCGCCATTTTAGGGTGAGAAATTTCAGTTGTTTCATTTAATACCCCAACTTCATTAACCATGCAGCGGGAGACACTAAGAAGAAAAGTGAAACCATCGTAAAACTGCAGATATATCTTTGGATCAATGGCCATATAAAAATTTGTTCTATTTACCAGGTTAACAATTAAAATATCTATTTACAATAAGCATAGCTCTTAAGCATTCACTAAAACTAAGTTTCTCATAAAACCTGGTGATGGGAAGGTAAGAGGAGGAAGAAATAAACAACATAAGCAACAAAACTCATGGTCTTAAGACAATCTACATACCCGTGAATTAAATGCAAACCGCAAAGTCTGGATTTGTGTTTCAGAGCAAACTCTCAAATCAAAACCAAGGGAATCTACACCAATAAGTGCACCCTCCTGTGATAATCACCAGAAAAGAAATAATTGTCTAAACATGAATGAGAAAACATCATACATCTAGCAGACTGCAACAAAATTCTTGGAGAGAAGGGATACACTTAACATAAGCAAAAGTCACAAGGTTGTAGTGAGCACCGAGTATTAAAATTCAAAACATTTTCAATAGCCTCGAAATTGTACACAAAGCAAAATGGCTAGAGAAAAAAGAGGTATTGCTATGTCTGAGAATTAACAGCCCAATTCGACATTAGCAGAAGTAAGAATGAAAATTAGTTTCACATGATATAAACTGAAGGCTTTGATAAAAGGTTCCAGACATCATTTAGGATATCTGCAAATGATTTTAGAACCAAATTTGAAGTGTTACCTCCACTTGGATACCCTTGCATCTCCAGCACAGAGACTTCAAAGCCAGCGTTACTTTTTCTCCACCAGCTTTGAAACGAGCCACTATTCTGCCTGCTGAATGTGCAATAGCATCAGGTTGAGCCTTCTTGAAGTCTTCTACTTCAACCATAGTCTATAGATAAGCAATGCAGAGGAATTAATTTCTGGAAATGTAAATATAAAGCTAAAAACAATTCTAGGGGTATATGTGTTGATAATACAATGCATAATGCACAACATCGTTAAAGCTTAAATGACCTTGCATACACAGGGAAATGATAATCTCACACGAGAGACACTATCTAAATTGGAGATGTCAAGACCACATGCCAATTCTCCACTAGAATTTATGATTTGTTCCTCCTGGGTTCACCAGGCAAACTGTTTGTTGGGGACTTGACAAATCAAACAACTATTCACCAATGATAACTACAAATCCTAACATGGTTTTACTTAGAAAACAGAAGAAAACTCGATCTTAAAATAAACATACAAAATTTCTTTGATCATTGAAATATTTGAACCATGGTGGCATGACTATCTTATTGAAAATTTAAGTGAAGTATGGCAGGAATATATTCCATCACCTTACATGGCATAATTGACATGGGTTTCTAAAAAATTATAAAATCAGCTATCAGGGTGCATACCATCTGTAGCCCATTGTTGTCACAAAGAAATCTGGCCTATCCTAGATCACAACTCATAAAGAAACACTTACAAAAATTACAGTTTCCAAGTCAGAAAAATATAGTTAAGTAAACCTCAGAACACATGTAAAATGAACAAATGTAAATAGTATACATGATGTCCATGAGCTGAAATCAGCTGAATTTTAATCATCTCCAGCTTGTAAAATGAAGTTCCATTTCTTGGGATCTGATTTTCTCCTGATTCCTCTGCCCAGATTGAAATATCATCTGGTTCATGTTTATAACCATTGATCCTGCCAGGATCTTCCAGTTTGCTTCCTCCCTTCTTTCCAACATCATTTATGTCAGTGTGACGTGACTGGTTACTAGACATGTGTCTTTGGATGTCAGTGTGTTCTTCAATAAAGGCGGGTCTTATGATGCCCTGGATAGCTAAGCCAGCTGGTGGCTGCTCCATCCAGTCTATAGGATCATCTGAAGCAACCTAAGCAACACAAATAAGAAATGACATACAAAAAGAGTTCACCTTAAGTGTCTAAGACCAGCATCCACTATAATAATGAAATTTCATCATATTCACAGAAAATCAACTACATAAGTTGGCGTATGAAATAGCCACAGCTATGTCTTAAGATTATCATGTAAAGCACAAAAAACTCGTGAGGGAAGTTTGGCATTGCAATTGGCCGCTTTTGCCAAACTGCTTATTGTTTTCATTTATCTTAGGCTGCAAGGGTTCAAAAAATACTGGAAAATTGAGCTTTGCCAAACAACAACCCGGATAAGCAATTTTGTGTAAATAAAAAAAATAAAGAGAGATAGAGAGACAGAACAGAAAAGAAATATAAAGCAGGTTCGATGCCACAGTTCTAAACTGGCCCTATATCATTGTGCTTTTGCACTACTCTGTCATAACCTTAAACATTTAATATGAAGAATTACCTGCGCAAGCTTTTTGGCAAAATACATTGGATGAGAAGAACGCATAGTCTCCAATTTTGCCCAATCACCTAGAGTCTCATCAGAATCATCTTCTCCATCTTCATCCTCAATAACAGCTACTAATTCCTACAAACAAGAAAAAGAAATGAACAGTAGTTAAATACTAATTCACTTAGATGAACTGATAGCAAAGAAAATGTAAATTGGACCTCTTCGTAATCTTCGTCTTCATCATCCTCATCGTCATCATCTTCAACATCACTATCTTCATCTTCAATTTCCTCAATTCCAAAGTCAATTTCTGATGAGCCTAATAACTCCATCTCACCAAGCATTTCCATAGCATCAAAGCCTATAATGGTTTGCTGCAGAAAAAGTTTGTAGACCTTAAGAAACTCTCAAGAAAATGAAGGACACCAAAATACTCTTATTCAATTATTCTTATGCATAACAATCTGCTAACGTAATTAGAAATTGTCCTCTTTTGTTCCTCTGAAATAACATGCACTTCTTTTTGCCTTGTCTCCTCAAATTAGACAAAAAAAATATGGAGGTCCTCTTCAAATTAAAAAAAAAATTAACTTGGGCATGTGTATCATTGTGTTTACTCAGGTGTACATCCAATACATAGGTTGTCCATGGAGACATTCATAGTTCATACCACAAAATTATTTTCTGAAGTAATGGTTTGCAAAATATCTTCATCATGCTTCACTTGAAAGTATATGTCTGCAAGACACTGGAGCACATTAACAATTTCAAAGGTACAAATGTGTTTCATTTTCCAAACATAAATAAATGTCATAATTATAAACTTCAAATACTTGACTTACTTCCATGTTCATCAGTAACATAAGGCAAGTCTGGCCAGATAATATTCTCATGAATGTCATCATTGATCAAACCAGTCGACATTAGTGCCGCTTTGCTGTTGACCTAAACATAACGCACTACAGACAACATTAGCTATCACAAATGGAATTGACATATGAGTAGATCTCTATGAAGATAATCTTAGTGACATTCTAAAAGATTTTGAGTGGGGTTCATGGTTCATTTTGATGGCATGCAATTTTAAGCTTTTTATTAAAGTTGAAGTGAAAAGTGATTACTTCCATTAATTGACTAAGCAAAGTACAGTAGTTCTATATATACACAAGGAAGCTGATGAGAAAAATGTGAGCTGCTGCCAGCTCAGCTCCTAAAATTCAGCTAACTACTATAACTGATAAATTAACTAAGCTAACTAATGAAACTTCCATGCTACTGCTGATGTGTCCCAACAATCTTTGCCCTGAAAATACTTCAAGTAACAGCAGCTTTAGTATCACATTGTTTATCCTCAATGCTTTTCACCATCACATTGGCACAAAACATAGAACTTAAAAAATTGTGAAGAATTTCTATTCAGAATCAGTTGTTGACTATCATTTGTAGAAAGGTTTGGAAAAAAAAATTCTAATTGAAAATTTGAATGATGTGGATGTCCATCACGCAAACAGTCATATATTCAACACAAAGACTTAAATCTGCACATGCATACACGTAAAAGAGTTAAAATACTACTAATTGAAAGGCATTGGCTAATAAATCCAATATGATACCTCCACAATGGTCCTAGCAGTTTCCTGAGCTGTGAGCATTGCATCTCCATTATTTTCTGATGCTGACTCCGCAATTTCCTCAAAGGGATGATATTTCCTTCTATTCTCACTCCGCTTTGAAGGATCTGAGGCTGAGCTTAAATGCTCAGAAGATGCTCGAATCCTATTCTTCAAAAGACTGCTCCTTCCTAACAAAGAACCACCATTTAATATCCGAAACTTGCTCCTGTATCCAAGTCCATAACTATTAATTTAATCTTGAAAGTACTAATCAGAAAAGATGATGAAAAATGTAGAATGTAGAACTCCAAATGCCCTTTACTTTTGAAGACTAATTAGAAGTACCAATACAGAACTAACAGTGATTCTTTTCCTTATTTATTTATTTTTCTCTTGATGGAATTGTATTCGAAACTCTAAATTTAGCCAAGCATAATGTCTCTGCATCGCGCTCTATCAAAAAAATAAACGTAAATCCAATACCAGGGAATGGCGAAGCTGCGAGAACGTATAAGCGAGCGAGAGGTAACGTGGATGCCATTAATTTCGTCCAAGTTCACCGCGTGACGATAATCTAATACAGAAAGGCATACAAAATAAAGAAAATGCGTATGTTATTCGGTTTGGTAGCCAGGAAAATGCATGAAAATGAAGTAATATTATTACACAAAGCTTAAGCCAGCTATCGAAGTAAGTTTTACAAACTCAAAGATCATAAAAATTCAAAAATTTATGAAGCGTATAGCACGGAAAACAGAGGGAGGAAGGGCAGTTACGAGGTAAAGCAGAGGAGGGGCAGAAATTTGCGCCGGCGGGGAATCGAACAACGGTCGCAGTCTCAATTATCGTCATCATCTTTTCTCTTTATCTTTATCTCTATGTTACAATACAAGCATGAGATCTGTGCGATTCAAAGGGAAGTGTTTGTGCTTTTGCTTTGTTTCAAGATGACTGGATCAGGTATCCGGAGCTAGAATTTGGTGCAGCCAAAAATATAATAACGTCTGCAATCGGACATATTATTGGGCCCATCGGCTATTTGAAAGGCACCGTTTTTTGCATGAAAAACTTAGAGGTGTTAATTTAATTGTAAACTGATTGTAACTATAATTTAAATGATAACTAATTGAATTAAAAAAAGTTTGATAAACTAGCTAGAAAATATAAAATGATATTATATTAATTAAAAACTTTGTGCATATTAAATAATATAAATATGACATTAAATATTTCAATGTATATTATATTAAATTAAATAATTAAATTATAGATAATTGTCTTAAAATTTTGGATTAAAGTATATAATCTATCATTTGGCAAAAACAAAATATAAGAAAAAATAAAAAATTATAATATACTAAATTGATAATTTGTTTAGGAGATTACAATCTAATTTTTTTCTTAAGTTTTTTACTTTTTCAAATAAAAATTATTGGGTAACCGTCAAAGCTGTAGCCTGTACTTCTCTTTTTCTTTCTATACAAAAAGAACTATTTGCATTTTTGTTAATATTGATGCTAAATTTTCAACATGTTAGAGAATTATTATTTTTTTTGGTACTGCAAAATGAAAATGTAAATTTTCAAGGTTGCTAGATTAAGTGAAGGAAACTACTATATTGCAGATCAGAATGCTTTGTTTAAGACTCCTTTTGCAGCTTATCTCAAGTAGAGTAGAAGTGATAAAATTTTCCAGAAATACAAGCAGTGTGGTGGTAAGCTTTAGTATATTATGTGTGAAACGAAGGTTCTTTTGATAGTGGAGCAGTTTCAAAACAAGAATGATTTCTTAGTTTTGTTTCTGCTACACTTCTTCATTTTCTTGTCACTTCAATTTCCCTCTCGGTAACTCCTGCTTTTAGAATATTCAGTCATTTTGCAGGTATGCGCTTTGAAAGGTCCGAGACTAAGATACCCTCGAGTATGGAAAACAAAAAAGAGAATTGGGACAATCTCCAAGTCAGCCAAGCTCGTTGATTGTAAAAGTCATTTTTTTTTATGCTTCTTTTTTTTTTTTTTTTTGGTGGGGGGTGTGTGTGGTGGTGATGTTTGGGGGGCCATAGGTTCTGAATTTTGTGCATTGTTCTTCCAAAAACACTATTCATTTGAATTGGTATTATGATGATTTTCTTGTCGCATGAATTTGTGAAAATCTATAAACTGGTTGAAGAATTGGCTTATTTTAAAATCTTGAGATGATAATATTTTTCAGACTTTGGTTCCATAGATAAAGGGATTGTCAAATGTTAAGGAGGAAGTGTATGGAGCACTTGATTCGTTCATTGCTTGGGAATTGGAGTTCCCTCTTATTGCTGTTAAGAAAGCATTGAAGACTCTTGAGAATGAACAGGAATGGAAGAGGATAATTCAGGTGCTTGGATATTTACTTTTCTTGTTTTCCCTTTAGTCCTTTCTCCTTTTCTCCTTTTCTCCTTTTTTCACTGGCTGTGTTTGGAAACTGTTGGTTACTTATTCAGCACAGAACTTTTGGAATTGCAGGTAATAAAGTGGATGCTAAGCAAAGGCCAAGGACGGACAATGGGAACATATTTCACTTTACTCAATGTTTTAGCGGAGGATGGGAAGCTTGATGAAGCCGAAGAGCTTTGGACAAAATTGTTTTCAGAGAACTTAGAAAGGATGCCCCGCATCTTCTTTGACAAAATGATTTCTATTTTTTACAATAGGGACATGCATGACAAAATATTTGAGGTATCGTGACCTGACATCTTTCTTTGAGCTCTGCTTTTTTTTTTTTTTATCTTTGTATGAAACCTTTGCTTCCATAGCTACAATGCAACCGTCTATTCATTGTTGTCATGTCAAAAAAAAGCCTCTAGCTATAATTTTCTGTTAGAGCTGAAATCTGGAAGATGATTCTACATCTGTCAGACATATCATGACTATCTGTTTTTCAGATTACCATGAGGTGATCAACTGTCACTGAATTTTGATTTTTCTTTTATTAAGGAAGAACCTGGAAACTTGACAAACCGATACAGATCTCATTTAGATAGCATCTGTAATCCTTTATTTATTCTTATCATAAATCCTGATTATACTCGATCTGGTTGAGATCAATGCTGAAAATGCAAATGCTTACGAGTCAATTAAACTTGATGGCATATCAGTATCCGACCAAGTATGTTATAGCACTGTCAGCGTGAATAGTGTCAATATGATCAATGGGATTCTTTTAGGGAAATCATGGTAAAGCTGTGTGTTAGGCAAACAGTTGGTATTACATATGATAATTAACAGTAACAACAGTGTTGTCAAATATCATTTAGTCTCTCTATTTTACGTTCTGTTTCTTTTTTTTTTTTTTGTCATAGCAGTATGGTGTTCCAACTTCTAGTATAATGCATATTCTTTGTTCTTTCTTTTTCCATTTAAAATCAATTGCATGTGGCAGTAAACTGAAATGCTAATTTTTGTTTCTCATTTACTGTCAAGGTAACTTCTTAGTTTCTCATGTAGATATTTGCTGATATGGAGGAGCTTGGTGTCCGACCAAATGTCCCAATTGTTAACTTGGCGGGAAATGTATTCCAGAAGATGGGTATGCTGGACAAATACGATAAACTAAAGAAGAAATATCCACCACAAAGTGGGAGTATCGATACATCAAAGGAAAGTGTGTTAGGATTCGAGGTACATCAAAGGAAAGCGTGTTAGGATTCGAGCAAAAAATGTCGATGAGGTTAATGGTGCTAATGGAGTAAACAAGGACGAGGAAATCCCCGGTGTGTCAGATGAATTGGATCAAGTAGGAAATGCAAAATCAAATGAACCTAATGTAGATGCTGCTTCTACGTGAAGCCTAGATTGAAGCATACAGTTTTTAAGCTGTTGGAGGCTTTATCAGCCAATCTGCATTCTCCTGTTCCGCCAGAACTATAGTTAAGTGAGAACAGAGCGGTAATGTGGAGGGGAAATTTTTTTGTGTGGATTCTCTAGGAAATGTGTCCATTGTGATATGATTGTAATCCCTCGGGCTTCAAAGAACATGTTTTCAAGGAGCATTGAGGAACTATTGCACCATTCATTCGTATTTGATATGCATAAGGCGGATTAATATAATTTGTTCATAAAAATACGAAAGTTGACGAAAAGAACGGCTTCAAGGCCGTATTTACTATTTTCTGTGTCTCGTGGATAATCAAAATTAAATGGATTCCTAACATAGCGAACTGATTTAGCCATGGATCAACCTGTGCGACACTCAAACTGGAGAGGTTGAACAGAATAATATTCAGGATCAAGCAATACGCACACAGGGAAAGGATGAGTCGATGGTCATTTAGGCACAAGAATAACAGCTAAGAACCGTAAACGAAAATTGAAGACAGTCAAAATTAGTTGGTATACCAATCTATGGTATCAAAAATAATGAATCTTTCGCCCAACCAGGCAACGCAATGATCTCGAAGCTCATCCACTGAATTAATAAAAAGCTTATTGTTTTCTATGGATAAACAAAATGAGTGTTTCATTCGTCATCCGTGCCTGAACCCTCCGAGCTTGATCCCCTTTTAACTGTGCCATTTGCAGCAGTGACCTTTTTTGCATCTTTTTCATCTTCCTCATCTTCGCTGTACTCGCTCTCATAATCATCATCATATTCCTCTTCTTCATTCTCCTCTTCTTCTTCAACCCCATCCTCAGCAATTGGTCCCTCTTCAGAAACAGCACCACCCCGAGTTCCAGCCCGAGTTCGTTTCAGAATTTTCACCTTTAAATTAGTCTTTTTGTTGTCACAACCTATCCAAGAGTCGCACAAGCAGTAACAACTCAAATTGTAGTTTCCCTCTGCCACTGCCGGGAACTTGCCCATCACGAGTCTTGACCCATTCCAGACCCTCTCGACTGCTTCTCTAACCGCCTTACTTGTCTCCTTAGCACTTGCTCCAGACCCCTCCATTGTCTCCTCAATTGCCTTAGAAGCAGCAGTGATAGCTGCAGCTTCATCCATAAAATTTACTTTCTGGGAAAACCACACATTGTTTGAGATGGGGTCCGCAAGTAAAAACCAGAAATTCTCTTCCTTGTGAAACGGGAAATAAGGAGCATGGGGAAGTGCACCATTTAGACCATTAGCACGTTTCAGGGTTACCCAAGCTTGAACAGTAACAATGTCACCCTCTTGTATACCCTCTTCACCTTCAGTTTCACATTTAACTTCAATAGTTACAGAAGGCATCATTTCCAGTACCATCTCAACATCTTCTACTTCAGACAAGGAGAATCCAGCAACCTGCCCTAGCAGCTCAGAGCGATCTTGCAGAGTCATATCACAAAAATCTTGAAATGTCCTTACCTTCTGCATTCAGGAAAAAAAACTCATAGACATAATATCCGAAGGACATCATAATGTATCCACATTGGCTTTTATTATGTTGATTGTTGAATGATGTTGGCCATTGTCCAAACAGGCTGGAAGTTTGCAAAATCATTGATTTACTACAATCAAATTCAGTTACTTCAATGAAGGACAAAAATGATGCTTAATGTGCTAAATTTATCTTTATTTTGTAAATGAAATTGTTTTCTAGATTTAGTTAAACCCATATATCTAAGAACTTAACAAACTGAGGATACAGAAAACTCTCATCTACACGTTTGTAGACAGCAAAAAGAAAGGAAGATTATCTATTAAAGCTGAGCTAGGAATCACTGTTCATTACTGTTCTTTTAACAGTAAATTCTCACATGTACCCATCTATTAATAACTATCAGGCTTCTAAACGTGTAATCAATGTCACTGACATGGATTGTTGGAAAATTTAATTTTTTAGAGTTAATTTACCATCATGACCCTTTTCTTTATGTACCTGTCATTCTACACATAAGATGGTATATCCATTTCGTCTTTTACTACTCCAATTCGTTTTTTTCCCTAATCAAATCCCTTGCACAGAAAAAGTCATTTCCCATTTTCTCTTTTACTGTTGCCCTTTCCTTTTCACTCATGTAAAATCCATCTGCCGTTTTCATTCATTTGTGTATCAAACGCTGCCGTTTACAAATAGTTTATTGTTTAAAAGGGTCTCTTTTTAAAAAAAAAATTTTGGTAATTTTATTTAAAAAATAGCATGATCTTATCTCAATAATCATCTTAATTAAATAAATTTCTGAGCATATTCTAAAAATTAATAATATTATTAAATTTTGAGTAAAAATAGCTCAAAATTTTCTTCAACTCATAAATCAAATAAATAATGTTTATTGAACCTAGATCTAAATTACTCAAAAATTATTTGATCTTTTTTCCAACCATATTCACAGAATTAACTAATGTATCCTCTTAAAAGAAGCAACTGATACTAAAATAAAGTTAAGAAGGTATTTAATTGTGATGTTCAAACATATTTAGGCTTCTAGCTCCATGATATGATATTCAACTTTAACTATTATTTTTTTTAAATTGTAAAAATGTAATTATATTGTTGTCCATATATTATCTTATTTAAAATTTTAAATATAAGAGAGAGTTTAATTTCTTTATCTTGATTGATCAAAATTTGATATAGTTTGTCCATTAGCATAGCTAAATAACTTGTTTTTTTTATTATTTTTAAAAATTGTTATTCAATTTATTAAAAAAGAAAGAGGTCTTGGTTGGTCATCTTTAATAATATCCAATCCCTATAGCCATGTATTCAGCATCTTTACCATCTCTAAAAGAGTTCATTTATTCTTTGGGTTACATCTGCATTCATTAAGTTGAGCAACCTCTTATATAACATATTATTGAAAGTTTTCTTTTAACTGATGGGATCACTATATATAAAACTAATAGAAGCTTTTAACCTCAACTAATAGAAGCTAGATCTATCACTTAAATAAACATTTGAAATGGTTATATTTTTATGAGGTTGTATTATATTTCTACTTCATTTTCATATTATTTGTTTCATTTACTGTTTCAATTTTTCTCTTCCGACACAACACAAGGGCTACCTACTAGTAAAAAATTAAAAAAAAAAGTGGTTTGCTCATTAACTGCCAGTGAGAGGAATATTAAAACATAAATGCATGCATAATTTGATATGGAATATGTATTTATTTAATTACCTTACGTGCTATCTTCTTGACAACAGACTCACTGAAATGTGGCAGCTGCAGAAAGGGTGCAATCCCTTCTGTAGATCCTCCTGTAGCCTTCCTTGCACTGAGAGGAACGGCCTGCATCAGTCACCAGCTCAAACATGAATCACAATATTTTCACTTGATATTTAGCATAAGAGACAAAAGCATAATAAACTATATGCAAACATGTTTTAAATCAAATACTAAAGGCTAGGAAAGCCATAACATGAAACCGTTAAGAAAAACATAAAAATCTTTATTAATTTGTATAATAATTATAGACAAATAACCAATTAGCATTCAAGCTTTATCAGCTACAAGCTTTATTGCAACCAGGTTTTCAAGAGAATTATATCAAGTTTCTGAAACTGACAGTCAATTACACAAATATACTGCAACAGAAGATATAAAAACCATCTAGTACTCAATGTGACTGCTGTGCTAGTCACAAACAAAGAGCAATGGAATATGAAACTCCTGCAAAAAATAAAATAGAAGGCAATAGTAACTATAAATCCCTTAAATACAAATTGTAATCCAAAAGATATTTCATACAACTTAAAATATTAGTGGTTTGAGCACAATTTCCCTAGGTGGGGAGATGAGGACGGGAGGAATGATCTTGACAAGCTTTAGCCTTTTCCTAATGGCACAAAAAATACATCATAAAAATGAGAGTTGACTACAGTATCTGAACCAATATTTATGTTAATTGTAATAACCCTGATTTTTTTCTTGTTTCCTAATTTTAATCTACTGAGAAATTATATGTTTTGACATTAATTTATTAAAATTTTTATTATTATACTACAATTTTAATCTAAGTATTTAATTTATTTGGTTTTATTTGTTGGTGGTTATAATTTCTTTTTCTTTAAAAAAAAAAGACATCATTTGAACATAATGATAAATGAAAACTTGTATGTCTAAATCAGAACCTGAATAATGCATTGAGTGAGCTCAACAACCCCAACGGCAGGTCTCAACCATCCATGGCCCTGTGCAGTGCGTGGTATGACTGCCATCTGCAAACCGAGTTAAATGTTTTCAATGCTATAGAGTGAATGCTCAAAAAGCAATATTTAGATGTCTCAATGAGTAGAAAAGGCAGCTTAATAACAAATAAGAATCAACTATGTCTAACAGAAAATGAGAGGCCAGTAGAATTGATTGACAGAACACTGGAACAAAGTAGTTAGTTCACAAAAAACTTGTTAAAATTAAAGATAATATAGATGATCCATTAACCCAAGAGTTTGTGCCCAAATTTGACAAGCTTTTTATTCCGGTTTGTATATTTAAATCACTTATGACCACAAGACATTTAACCTATGAATCTCTCGCCTCAAATCAAAAACTATGAAGAATAAATTGTTTATGAATCACATTTTGATTAAGCAGTAGACATTTATCAGATTGAGCCCTTTCCACTCTAGTGAAGTTCTAAAGGAAACGGATCTTTGGATGGGTGGAGTGGGGCAATGAGTACAAGGGATTTCTCCAGAGAAAACTTCATAGATATATGATATAAATTATATGTTTACAAGAGTTTCCAGAACACAATGACCATTGTGCCAAAACCTCTTAAGAGCACCCCCTTTTACTATGAAAAAATGAGTTGTGCACTACAAGCCATATGAGTGGGATGTGGAATGAGTTAATTTGTCAAAATGCCAAAAAGATGTATCATGCCATGATAATTGATCCCAAAAAGATACTTGAAGAGTATAATACAGGATGAAAGAAATACCTTCATTAATTCTTCAAGAAGCCGAGGTGCAAGTTCTAGCACACGTCTAATATCACCTAGCAAAGCCGGTGACAAGGCTGCTGATTCACGAGTTAATTGAGCTTGAATTAACAATTCTGTCTGAACAAAAAATGGCAGAGAATTAAGTCAATGAAGCCCATCAATGATGACAACAGCAGATTGGCTAACCAACTACCTTGACCACAGCAGGATGCTGCTTCCAAAATTTAGCCTGTTCTTGCTTAATGTTCTTGAGGTCCAGATTCAACTCACTTCTAACTGACATAAACAGCTTCTGAAGAGGTTCATCATCAGTCCTACGAACTGGAATTTCCATATATTCAGCAGCCTTAGTGAAGACCTCCATGACCTTACTGATATTAGACAAAGAAAAGAAAGTTGAACATCAGACCATAAAACAAAGTTGAATACCAGCCTTTGCCAGGTGACACTTTACGGGAAGGGAAGGAAAGACTCTATATAACTAAATATAGAAAGCTCTCTGCTAGGCAAACTGTAAACATCTCCTTTATGTGCCTTCAAAATGGATACAGGTATAAAGGTACATGCTCTACATGCTAAAATACGGAAAATAACACAAAAAGGCAAACAATTGATCCCAGAATAATAAAATAGCACAAATTCATGAAACATGCATATTCACACACCAAAGCTTTTCACAAATATAAACTAATGAACAAGATTTAAATTTTCTGTACCCTCACTTCATCTTCTAACTGAAAGATCAGGGCAAAAGACACTTCAAAATAAATCCACCAAAAGTTGATGAGTCCAACATTCAAAGCATGCTTAAATTAATGCAATCACAAAGAGGACAATAAATAACACCACTGGACATCAACCTATAGTTTCTTGACACTACATTAGCTTTATTTTCAGATTGAGCAACATGTGTTTCAACATCGAGGTAGACCTTAAAATTTCAGTCGATAAATTATGTGATTTGAACACATACTTCAAAGAGAAGCATTGGCAAAGTTGCCATAATATGACAATAGATTTTATTCAAAATTGATGTACTAAACAGTCGATTGAGAAATTATCACAGTCAGATCAACAAGATTGAGGGATCATAAACAAGATCAGTGTACATGCTCTTCTAACATGGCTAGCTAGCGTCCAACGGAGGGGGAGTCAGGAGATAAGGGGAAGGCATATACACTGGATGAATTCACCAATAAACATTTAGTTACACACCAAATAACAGAAACTAGTAGATAATGGGAATAAAATTAATTACCTTGGAGCTAAAGAAGGTTTCATTAAGTAATAGTATGCTGACAGAGTTTGATGCATGACGTAGTTTCCTGTATATTTTGATGATCTTGAAAGATATATTACTGCAACCACCAATGGCAAAAGAATGCAAACACCAACTATCCAGAGTAGAAGTATTCCACCAGATGCCGCATCTCGAATGTTTAGCAGAAACTGAGGAAGAGCCATACCCATTTGAAACCCCTGCATGATTGTTTTGAGAACTTCAGTTTCAAAAGAATAAATTGCAAATCATGAAGTGAAGCACCAAGTATTTAAAAGCAAAAGGATAATGACTCTTCTAGAAACCATGGTGCATCACCTGTCTGCCATCTGGATGGCCATATTTTTCATAATTCTCACGAGACACGGGATCTGTTAGAGCCTGATAAGCCTTTGTTATGGACTCCACAAAGTATTTGGTGGCCTCTGTAAAAATAGAAATCAGAAAACAAATTTCTTGACAAGATAATATTCAGACAATGGACAAAAATAAATAAATAATTAATTAAAACGCATCAACCTGGATCTGGATTTTTATCAGGATGGTAATGAATAGAGAGTCTCCTGTATTTCTTTTTAATTTCTGAGTCCGAAGCCCCAGGTTCCAGTCCAAGTATAGCAAATGGATCAAAAACTTGAATCTAATTTTAGAGAGAGGAAAAAAAAAAACACCACCAACAACAACAACATTTTCGTCAATGGAACGTCCATTGCTAGGCATGTGTTGCAAACCAAATATAAAGTCCCTATAAACAAGAGCATATAATACATATGAAATAGAAACATGATGTAGGCATCAAACAGAAGTATAACATCTGAAAATCTATATACTTGAAATTTGAAGGTCCAACTACTTACTTCATGACTCATATTTTTTATGTAACAAGCCAAGAATATCATGATGATCCAGAGAAGTATCACCGTCAAGTTACTGCATGTGGAGAAGTTTGAAATCTGCCAAAATAGAAAAAGAAAAAAAAATCGATAATCAATGACTTCAAAGAGACAAAGAACATAATCCCAAAAGGTAATAAGAAACATAACTCCTTATGGCACAAGGCTAGATTGAAAGTGCCTTAAAAAAACTCACCCGCTTGAATATAGATTTGTGGTACTTCCCTGATCGAAAGCATTCAGAGCATCGACAATTGATGCTCTTACTTTTCTTCGAAGCCGCACGGCATAACTTAATTATTGTGTAAGGCACAAGAGGCAGTGCCATAATTGTCAGAATGAAAATAGGGAACAAGGCACTATTCTCTTCAGAGGCAGCCATCGCAAATTCTTACCTAAAACATTTTCACATACAACTTCAGTTAGAACTCCTAGTACAAATAGCAAAGAACTTTAGAGGCACAGATCCCCAAAAGAAATCTGTTCAGGAAGGAACTAAAATAAATTGATCAAAAATTAAAATCAAATCATCAAAAAATAAAATAAGTAAATACCTATGGCAATCGACACCGAAGCACCATAATATCATAATTGAAGTGCAATATCGGAATAAATGAAAATGAAATTATTAAAAGAAATGCTTATTAAGATGCTCTTTTAACCCAAATAAATAAACAAAAACAATGCCGGTGCAAGTTATTCCCTCTATAAATCAGATTATTCCAAACCAAATCGCCATGAATCGAAGCCCAAAAATCCCTAATTTAAAACCGATAAATATAGGGACGTATATATGACTATCAACTTAAGAATCCAGTCAAATTGAATAAATTGAAACGAGTGAAGTACAAATTCAATTGCATCAAGAGCCCCGTATAAACCACCTTTTAATAAATAAAAAAAATCATATCTACTTGCAATCAACAAAAAACACCACATTCCACAACGAAATTCAGCTGAATTTTAATAATTCGAGGCTCAATCCTGCACTAAATACAGAAAACTAATTTAATTTATTATAAGATGATACGTAAGGTGAAAAGTTAAAATACCAAGAAATATAAGAGACGGAGATCGGGGATCAGCTTTCAGAAACGCTTGTCCAAACGATGGCGCGAAAACGGACTGAGAGAGAGAGTGCACAGTTATCGAGAGGAGAAGAGATTTTTATTGGGTTTTTGCTTTCTAGAACTAGAGGAAAATTGGGAATACAGGGATCAGATGCTGATTTTACCGTTATAGGTTTATGTATGATGAATACATATGGAAATATCCCGAGGCTATAGTCGTCTGACCGACAAGGACTGAGATGAGACCGTCGGAAAAAGTACAATATAATCAATATTGTTGGATTTTAAATAAAAATTATTCAATTTTATCTTACAAATTAGAATTCTATTATCTTTTAAAGCTGGAAAATCATAAACATTGATTTAATTATGAAAAAGCTTAATAACATCAACAACAAAAAAAAATATTAATTTTATCTATTTTGTTGTCATCTCCAAATTTTATTATGTTAAAAACAAAATAAAAAGATTTTGATACGGAGCTCAAATTATAATAAAGCAAAATAAATATGCTTCCATATGCATATCAGATTATCAAATATTATATTTTAGGTTAATATACAAATACAAAGTAATAGAAAATATGAACAAATGTGGATTTTTTTTTCTAATTATTATAGCTAAAAACTAAAATTTGTTTAAAACCAAATAGTGAAAGGGTAATAATAATTTTTTTAATAGCTAAAGTAAAATACGGAACTTTCCGGGGTTTGCCAGTTTCACCTTGTTACATCCAGAAAATGCAAAAAGGGCGAGAAGAAAAGTTCAATGGTTAAATCTGTGACTTTGTCCGCTCATCTTTCCCGCAACAAATCCTCACAGAAAATCAGATTCCTAGTTTTATAGCATCGGAGCCAGAACTCCTATCAATTCCTATTGTTCCAGTCCATTAACTCATCAACAACCAATCATGGCCTCAACAGCAGAACCAGTGCATAACCACCACCAGCTGTCCTCTAACTTCTTCCCCTTAGCCACTGTCGCACTTTCTTATCTTTTATCCGGCCCTAAAACGTCACCGTCTTCAACTTCCCCGCTATCTCCTTCCAAAATTTGCATCCCTTTCCAATTTGCTGACTCCTCTTATCCACTCGCCCAATCCATCCGTTCTCCCTTTCAGTCGTCCCATCCGGACTCGGTTTCGCCAAAATCAGCCGCCTTGTCCTCAGCTGAATCCATCAACGGTCAGGATTGCTGGCCTCAATTCTAACGAAAGGGGCGGTGGACCTGCTTTCGTGGGTAAGGTTTGTTGGGAAATGACGCCAATTTCCCTATAGTCAGATTTATGAGAAAGCGAAGAAAATGCGAACTAATAAGACAGACAAGTTGATAACGGAGTTCGGCCAATTATGCCTACGTCTCCGGACTGCTGCAGA